>CM039676.1:182745201-183108238 GCA_022496015.1 Hordeum marinum
AGCCCCCGGCTGAACTCTAAAAGGGGGTCTCCCTCACTCCTAGTGATTTAGGAGTTGATCTCGGGCGTTCTGCCCCCGGCCGAACTCTAAAAGCGGGTGTCCCTCGCTCCTAGTGCATATACACTCACGCACACGACAATTATGCTTTGTGTTGATGCTGCATTATATCGGTTTTGCTAAAGCACATCTAGATGTGACATAAGTATTGCACATATAATCCCTATATCATTGATCTTATATGAAGATTCGTGTGCATAATTTCTTTTTCTTTTTCTTTTTTTTATGCTTCATTTAGTCATTTAGATATGCAATAACTATATTACATCTAGACGTGCCCCATATGTTTTTATGTTTGTATTTGAATTTAAATTTCATATAGTTTGTTGTGGGATATATTGAACCATTATATGATAAACATAGAGATAATCTTGAGTGTATTTGCACAAAGGAAGATTCTTCCCAACTTAATCCATCTCCCATACCCCCAAACAGATTTTTGGTAACAAAACTTGGCAAATCTGTTCTAGATGCTCTACCCTTCTGACGGTTTCTTGAGGTACGTCTGCTAGACTGCTATACACATACCATTGATTGGGCCTTTTACGGTGATGTGATTAATTATGGAGATGTCTCCGGTGAGGGGCAGGCAGCAGAGGACAAGTCATTACATAATAACTCTGCAGGTGCCTTTAAACCGCAGATGGCTATATGGCTATAGCTAGGCGCGCGCATGCGGGGGGAGGAAGTGCATCTGCATGCAGACGATGCATATGTGTGTCCGTCCACTGGGACATTATGGTGCATTTGTAAGCACGCAGAAATCGCAGACGATGGGGTGCAGCTAGAGATGCTGAAATAAATCGAGCTAGCTGAGGAGTACGTACTCCTCCTCCTTAGCTACTACTACTACCAACGTCTCTTGGCGAAATCAATCCGGCCCTGCGTGACGCAACGAGGAGCTAAGTTGCACTTGAATTGCATTGCATTGCACCGCATGCCATTACTGCATGCAATGCCCCAACTGCATGCATTCATGTGAATTTGTTACTATCTCTACGTGCCGAATTCAAGTCTTCAACCGAACTAGCATACCTTCAACGACAGCAGCAGCAAAAAGATCTCAAGGAAGGCCATGCATGTTGAATTTTCTCGCCGATCGAAAGGTTTTAGGATATCTCAGTTTTTTTGTTCCTTAATCTCCCTTTTGATCAGACCGTGCCTCGAGAAAGCCATGGGGTTGCTTGTGTAGGATCTATTTCTTCCAAGACATTTTTTTCTTCCAAAACATGCATCCGACCTCCGTGCAGAAGCACTTGAAGTGCAACTCCCGCGCGCAGAGATGTGTCCGTCGTATATAATTGGGTCATGATGCCCTTGTTGATCCATCTTTTACTTTCTTCCAGTGTGTGTGTCAGTGCCTGCAGTGAGCACCGGTACCTGTACTTTGCACAGATCGATGCTGCTGTGTTTCGGCAGTCCATGCCTCACCCGACAGTCGATCTGAGTCGTAGGTTCTCGCTCGGATAGTGCTCACGGCATCTGAAGTAGTATTAGAGATATGCAAGGCTCAAATACTGGGTTCGAACCCTCGCACCTCAGGATGCAAGCGCGCGGGGACGGGTTTCGTGGACAACATCGATCACAGTACAAAATTAGTGTTAACTCGGCACTTTGGCAGCTAGTGATTGATGTGTATCGAGGGATAAGCGGGCTGCCGCTTGAATATTACCTAATTAAGTCCTTGAAGAAAAACCATTTTTTGTGTGTGGAGAAAACACAGTGACTAAAAATTATTGAAAACAACCATCGCTAGCTTAGCTGCTGCATACCGTTAGTTAGGTCTTGCATTTCTTCAGCTAAACAGGGGATTACAAACTAAGAGACCACTGCTACCTCAACACCAATCGGAAACTAGCCATATTGCTAATTAAACTGACCAACCCATTGCAACCCAGCAACATAAAGGAAAGTAACTACTTAAGCTAAGTAGCCTGCTACTCAACAGACCCAACCCTGTCCAGTGGATGATCCGACGGCGGTCACTCACTCCTCCAGCCTCAGGATTCGCGCATCGCCTGATCGAGCTAACCATCCGTGTGAGCATCCACTGGACGGGCACGCGCCCGCACAGTTGATATTTCTTCACTTGCGCTTGCCGCGCTTCTTGTCGCCGTCCGCGGAGGCGCCTGCACCGGCGCCGCCGTTGTGGAGCAGGTCCACGAGGCAGGGCTGCTTGCAGTTGATGCAGGTGGGGTAATCCTTCTTCGCCACCATGCAGTACATGAGGCACCGGGTGCAGGCCCCGATCACCATCGGCGACTTGCTTCCAGGGCTGCCATCTGACGACACGCAGGAGCTTGGCGACGACGAGCCGCTATCGTCATGGCCGTCCACCTCCATCCCCATCGGCGGCGACAGGTTCAGCTGCAGCTCCAGCCTCGCGCCGCTCCTCACGCCGCCGTTGCCATTGCTGCGGTCCATGACTCACAAACAATCACACTGCACAAATAAGAATATATTAGATAACAAAATAAATTTGCTCTTCAGGTGAGCAGAACAGAAGTACTGCTGCATAACATACATTCATGAGGAAGAACACAAGGAAAAGCAGAGTTGCTACCTGAATCTCGTGAAGAGGAGAGGGAGGGGAGAGGAGAGTAAGAGTTGAGCAACTGCTGCGATGTGTATTTGGTTGAGGACTTTGAAAGGTCCGAAGGTCTTTATATAGGAGGGGTTTCTCAAGTATAGGAGGAGAGGTCAATGCTTCTCTTTACTTGCTATTAATGCAACAGCAAGGACCCTCCGTCCTCTTCCTCTCTGCTCTTCCTTCTACATCTCTCCAACCTTACTCTCTTCTTGTGATCTTGCACATCATAAAGTTAGTTTTTGAAAAATTCCCCTAAAAAAAGTTAGTTTTTGAAAAATACATACTCCAATATCAATCATATTTTATGAACTTATACCAACTTTTGTACGAAATCTATAAGGTGGGAAGCTAGACACATTTGTGAGGCCGAATTTACTCGTATTTTCGTGGTTGCCCTCCGTGTGTATTCATGGCGAAGCTGCCACCACCATGCTGTTGGCAATAGCTGTGTGCGCAGTGTCAACATCTTGAACGCCCTTTACTGATGCGCAGCTGCATGAAGGGTTCCATCGAGCGAAAATAAGTGTAGTGCATGTGCATCAATGTGGCACAGGTTATGTGAGTAAATAGATCTTAAATAGGAGATGCGCCACTTTAGGTAAATGGTGTCTTTAACCGAGCGGCGGGGCCGTACCCATCTATACTCAATGCCCTTTGCTCTTCAATGAAATCCTGCAGTCCATTAACTCCTCTTTGATGTGAAATGACATCTCACCCAAACACGAGCAAGCTTTTATAACCCTATTGCATCTTTATTTCAATTCTTACAGGAGTACTTACGAAGGAGAGTTTACTCCCGCCGGTATGACCTGACAGCAGAATTTATAGCATTGTAGGGTTGACTCGGGGTAGCTTAGTAGTGTATACAGATAATAGCAACAGTGAAATGCTTGAGATCTCTAGGAAAACCTTGGATGCCATGCTTCGGCAAGAAATACAGCAACTATCGAAGGTGCCTATCTGATACCTAGAAGCCATACTAAAAAAAAAGAAATATACAATTAATATATATCAGGGATCTATATATTGTGATTGTACTGATTAATTATAAGTTCCCAAAGCCCCCAAAGTCCAAGCTAACGGCACTCATCCATGATGGCCATACAAGATATCTCACCCATGTTATGCTCCTAAATACTCTGTACAATCTTAGAGGATAAGTGATTGGACAGGCTGCAAGCTACGAAATTATTTGTTAAATAGAGCATTGATAGCATGACCAAATATAGTAATGGAATCATCACAACCTTCTGCATACATAAATAGGTGAGAAATAAATGATAATAGAGGATAAATTATATTGCAACAGAGTGAGGGTTAACAACCAAAATGGGCCCATAACACTAGTGTTTTTCGAGCCGCATGCGTCAATCAAGTCCAACCGGAGAACAACACATACTTATGATAGGCCTTGGGCTCTCTCCACCAAAAGACTAACCTTTTAGGAGGGGGCTTATAGTGTTTTGTCTCATACAACAACTGATGTGGGACTAAACCCAACAATCTTCCCCTCACACATCGGTTACTCCGAGCCTGCTAACACCAGCGTTTCCGGCCCATCAACCATAACCGACCACATGTGAGTCCATCGAGACTTATTGATGGCACGTCGGATCTAATACCAATTGTTACACAATCCCGGGCCCGCTAACACCAACGTGTTCGACCCACATGTGTCAACCAGACATAGCCAGAGAGCAACACACACGAATGAGAGACCTTGGGCCCTCTCATGCAAAAGACACTAGTGGAAAACATACCTTTCATCCCGAGCATTAGTCTCGGTCGGGTTTGGGACCGGGACTAATGTATTCATTAGTCCCTGTTCCAACAGATAGGAGTGGACGGGGGCAGGGCCACCTCTAGTCCCTGTTCATGAGAGACCTCTAGTCCCGGTTGCTGATACCAACCGGGACTAAAGGGTTGTGGCAGGGTCGCAGCAGGCTGGGAGCCCTACGAGCCCCTTTAGTCCTTGTTGATATCACCAACCGGTACTAGAGATAGAACTTTAGTTCCGGTTGGTATCACCAACCGGGACTGAAGATATTCCTATATATAGATGCTTCTTCCATCCCGAGCCCAAGCTTTCCTTTCTCTACTCATTGTTTCCTTCCCCTATAGCTCGATCTCACCATCCATTTTTGCCAAGATTTGTCAACATATTGGAGGCAGCCCATCTATCCAAGGGTTCTATAAGGTTAGCAACTTCATCCTTTCATCTGTCATCGTTAGTTTAGCTTATTTCATGCTTTATAAATATAGTGATTTATGAGTTTTAGTTTGGGAGTAATTATGTGGGAGTTTATTTGATTTATATGCAATTTAAGGTCAAATTAACTTCTTAGTTTACATATGTGTAGGTGTGGTTTACTTAGTGCCTTCTCGTCCTTGTCCTCATCCTCACCGTCGTCGATCGCCTACTCCGTCCCATTGCCGACAACAGCTTGGCGAGCCTCTTGTTCTTATCTTTTTTGTAAAAAAACTCTTATTTAGATAGTTATTTGTATAATTTTCTTACTTGTATGATTGTTTGTTATATGTAGTGGCATGGTTTTGATACCTGTCTCCATTGGACCTCGTCCGGTTTATGATTCAGATGTGGTATATTATCTTTTATAATTATTTTATTTCATCTCATGTTTATGAACATTATGTCCAGCAAGTTGACATAGATATTTTTAATCTAGGAGGTATGAGAACCAGAAATTGTAACCGACCTTCTTGTCGAGAAGTTAAATTTAGTTGAAATAGAAAATAATTATTTGAAAGAAAAATTGAAAATAATTGAAGAAGAGAAGATGAAATTGGAGTTTTATGTTGCCGATGTCGTCGACGATCGCAAGATCAAGATGGATTCAATGCGCTTGAAGATTAGAAAGATTAGAAAATATTCCATTAATAAACAGGCTTGGCATCATTATGTTGTTGTATCAATTATTATCTTAGTTGCGATTTTGATCGCATTTGTTGTTGCATTTAAATGCTTTAGCTAGATAGTTGTTTTTTGTTTTACAAAAACAAGTATGTATGAGCTTGTATTAATTTGGTCATTTTGATGTTGTGTAATGAATGATGACCGACGCTCTCCCGAGTGTAGTAATGGCTTGCATAGTTTTCTGTGTGCGACAGAGGCAAACGAGCGGAATTTTTTTACGTGTTGTCCATGTGGTGTCTGTAAGTATGATAGGAATTACTCTACCTAAAAAGTCCTTCACAGCCACCTGCTTCAATCCAGTTTCATGTCCGGATAGAACTGTTGGACCAAGCACGGAGAAAGAGGGGTTATAATGGAAGACAATGAAGAAGAAGAGGATGATAACTATCCTGGGTTCCCTAAATACGATGGTACTACTATGAGGGAAGAAGTTGAAGAAGAGGAATCGAATGAGCCTGCTGATGATCTTGGTCAAGCCATTGCTGATGCAAAGAGAAACTTCACAAGTGAAAAGGAGAAGTTGAAGTTGCAGCGCATATTATAGGATCACCAAAAATTATTGTACCCAAATTGCGAAGATGACAAGAAAAAGATGGGTACCATATTGGAATTGCTGCAATGGAAGGAAGAGAATGGTGTATCCGACAAGGGATTTGAAAATTTGCTGAAAATGTTAAAAAAGATGCTTCCAAAGGACAACGAATTTCCCAACAGTACGTACGAAGCAAAGAAGGTTATCCTACCTCTAGGATTAGAGGTGCAGAGGATACATGCATGCCCTAATGACTGCATCCTTTACCTCGGTGACTACGAGAATTTGAATGCATGCCCCGTATGCGGTGCATGGCGCTATAAGATTGTCATGATGACCCTGGTCATGTTGAGGGCGAGCTCCCCAGGAAGAGGATTCTTGCCAAGGTGATGTGGTATGCTCCTATAATACCATGGTTGAAACGTTTGGTACAAAACAAAGATCATGCCAAGTTATTGTGATGGCACAAAAAAACGTAAGAAAAATACGGGATGTTGAGAGTACCCATTGATGGGTCGTAGTGGAGAAAAATCGAGAGAAAGTGACCAAAGTTTGCAGATGACGCAAGGAACTTATGGTTTGGTATAAGTGCAGATGTCATTAATCCTTTTGGGGAGTAGAGTAGCAATCATAGCACCTAGCTTGTGACCCTATGTATCTATAACCTTCCTCCTTGGTTGTGCATGAAGCGGAAGTTCATCATGATGCTAGTGCTCATCCAAGGCCCTAAGAAACCCGACAACGACATTGATGTGTACCTAAGGCCATTAGTTCAAGAACTTCTACAATTGTGGGATTTAAAAGGTGTACGTGTGTGGGATGAGCACAAACAGGAGGAATTTGACCTATGGGCATTGTTGTTTGTAACCATCAATGATTGGCCTGCTCTTAGTAACCTTTTAGGACAAACGAACAAGGGATACAATGCATGCACACACTGTTTAGATGAGACTGGAAGTATATATTTGGATAAATGTAAGAAGAAAGTGTACCTGGGACATCATGGATTTCTTCTGATCAGGCATCTCTTAAGAAAGAAAGGCAAGCATTTCAAAGGTGATGGAGATCACCGAAAGAATCGCTACCACCGTAATTGTGATTATATACTTGATATGGTCAAGGATTTAAAAGTAATCTTTAGAAAGGGTCAAGGCGGACAATCTATTCCGAATGACGCTGACGGACACGCACCCATGTGGAAGAAGAAATCTATATTTTGGGACCTACCCTATTTGAAATTCTTATAGGTCCGCTTTGCAATTGACGTGATGCACATGACGAAGAATCTTTGTGTGAACATGTGAGGCTTCTTGGGAGTGTATGGGAAGACAAAATATACACCGGAGGCACGGCAGGACCAGCAACATATGAAAGAAAAGGCCGACATGCATCCAAAGTATGAACGTCGTGCCAGCTACACTTTTACCAAAGAATAGAAGGAAACTTTTTTGAATGCCTGCTGAGTATGAAGGTCCTATCTAGCTTCTCATCAAATATAAAGAGTAATAAATATGGCAGAGAAAAAATTCCAAAACCTAAAGTTTCATGACTGCCACGTGATTATGACACAATTACTTCCGGTTGCATTGAGGGGGATTCTACCGGAAAATGTTCGATTAGCCATTGTGAAGCTATGTGCATTCCTTAATGCAATTTCTTAGGAGGTAATCGGTCCAGAAATCCTACCAAGGTTACATAATGATTTGGTCCAATGTCTTGTCATTTTCGAGTTGGTGTTACCACCATCCTTGTTCAATATTATGACGCACGTCCTAGTTCACCTAGTCGAAGAGGTTACCATTATGGGTTCTGTATTTCTACACAATATGTTCCCTTTTCAGAGGTTCATGGGATTCTTAAAGAAATATGTTCATCACCATGCTTGGCCATAAGGAAGCATCTCCAAGGGCCATGAAACAGAGGAGGTTATTGAGTTTTGTGTTGACTTTATTCCTGACCTTAAGCGCATTGGTGTTCCTGAATCCCGGCATGAGGGGAGACTGAGTGGAAAAGGCACGGTTGGAAAGAAAGCAGTAATATGTATCGGCATGCATTCTTTCACTCAAGAACACTACACAGTTACCTTGGTGGCTCCGTATATCGAGGAACACATGGATATTGTACGCTCCAAGAACCCGAAGCAGTTTGACCCCTGGATTAAACGTACACACATGGAGACTTTCGACGGTTGGTTGCAAACACATCTCATGAATAAAAACACCATTGGAGATGAGTTGTAGTTGTTGGCCAGGACACCATCTTCGACTGTATTGACTTTCCAAGGGTACGAGATAAATGGGTATACATTTTACACGATCGCCCAAGATAAAAAGAGCACTAACCAAAACAGTGGTGTCCGCTTTGATGCAACAAACAACAATAGGGAAAAAGACACATATTATGGTCAAATAGAGGAGATATGGTAAATCGACTCTAGACATGATTTTAAGGTCCCTTTGTTTCGGTCCAAATGGGTCAATCTGATAGGAGGCGGGGTGAAGGTAGACCCGCAGTACGGAATGACAACAGTGGATATCAACAATCGGGTACACAGAGAAACCATTTGTCCTAGCCAATGATGTGGCGTAGGTTTTCAATGTGAAGGACATGTCTAGCACACCGAGAAAAATAAGGAAGCGAATACATCATATGATGAGCCAAAGCGCCACATAGTTCTTTAAGGGAAAAGAAACATCGTGGGAGTGGATGACAAGACAAACATGTCAGAAGATTATGAAAAGTTTGATGAAATTCCTCGCTTCACAATGAAGACTGGCCCAAGCATCCTGTTAAATGATGAAGATTCTCCATGGTTACGGCATAATCATAAGCAAGGGATCCATGCGAAGAAAAAAGTTTTATACCCTAGGATCACACTCCAAGATGTGACCGGCTTCACCGTCATCACTTTATCTCTAGTGAGTTTCCGGACTTATAGCTGGAAAGTCCCACTTGAGACAAACCGGAGGGAATCTTTGTAAGACCTAGGGCATTTTTTCATTTGAAACATGATTTTTGAGGAGTTAATCAATGCAATTATGTCCAACTCATTTGGTTTACTTTTCAAATTGTTATGCATTTTACAAGAATTAATTTCATTCTGCAAAACTGAATCTCTCAAATAATTTCTTCAAAATGAAAATTTAAACTCCTCATGTTAAAGAACATAAACTTAATATAATTTGGCAAAACAATAACAAGAAAACAAAAACGAAAACATCCTAAATATTCCAAAAAAACAGAAACAAAGGAAAAAGGTATCTATACCTACTAATAAAGCAAGGTGATAGTTTTTGTTTCGTCCCGCTTCAGTGGTACCACATTACGTTTTATATTAGATAAAAAACTATATACGCGATCAAATGAGTACAAAAGGAGGAGTTGGTCTGCAAACCGTTGTTGGGGAACATAGCATGGGAAACAATTTTTTTCCTACGCACACGCAAGATCTATCCATGGTGACAAGCATCTACGAGAGGGAGAGTGGATGTACATACCCTTGTAGATCGCTAAGCGGAAGTGTTAAGAAACAAGGTTGGTGTAGTCAAACATCTTCGCGATCCAATCACGAGCCGTCCCACGATCTTGTCACGAGCCGTCCCGCGATCCTATCGTGGTCCCTCCGATCTAGCGCCGAATGGACGACACCTCCGCGTTCAGCACACGTGCAGCTAGATGATGATCTCCACCTTCTTGATCCAGCAAGAGGGGGCGGAGAGGTAGATGAGTTCTCCGACAGCGCGATGATGCGGAGGTGGTGGTGGTGGAGCTGATCCGGCAGGGCTTCGCCAAACACTACGGAATCAATCTAGAGGAGAAACAGATCTAGAGGAAGAAGATGGAAGCATGTGGCAACTAGGGTTAGGGGCTGCCCTCAAAATCCCACAATATATAGGAGGAAGGGGAGAGGACGCAGCCTTGGCCCCTACTTCAAGTAGGTTCGGACAAACCAAACAAGGGAGGAATCCACCTCCCACAAGGGAGGTGGAATCCTATTAGGGCTCCTTCATAATTTGGATTTTCCTTCCACCCCCCTTTGGGTTTTTTCCTTTCCCACTCTTTCCTAGCTGTATGGGCCTTGTAGGGCTAGTTTTCCCAGCCCACTAAGGGCTGGTGCAGCATCCCTCAGGCCCATGTGGCCTCCCGGCATGGGTGGCCCCTCCAGATGGCCCTCCGGCACTCCCAGTACACTACCGGAAATACCCGAAACTTTTTCGGTGGCCAAAACGGGACTTCCTATATATCAATATTTACCTCCGGACCATTCCGGATCTCCTCATGATGTTCGGGATCTCATCTGGGACTCCGAACAACCTTCGGTCACCAACATGCATAACTCAACTATACCAAAACGTCACCGAACCTTAAGTGTGAAGACCTTGCGGGTTCGAGAACTATGCAGACATGACCAAGACACCACTACGGTCAATAACCAATAGTGGGACCTAGATGCCCATATTGGCTCGTACATATTCTACAAAGATCTTTATCGGTCGAACCTCTATGTCAAGGATTCAGATAATCTCGTATGTTGTTCCCTTTGTTCTTCGGTATGTTACTTGCCCGAGATTCATCGTCGGTATCTCTATACCTAGTTCAATCTCGTTACCGACAAGTCTCTTTACTCGTTCCACAATACAAGATCCTTTGGCTAACTCTTTAGTCACATTGCTTGCAAGGCTTATAGTGATGTTGTATTACCGAGTGGGCCCCGAGATACCTCTCCGTCACACGGAGTAACAAATCCCAGTCTTGATCCATGCCAACCCAACAGAAACCCTCAGAGATACCTGTAGAGCACCTTTATAGTCACCCTGTTACGTTGCGGCATTTGATACACACAAGGAACTCCTCTGGTGTCAGTGAGTTGCATGATCTCATGGTCATAGGAACAAATACATGACATGCAGAAAACTGTAGCAATAAACTGACACGACCATATGCTATGTTTATAGTTTGGGTCTTGTCCATCACGTCATTCTACTAATGATGTGATCCCGTTATCAAATGACATTTCATGTCCATGTCTAGGAAACCTTAACCATCTTTGATCAACGAGCTAGTCTATTAGAGGCATACTAGGGACATGATGTTGTCTATGTATCCACAATTGTATCTGAGTTTCCGATCAATACAATTCTAGCGTGGATAGTAAATGATTATCATGAACCAGGAAATATGATAATAACTAATTTATTATTGCCTCTAGGGCATATTTCCAACAAACGTATACACTCACATCTCCCGATCCTACATGGTTATTCAATCTTAAAAGTTAAAAATAAACATGATCGATCGAGGGAGTGACACAAACAACTTCTCTCTCTCGCAACACGCACATACACCAAACCAATGAACGAGCCAGCTAGCATGTTTAGCAACATCGTGGGCTCGTGGCATAATTGGTGTTCTAGGCGTTCCTTCAAAAAAATCTTGTACTCATACATGATGTGGACTTTTGATAGTGCAAGGAATAACAAGCTGTGACCCTCCGTCGATCTATAAATACAAATCCTATCGTGTCCTAGCATTGCCATCATAGATCCTCGCATCAATGTCATGCTGAAGATGACGACCCTAGCCAGCCATAGAGGCGAACTTGTGGAAGGTCACTAGTGCAGAAACGGCCTATTGTCGCAGTTGGTAAGGGCCTTTAGTGCCGGTTCTTGAACCGACACTAAAGGGTGGGGACTAAAGCCTACCCCCCTTTAGTCTCGGTTCAACACGGCCCGACACCAAACGCCCTCCATGTGGCATCCGCCGGCGCCGTGGGCTGGGGGACCTTTAGTCCCGGTTGGTAACACCAACCGAGACTAAAAGTATTTTTTTAATTTTGTTTTATTTTTCATTTTAATTCTTTAGGGGTTTATGAATTAATTATGGTTTAATTTTCCTTTTAATTTTGTGTTTTCCATTTAATTAATTTTCATTTCAAACATATATTACGCTACTACATACTCTACACACATTGTGCATATATATAAATAGAATTTCTCATAGAACCGATCATATATATAAATATATATATATCATCGAATTGCTCGTATGACGACCATTCACATATATATATATATATATAGTTTCTCCTACAATTTGAGGATCATTACATATATATGGAGGCATCAATTCTTCTTGTTCTTGATCTTGTATTGGTATTCTCCTTTGGGATATTTGACCTGGTCGACGAAAAATACAGCTAATTCCTCTTGAATTTCTTGTACCCGAGACTGGTATGAGCTGGCCCCACATCTCCGTCAGCTACAAGATGGAGATCAAGATGAATATATTAGTTGTGTGTATATATATTAGCTAGATCATGATAAAAAAATATGGATATTGTTCTGGCAAACATAGCCAAAGATTTCTTTCATTTCTGCTCCTTTCAGACGTGATCATGTGAATGTTCTCGCAAACGTAGTATGCGCATAAACTAGTCCCCTGCTCCTGTCCTCCTGCACTTTATGAGAATAAAATTCAATCAGGTAATAATTATTCAAGCATGATAATGATATTGAAACTAGAATTAAAGAGATGCACAGACGTAGCTAGCTAGCTAGTAGTACTTAATTACCTTGGGTCACACCCATTTCAGTTGTTGTGCCCAGTCGCCTGGTACTTGTTTGATGAACTTGGCCCAAGCCCTGGCCACCGGCAAAGAAAATAAATAAATGAGTTACTAACTAGTTGATATCAGGAAATGAAGTAATTAAAGAGGCCGACATAGTGCGATAATGATTGAAATTACCTGTCAAGCAGTCCCCTCACGATTGCGTATTCGGATGGATCCTTAAATAGTGAGTCGATTACTTCAACTTTTCCCTTGTCAACTTCAGTGATTAACAAGATCCAGTGGTAACTACATAAGTCATCAACAACACTTATTAACATCTAGTAAGCAAAAAATAGAATTTGTAGTACAAGATATATATAGTAACAATGACACAAAGTTGTAAGGAAGTAGTATTTATGGTTGGGTGTTTAGATGCTTCGAAAAATCTAGCATGCCTTTCTCTGTGTCTTTTCTTGAATATGCAGTTTCCCATGTCTTTTGATTAATTGTATTTGGGTCAATGAACACCATGCCATAGCATCCAGCTTGTTTCATTTCATACATCTTCATTCTGCATAATACCATAGAAACGAATATAGTGAGGATAATTACAGGTAATGAATGAGAGCACAACTAGCTAGAGACTTAAATTATAGAAAGAAATCACTTACAGACAATAGCAACTGACTAAAGATTTGACAAGTGCGTCTTGATTGAATAACTGAAACAACTCTGAATAATGAATCCACAGATCTTTTTTATGGTAGTAATGCCTCCCTTTGACTCTCACCATGAGGGACTCTGTATTGGTATTTGCTGTTATTTGCATGTTACCACGTATGCAAATTGTATAATCTCATTGGTAGAAGCTTGACATCTTCAGGCTTGACCAGAGGCATCCACTACGCTCTCCAGTTCCTCATCAGTCAGGTGGTAAGGCAACTTCGGAAGAGGCTTGAGGCTTGGACCATATTTTAATTTCTTGCCTATTGTACCGCTAGTCATCATAGCTACGGCCTCTCTCTTCCATTGTTGCTTAGGCGACAGAGCACGCCGAGTCGACGGAGCATGCTGACGCCGTGTCGGACTTGGAGGAGGAGTCGGCTGACGCAGTGCGGGACTTGGAGGAGGAGGAGTTGGTTGACACCATGCCGGACTTGGAGGAGAATTCGGCTGACGCAGTGCCGGACTTGGAGGAGGAGGAGTCGACTGACGCAGCGGCGGACTTGGAGGAGGAGGAGGAGTCGGTGGACTTGGAAAGACGATGCAATCCTCTTTCCATAGAATGATACGATGTATGGCCTCTCCTAGTGTTCTCTCCTCGTCACCTCCAAGAATGTCAAGTTGTAGCTCGTGATATCCTGACAACATTTCATCAACCCCGACATGAGCATAGCCAGTTGGAAAGAGATTGCAATGGAAGGTTGCTTCTGGGGGATTTGCTAAAGCATACCGTCCGCCACCTTCATGGATAAGTTCTTCACTTTCATGTGTAGCTCACAGTTAGTCCCGTCTTTGATATCATCCATAGGGTAGCTAGCTAGCAGTGCATCGTCATCGATATCGGCCAGGGCGGAACCCACTCTGCTTCTCGGCATAGATGGGACGGTGGTATCCAATGCTGGATCGATCTGCTCATGCTGCCGCCGAGACACCCTTTCCTGGCTGAGTGAGTCGATCTGCTCCTGCTGCCGCCTGACTCTGGATTCCAACTCCAGGTGATTTGATTCTAGGCCTTCAAGGAGGTGCGATTCCTCCTTATTCTTCCGCTCCTCCTGCATCTTATTTCTTGCATGGCTTCTGTAGTCATCGTTCCAACCAGCAAACCCCTCAAACCACGGAACAACGCCTTTCCCCCGTGTTCTTCCCGGGTGTTCGGGATTCTTCAGGGCATGCGTAAGCTCGTCGTCCTCTTTGTTGGGCTTGAACAACCCCGTTCGAGTTTCTTCTATTTTCATAAGAATTTTATCTATCACTTTTTTAAGACTTGCATTCACCATAATAGCCCCTGTCTTTGGGTCCAACTTCCCCCCATGCACATAAAACCATGTCCTGCACCTCGGGGGCAAAGTCACTCTAACTGGAGTGACCCCTGCACTAATCATCTCTTGTTCGGATTGATCCCACTTAGGCAGGGCCGTCTGGTAGCCACCTGGCCCCAGAGTATGGTGCCACTGCTTTTTCGCAACATTAATCTTGTTCTTTCTCGACCGTTCCTGAGCTAGTTCCTATTCCTTGAACTTCACAAAATCGTCCCAGTGATCTTTTGCCTTCACCAATGCTCCCTCGAATTTTAGAGTCGTCTTGTTTGCTTTGACGTACGCAGCCCATGCATTTTTCTTGAAGGTGTTGAATGTGATCGCCATCTTTTTAAGAGCATAGTTTCTGACTTTCTTCAGATCTGCATCTGTCAAGTTATCTGGTAGTGTGAAATGTGACATTAGCTCGGTCCAAAGCACAACTTTTGCTCTTTCGTCGACAAAAGTAACTCCTCCTCGATCTCCTTTTGCTGGCTTTTTCCATTCTTGTGTGGAGATCAGGATTTGGTCCCTGACAATAACTCCACATTGATTCTTGAAATTGCTTGCATTTTTATTAGGTTCAAGCGGTTCACCAGTTGATGTATTGATGGAATCGATGTTGAACTTTATGCCAGGGTCCAACTTTCTGGCCGGGCCTCGAACTACCTTGTCGCTTGTAGAAGATTTGCTCAATCCGGAGGCCTAAAAGAAGAAAGATCGATTCGTTAATACATATACAACTCAATTAAGATATGTAATGATAATCGGATGGCTTATATAATAAATATACCTTGCCTGTCTTTGTTATTTTAAGAACATTTTATTCGTCAACATCGTTGTCAAATTCATATATTATTTTGTCTTCATCAAACATACAACCCTCACCGGAATTGTTCAAATATTGCGAGCCGTCATCATCTTCAGGTTCATGCTTTGGGCTCATGGAGCGTACGATGTTGAACAGACCCTCTTATTTTTCTGTGCCGGTATTGTCCATAGCTTTTATTTAACTAACCCAGAAGAAAGATAAAACAATTTAGTATTCAAATTAGAATGCATGCAATTAATAAGGAAAACTGAATCATAGTACATAATATGCATCATCGAATATAATCTCGAATAAATCGTCTCGAATATTATCGAATATAATCTCGAATATTATCACTAATACATATCGAATATTATGAAATATATAATATCACTACTATAGATCCAATTGACGTCTCGTGGGGCAGGCGGTGGACACCCAAAGAGAAGGAACTATGACAGGATCATAGCTTAGGTGAGATCCCTAAAGAACCTGCCAGGTATTGGAGAACCTGACGTCCAACGCATCCATGTAGCGGCAAACGTGCTCGTCCTCCTCCCTGACACAGCAAAATACCACCTCCGGCAGGGCCGGCTGCCTCCGCACCGAAAGCGGCCCACGCGAACGCCATCAAAGAAGCTCAGGGTCGATGATGGGACCCGGGTTCCTCACCAAGCTGCGCGCCCCTAAAGGTAGCACTTTCCAGTGCCAGCCCGACGGAGCCCAGTCCCGAACGTTGCCCCTCTGAAGCAGGATGTTGTTGCGAATGAGTTGACGACGAGGATGGGGGCCAGGCATCGTTGACTTCGAGAAAAAAATTCTTAATGAAAAAAATTCCTAGGTTATAACTACCCTAATAATATTCCTTTCTCAATAATAAATTCCAACAAAATTCTCAATTATAATTTCCTATGCAAATTTTTAGTATGCAATTTTTTCAGTAATATGATATAGAACATTATATACTTCTAAGCAACATTTTAATAGGTTCGAACATTATATACTTCTAATTAAGCAAAAAACCTAATTAAGCAGATATACTAATTGAACATATATATTAATAAACACTAATTATAGGAAAACAATATTATATAAAAAATTAAAATTCATCTAATTAACATTTATATATCTAAACTTCATCAAACATTTCTATACATCTAATTAACATTATATACATCTAATTAACATTTATAAATAAATTCCATGGCGGCAGGGGCTCACAGCGGGGCGACGGCCGACGAGGCGAGGCGAGTCGTCGGCGACGGCGACTACGACGATGCACGAGCTTGAGGACGGGGCGGCACGTGACAAGGGGCTGTGCGTCAGGGGCGGCAACGGCATGGGCGACGCGTTGGGGGCGGCGATGACGTGGGCGGCAATCGCGTCGGGGCAGGCAGTGCATCGGGGGCGCACGGCGGCGATCTCCTCTGTTCAGTGGTCGAAGAGATGAACAAGCAGAGGGAAAATATAAAAATTTCAACCGCTGCTTATATAGGAGGACCTTTAGTCGTGGTTGGTGGCTCCAACCGGGACTAAAGACCCCCTTTAGTCGCGGTTAGAGCCACCAATTGCAACTAAAGGTGAATTTCACCAGCCGAAGCGACGGGAAGCGAAACCCTTTAGTCGCGCTTGCTGGCTCCAACCGCGACTAAAGGGGGTCTTTAGTCGCAGTTGGAGCCACCAACCGCGACTAAAGACCTATTCCTGGCATGGCACACTGCGATGAATGTTAGTTCCACCTTGCTAGTCGAGGGGCGCCTCGACCTGTTTATAAGCCCCAGCGCGAGCACTGCATTGAGCTCCTCTCTACTACAGGCCTTCTGGGCCTACCTATGCTGTAACTCCCTGGTGGGCCCACTCGGCCGTGTGGTCCTGCATCCTGGCCCAACTACAGATTGGGTTTCTAGTCGTATGCAGGCCGTTGTGGCTTAGTAGGGGGGATTTTTTTAATTTATTTATTTTTCATTTTTTTTGCTTTATTTACTTTTTATTTATTTCCGAGTTTTTTTTCTTTATTTAGAGTTTCTTTGTGAATCCTTTTGCTTTAGGTAAAAAAATAATATAAACTTTCTGTTAGTGCGAGTAGTTTTCAAATTTGAATAGTTTAAATTTGAATTATTTGAAATTTGTGTGAATCACTAGTTTGTGAATAACATTAATTTAAAAATAGATTTTTGAGTGATTATCTTTTCTTCTGTTTAATTTTACTATGTTTTATCATTATATTCAATTTAGTAATACTTAGGTTATTTAAAAAATGAAATTCCTTTGTAACACACAAGTTTTCGTCTAAAACCCTGATACTTCGAAAGAGATTGCCCATTTTGTACACGAAGTGCGTCCAGTTTTTGCCGTAACCCTCTCAATTTTTGAGCATATGCTATGTGGTTGAAATGACTATACCATGCCAATTTTCAACCTTTTCAGAGTTTATTTGTAGTGCTTATCAATTTCAGGGACATTTAGCTCAAAAAAAATCTGTAAATGCATGAAAAATAGCAAATGAAGTCAGAAAGGGTTGAAAATTGATGAAGTGGCTTCGAATGGTGAATACTGAACGCACAAAAAGTCTAGATTTGAAATAAGTTAAAAAAAGAAATTCCTTTGTAACAGACGAGTTTTCATCTGAAACCCTGATACTTCAAAGGAGATTATCCATTGTGTACACGAAGTGCCTCCAGTTTTTGTCGTAACCCTCTCAACTTTTTAGCACATGCTATGTGGGTGAAATGATGATACCATGCCAACTTTCAACCTTTTCAGAGCTCATTTGTAGTGCTTATCAATTTCAGGGTCATATAGCTTAAAAAAATCAGTAAATGCATGAAAAATAGTGACTGAAGTCAGAAAGGGTTGAAAATTGATGACGTGTCTTCGAATAGTGCATACTGAACGCACAAAAATTCTGGAGTTTAAATAAGTTTAAAAAAATGAAATTCCTTTTGTAACAGATGAGTTTTTGTTTGAAACCCTGATACTTTGAAAGAGATTGTCCATTTTGTACACAAAGTGCATCCAGTTTTTTTCGTAACCCTCTCAACTTTTTATCACATGCTATGTGGGTGAAATGATGATACCATGCCAACTTTCAATCTTTTCAGAGTTCATTTGTAGTGCTTATCAATTTTAGGGTCATTTAGCTCAAAAAATTCAGTAAATGCATGAAAAATAACAAATGAAGTCAGAAAGGGTTGAAAATTGATGGCCTGCCTTCGAATGGTGCATACTAAATGCACAAAACACATAAGTACACTACTATTACAAATATTCCCTTCGGTTTGTCCGAAGTGGGACTTTCCAGATATATAAGTCCAGAAACTAACTAGAGAAGCCAGTCACATCCCAGAGTGGGATCTTTGGGTGTAAAACTTTTTCTTCGCGTGTGTCCCTTTGCGACGTAACCTTGGACAATCTTCATCGTTTAACTTGATGCTCGGGTCAACATTCACTATGAAGGGAGCAATTTTATGAAACTTTTCATAATCTCCTGAGATGTCTGTCTTGTCCTCCACTCCCACGATGTTTCTTTTGACTGAAAGAACTATGTGGCGCTTTGGCTCATCGCATGATGTATTCGCTTCCTTATCTTTTCTTTTTCTCGGCTTGGTAGACATGTCCTTCACATAGAAAACATGTGCCAGATCATTGGTTAGGACGAATGGTTCGTCTGCATACCCAAGATTATTGAGATCCGCTGTTGTCATTCTGTATTGCGGGTCTTCCTTTACCCTGCCTCCTGTCAGATTGACCCATTTGCACCTAAACAAAGGGACCTTCCAACCAAGTCCATAGTCAAGTTCCCATATCTCCTGTATGTACCATAATATGTGTTCTTTAGACCATTGTTGTTTGCTTTATCAAAGGGGACACCACTGTTTTGGTTGGCGCTCTTTTTATCTTGGGCGACCGTATAAAATGTGTTCCCATTTATCTCGTACCCTTTGAAAGTAAATATAGTCAAAGATGGTAACTTGGACAACAAGTACATGTCATCTTCAATAGCGTCGTCATGCATGAGACACTACCAGAATCGCACCCTATGCCGACGGCCTTGGCCGTCGGCATAGCCTTGATTCCCGTTAGGACAGGCCTATGCCAACGGCCCCCGTTGGCATAGGGCCGCCGGCAACATGTACGTCGGCATAGCCCGGGGGCCATCGGAATAGAAAGGCCGTCGGGATAGGTCCTATACCGACGGTGTCCGTACATCTATGCCGACAGCCCGGACCGTCGGCAATGTTCCCGCCTAACGCCGGCCGCCGTCAAGTGCTGACCAACGGCTGCTCGCCATGGCGAGCAACTGTTACTCCTGGGCAAGGCTATGCCGATGACTAGGTCATCGACATAGCTGCCATGTGTCAGCAACTGGGCGCTCCTGGGGCAGAGCTGTGCCGACGGTCGAGCTGTCGGCTTAGTTTGAAACTACGCCGACGGCTAAGCCGTCGGCATAGCCCTACCCCAGGTGTGCCTAGTTGCTGACACATGGCAGCTATGCCGACGGCCTAGCCGTCAGCTTAGTTACAAACTATGCGGATGGCTAAGCCGTCGACATAGCTGTCACGTGTCAGCAGCTGGGTGCTGGCCGTCGGCTTAGTTTCAAACTATGCGGATGGCTAAGCCGTCGACATAGCTGTCACGTGTCAGCAGCTGGGTGCTCATGCCAGCACTATGCCGACGGCTAGGCCATCGGCATAGATTGTATTTGATTTTTTTTTCTTTTTTCTGTTTGTTTTCAGATCAATTCAATTCAAATATATAGCAGATATATATGATGGAAATAGACATATAGAACACATCTAAGTATCATCCGGCACCGTCACAACAATATATGCATAAGCATCATCACAATCAACATAAACATAAGCATAAGCATATAAAGAAGCGCACAAGTCATCTAAAGGACCATCAAAGACCACAAGTTTATCATCATCATCACCACACACAAGTCATCTAAAGAAACATAAGCATAAGCACACAAGTAACCGAAAGTCTTAAGTGCCAGGACATCGAGCACCGCGGAGGTCGTCACCGCCAAGACCGCTGAAGCCCAGGTTGTCACTGCTAGCGGCAGCGCTACCGCCAAGATCGCCTCCACCTTCGCCTCCGTGGATCGGAGTGGTCAGGCTCCATGACTCGAGAGTGCTGCAAAGACCACCGCCAATAGTTGATCCAACGGTTCCCTGGATGTTGAAAAGACATATTAACGGGATATATGACTGTGTTGAAAGGCATGATATGCTTTGGGTGAATAGTTGGGGGATGTACATACCGACGAGGGGCCATCGTGCTGCTGTGCCACAAACTCCTCAAAGGTAAGCAGCGTTGGTTGTGCTGGAGGAGGTGGTGCTATTGCAAATTGAGGAACCCGTCCGGCCGCCATCTCCTCAAGAGCGCGCTGCATCCTGGCATTGTTCTGCTCATGGTATGCATAAAGGCTCGTGTGACACGTCATGGTCTCCTGGCGTGTGTACTCCATGTAGGCCTACGGTATGACATGATGGAACTCATAAACATCTCAATGCTGGAAAATAAAGTGAGCAATGTAGATAAGAGGGAAAATACTTACATATTGCTGCTCCTGAAAGAGGGACTGTGACTGCGCACTGGTCATGGGCATGCTCGTGCGCTGGCTCAGGCTCGGGTCGGTAGCTCGGAGCTGCGTGTAGGAGATAGTAGGAGTGATAACAGCATCGAGAACCACCTGCCGACCGTGCTTCTTGGGCCCCATGCTCACCACCACCCTCTCGTCCAGATTCGCACTCATGGGGTCAGATGTGCCAGGATGTAACCTGAGATACTCCTGAGAGTAGGCCTGCTTCTTCTCCGTGGTGTTGCCGTAGTACTTGGGTTCGCCAGGCTTGGCGCTCCTCCGCGTATGGGCGATCTCCCACGCCTCCATGTGTGAGAGCGGCCGCTTCAGTTTCTCCTCCTGCACCACCAAACAGAGGTTAGTCATACATAAGAAAGTGACGGTAAATAGAAGAAGAAGAATGTTTAATGAGGTTAGTCATACATTAAGTGCCTTGTGGAGAAAGTGGTTTCGGTTTCCCTGAGCATGTACTCCCTCTGTCCCTCGGTTAGCCTTGTTTTTGATGCTCGTAGCCGCCCAAGCTCCATCCTTATGTAGCGACCCGACCTGAAAGGTCAAGTCTCCGGTGTTTCCGTACCATCCCAAGATCATGCTGGTACACACACGGTACATCAATGTATATATCAAAGGGAAATCACACAACATTATATTAATCGAAATCTCATATTGAGTCCTTTATTACAATAAAAATTACAATAAAGTGGCTAAAAGCCAACTCATGAGAATATCTAAATCTTGCGGAAGCGTCGAAGGTAGATGAGTCCATCTGACTCCAAGGGCATCTCACTGAGCATAGAATGTGTCCTCACTCCTGGTCGGAAAAGTACTCTGCAACATGATACGTTGCAGCCATGTAGGTCAGCATATGGAATATGCCGGCAAAGTCACAAGAGAGGGGTGAAAAGATAATCATCTAGTCTATATGCATATATGGCAGGTGGAGTGGTAAGTTTTGCGTAAAGCCAATTTTTCCTACATCAAGAAAGGGGCTAAGCAAAATATTACTAAGTTGGTTGATTAATGAGATGGTTCCACCAACCAATTCTCATACCCAAATTATTTATACCCACATCCTCATTATTAATTGTGTTGAGAGTTCCGGAAGTTTCAGTTCCTTTGGCTCAAGTCGTCCATGACCGTGGACACGGCTAATCGATTAGGTTTGAGTACTCTGCAGAGTTTTGCACACGTTCCCCACAAGATTTGGTCGCCTCCGTTTGATTTCTCGCACTTCAGGGTGTTTGAGAAACGGATGACCAAAACATGGTCTTCCAAAGGGTTTCCCTGCGACTCTGTCAGTGCCCATCCTTTCCTACCGTTCTTCTACCTCTCATAGCACCGCCTGTCCAGGGTCACCACGATATCCAACCAAGCCAGAGCCCATAATGACTTGTGGCTGTTCAGGTAAGCCTTGGGTTTTAAAGCATCCATCCATCTCTTTGTGCCTGGGTGGACCTTTCCGCGTGAATACTGGCCATCTCCAGCATCACCTAGGCAAATTGGTTTCTCCAGGGTGCCGTTCAACCATCATCCACCCAGAGGTATGTTGAAAACTCGGAGTCTTAAATCTTGATCATTATGTAGGTCTTGAAATTATTAACTCTCTCAACTCTCATGAATCACACAACCAACCCCGTCTACTAATAGCATAGCAAAATGTAAAACAACGTTTCCCGGGGCCAATGTGTCAAAGAGTTTGAGGGGGGTACCTACCACATGATACTACTACAATGTAACCAAGTTTCCAACTAACCTATCTTGCATGCAATTTGGGGAGATGGTAGAACTAATGCATATAAAACATGGGTAAACATGATCAAAGTGACTTGCCTGATTGATGATCTTCGTACGTGAGTGACTCTAAGTAACAAGCTTCGCACTCCGGATAATCTAATGAAGCAAACAAGAGCACTCAAATAAGCATACAACCAAAATATTGTAACTCACAAACATCAATCAAGAACTAGTAAACAGTCAAGACAAAACGATGCACAAATCACAAGTAAGGAAAACACACAAAGTTTTGTTTTCAAAAGGTGATGGATGCAACACTACTGACATAAACAAACCATTTGTATTATCCAAACAATAGTTGACAGCAAGAAAAACAATAGAATATTTTATTAATAAAAAGAATAAAATCAATTTAAGTTTGTTGGGAAAACTTTAGTAAAGTTTATAAAAGTTTTGATAAGCACTATATGAATCAACTATAGTTATACTAACAAAAAGAATGAAAAACTAAACTTATTATTTATTAGCAAAACATGTTCTTAACAGAAAATAATTTACAATTAAACCTGTCTTAGAAAGCAGAATTAAATTATATAAAACTTTGTTCAAAGAAATCTATTGCTATTCTAGTTGTTTTAATCAAATTAAACCTATTTGAAAATGTGTTATGATTCCTATGTTAATGAGAGTTAAACTAAGCAAATTTATATTTTTATTAATAGTGAGTGAAAACACTAAATGTTTATTAACAGAACCTAATAAACAAATGAAACCAAATCTAAATTTAAACTAATTAAAACTAAGTATATAAAACTATATTATAATACTAGGCAGACTCTGTTTTGGTTAAAACACTAATCAAATATATCCTAAAAATCCTCAAACTAAACATGAAGGTAGTCCTAATTAATACCAAACAGTAGCAAAAAGATTCATATCAAAATCTATTTTCAAACTCTAGTTATTCAGATTTAAAGATTGTGAGCAAATTTGATTAAATTCAAATTTTATAGTTCAAACTTGAAATTTAAAAGTACAGGGTGAAACTACATGAAAAATGTGAGCTATGGAAAAAGAATCAATTCAAAACATTAAACAGGTTAAAAGATATAAGCAAAACAAAATTTGAATACACTCTATTAACTAAAACAAAAACAGAAAAAGGGAAAAATCTACCGGACGGCCAGGGGGCTACGTGGCACTGTCCTATTGGCTAGCTAGTGCGCGCGTTGGATGTTTTCGGGCGGGCGACCGGTCGGAAAAGGAAAACGGTTCGGGGATAAGTGGATTCTAATCTCGGTCGTTGGTTTTGGATCAGAGGGAGGGGGAGTGTCGACGGCGACTTACCGGTGGGGAGGAAGAACTCCGGCGATGGAGGCGGCGGCCGGGGGTCGAGGACATCGCCGGAGGGGTCTCCGGTGGTCGAGGGAGGCAGTGGAGGGGTTCAGACGACGGGAGGCGGGGTCCTGCGTCGAACGGAGGGGTCGGAGAGGGGCGAGGATGACCGAGGCGTTGGCTACGGACGATGGGAGTTCCGGTGGTGGTGCAACTCCGGCGAGGAATTGGCAGCGTCTCGGCAAGGGAGAGAGGGGGCTCGGGGGGGGGGGGGGAAATGGATGCGGGGAGTGTTCGGTACTTATAGGGGCGCTGGGGAGTGCGAAGGAGGAGAGGGGAGAGAGATCCGATGAGAGGAGAAATGGTCGGCGACGGCGCGCACGAGAGGAGGGAGGCGACCGCGCGGGCAAAACGGTCGGTCGGGTGGGGCCCGGTTGCAGCGAGAGAGAGCGCGTCCGTGTCGCGTCGGTCGGCCGGCCGGTAATAAATTCGCGAGTAACTGCCGTGGGCCGGCCCGTTTAATACTAACCGTTACCATTTTTCCTTTAATGATTTTCCAGAGCGTTTCAAAAACCTTTAAAGCATTCAAATCGTCACTAAATATAGGAGTATTATATATCAAAATTAACAAAATAATAAATGCCATTTAATGAACATTTCTATTCTGTCATTTGAACACTTTGAAAAAATAATATTTTCAGAAATTGCCTAATTGTTTTTAAATCCTTTTTGCAAATATTTACAAAATAACTCCTGGTTATTATTGTTCAAATATATCACCAATATGACCCTGGTGTGGAGTGTCATGTTACTCCCCTCTTATTTTGAACATTTTACCAAGATTTCAAATAGGTGAAAGCAACTTAGGGAAAGTAGAAAGGGCTTTCTGAATTTTAGAAAGAACATTTCAACAAACACATACATTCAAACAATGATGATGATGGATGCATAGCTATATCATAACATTCCAAAATGGAATTTTTGGGATGTTACACCTTATCACACCAAACATCCACCAATGCCGCCCAAGACTTGTCTTTTCCATAACACCAATTTGGAAAAACCTACATAATGAAAGCATAATGGCATGTCAACACGAAACGGTAAAATGTACCACAAACATCAGAACGAAAAATCTTTTATACTTACCGCCAAGTACTGGTCCCTCTCCAAGGTAATGCCCATCCTCCGCGCATCTTCCTTGGTCATCTTCACACCAAGAGCGTCGTGATAGTATGTCGAGATGGCCACATAGCGCACCTCGTACTGCATCTGGCGGGCCTTCTTCTTGCATTGGCACAACACGATCTGGTCGGCTCTAGCCTTGTGCTCCAGAAGAACTCGATAGAATTTCTACAATCATGCATGAAACAAGAATGGAAGAAGCCATGAGTTAAATCATTCATGAAACTAGAATGGACTTGTGCTTCTGAAGAGAACTCACCCAGAAAGTAGTGATCACGGCCTTGGCATGGGTCTCATGCTCCGCGCGGAGGGCCGCTTTCCAGTGGTCCCAGCTCGTGGCCAAAACCCGACTGTCCGGGTGCCTGACTAGATCCGGCCAGTACAACCCCGGCCAGTATATGTTCAGCAAGACGGTGATGACGCCATTGGGAATACGGACCCCTTTAGAATATATCTAGTTGCTGCAAAAGAATGAACTATTAGCATGTGACAAGCAAAATAAATAACAACCAAAATGAGCATGTGACAAGCAAAATAATGAAATTATTATAAAGTGACACTTACTCTTTCCCCATGGGCTCAATGAGCCACTTCTGCTCCTCAGTAGCAGGAACCTGCTTTGGTAGCTTTGCATTACCACGCAACCACCCCTTGTTGTTACCACCCCCTCCCCGCCAGCACCATCATCCCCGCCACCACCATCCTCCTCACCTGCCTCCTCCTCCTCCTCCTCATCCCCCTCCTCCTCCTCGCCCCCATCTCGAACCTCCGCCTCCTCCTCCTCCTCCTGAACCTCCCCGTCCTCGTCCTCCTCATCCTCCTCCTCGTAAGAGGGTACCTCACTAGAGGAGGGTACCTCAATAGAGGAGGGCCTCGAAGACAACACCCCTAAGTCGGTGAGGGTGTGCTGTTTCTGGCCGCGACCCCCTCACCCTCTAGGGGCTCTCCCACCACCCCCTCCTCCTCTAGGGGCACCTCTCCCTCGACCTCACTGTGAGGAGTCATCCTCAAGTAGTCGGGGGGTAGGATTACGTGCTCGACCAGTCCGACTAGGCATGCCGACGACCTTGCATAGGAAACCCACGACGTCGGCCTTCCCCTTGCCCATGTTCCACGAACCTGCATTGAAAAGAGAATAAAAAATTAGTACATTAATAATGAGGGAAAAAGCATTATGAAAAGCGTTAGTAATGAAGGAAAAAAGCATAGTAATAAATAATCATAAAAAGGCATAATCCTAAACCATAGAAAAAAAGTCTTGAAACGTACATCTGCTAGAACCCATACGAATCATCACTGTTGTAACCTATTTCTCGGTCGGTCTCATCATCACTATCAATCATATCATCTTCGTTATCTGACGGAGGTGGAGGATCTTCCTCGTCGTCAACGTCTTTGTTTAACTTTGTAGCATAAGTATGTCACTTTCATTGACAATGGTCTCACCATCATTCCGTGCATCATCCTCATTTGGATCCACCTCATCGTCAGCCAATGGTCTAGAGTCATCGTTTCTAACCACATCATCATCAGGTTGCTCTTGATAGAACACTCCCTCGTCTGTCACGGGGTTAATGTTGTAGTAATCGTGTTCATTCGGGTCAATTAGCTTACCATGTGGCAACACCTTGAACACAACTTCCCGACCCTTCAGGTACTCTTTCTGGCATGGGTAAGGCAGATAATAAACTTGTGTAGCTTGGGTAGCCACAATGAAGAGATCGACTCCTGCATAGACGGTTGATGGTTTAACTTCGACCAAACCAATAGAAGGCGTATGTCTCTACCCCTCCCGCAGATCAAACCAACAACATTTGAACACAGGCAGACTTAGGATTTCGCACCCTTTGCAAAATTTAATCTCGTATATATTTTGTACCCTTCCGTAGTAGTCTACTGAATTTTGACCGGGGGTGTACACTTCGGTATCTATAGTTTTGGGATCAGGACGGCTGTTCTGGTGCTCCTCTGTATGGAAGCGATACCCATTCACATCATACTTTTTACATGTCATGACAGCAGGGTCAAAACCCATGGAAACCCATCTCAATTCGTCATCCATAGATATGTTTGGATTATTTCCCAACAAGTATAATTGAAAGTGTTGGATGCATTAGTTCGGTTAACTAATAAATGTTGAACTAGGTATTTAATAGGGGAATGTAGAAAATTAGTTTCTCCATGAACCAAGCAACAAATTTTTTACGTCCAGGGTTTCCATGACAGAGAAGAGTAAGTGCCTCCGCCTCAGTAGGAGGATTAATTCCCGTCCATTCCTCTTGAAGGAAATCACTAAAAGAAGAAAAGAGGTGTTAGACCAGGAATAAGTGAACATAGAACATGATGATGTGGAAGACATAAAGGAATTGTGTAGTGGTATTACCTCATCCACACTTCCTCAACTTCCTTGATGTTTTGCAAGATATAGAACATGAGGTCCTCCCACTCTTGTAGTGGCATGTTATAAGATTTCGAGGTCCCAGCCCTGCCACCTTGCATGTTGAATAGATGGAGCTTGGGTTGATACTTGGGCTCTTCTATATTGTATCGAGGCACCTTGTTATGCAGATGGGGAACGTGGTCTGGATAGTATGATGTCCTGAGGTCTAACATCTCCTCTAGGATAACTGCCTCAACTATGGAAGCTTCAATCTTAGCTTTGTTTCCACATTTCTGTCGGAGATGCTTGTTCTGTCTCTCAGGGCCATACTGCCAACGATTCTGCACAGACCCCCCCCCCCCAACAATACCTCTTTCACGAGGTGTAGAATGAGATGTGTCATCGGAGTGAAGAAGCCCGGCGGAAAGATCTTCTCTAGCTTGACTATCAACTCCGGTGCCTTCTTATGCAATTGTTCAATCACATCTTTACTTACTTCTTTAGCACAGAGCGTGCAGAAGAAATGGCTTAGCTCGGCAAGCACTTGCTAGACATGCTTGGGGACATAGCCTCGAACCATCACCGACATTATCTGCTCAGTCCATACATGATAGTCTTGACTCTTGAGCCCGGTCACTTTGCCTGTTGAAAGATTGACTCCCTTACTTATATTCGATGCATAACCATCAGTGAACTTCACTATATGTTTGAGCCACTTAATTACCTCTGTCCCTTCAGGCTTTTTAAGAACGAAGTCAGCATCTGGCTTGAACCAGTTTATTCGACCGGCTGTGGGAGGCTTCATGTTTAGTCGTGGTCTATCACAAATTTTCTGTTGATCGGCTCTAGCTTTAACGTTATCCTTTATCTTATCAGGATTGTTGAGGATCATGTGGAAAAGAGACTCTGTGACATTCTTTTTTGTGTGCATCACATCGATGTTGTAAGGAAGTTTGAGGTCCTTGAAATAGGGAAGCTGCGAGAAGGGGGTAATGTGAGTCCAGTTATGCGTCTCACCATATCCCTCGAAGCCTTTGGCTTTGGCTTTGCCTTTAGGCTTGAGAGCTTTTAGCTGAGCAATAACATCTGCCCCTAAAAACGTTGGAATCTCGGTTACTTCATGGACAACCCGGCCTTTTGTGAAGTTCTTCTTCTCTTCCCTGTCTGGATGGTTTGGAGGGAGGAACTATCAATGCAGGTCAAAGGCTACATACTTGCCACCCTTACTCAGCCAAATCATTCGCAGAGCCTGCATGCACACTGGGCATGGCATCTTCCCACTGGTACACCATCCGCAGAATAGAGCATAGCCGGGAAAGTCATGCATGCAATAGTGCAACCAAACTTTCATCAAGAAATTTCTCTGCAGATCCCGGTCGTATGTCAACCTCGAAAAGTACCAAGAATGGAGCAAATCATCCACCAGAGGCTGCATAAACACACCCAATTGCTTCCCTGGGTATTCAGGCCCTAGAATGATGAGCGACAAGAACATGCTCTTCCATTGCATTAGGGCACCGGGAGGGAGATTGAGCGGAATTACAAACACGGGCCAATAGCTGTATGGGTTGGACGACATACCATATGGATTTAACCCATCACCTGATATGCCAATTCTGACATTCCCAGCCTTGGCTGCTTCCTCGGGGTATTCTTTATCGAACGACTTCCATGCTTCTGCTTCCGATGGATGTATGATTTTATGCGGATGGTACCTTATACCTTGCTTGTGCCACTTCATCATTTTGGCAGTCTCCTCCGTGAGGAAAAGGCGCTGCAGTCTTTCAATGAAATGGAGATACCGAAGCACCTTTGCGGGGATGTCTAGATGCCTCTTCTCACCATCCTCACCGACCACCTCAAGGTACCGAGACGAACCGCACTCCCTACAGTACTTGTCATCCGCATACTCGTGCCTAAACAAAAGGCAATTCTTTGGACAAACATGTATTTTCTCATAATCCATAGAGAGTGACTTCATGATTTTCTTTGTAGCGTACATGCTTTTCGGCAGTTCATGACCCTCAGGGAGGCTGTTAGCCCATACTCCCAGGAATGCTTTGAAGCATTTCTGGCTACAACCATACTCAGCCTTGACTGCAATCAGTTGCGAGATGGCATCCAGCTGAGATATTTTCGCACCCTCATAAAGAGGTTTCTTCGATGAGGCCAAGACCTCCAAGAAGGCCTTTGCGGTTGCCTCCGGCTCCTCCGGTTCAATCTATGAAGGTGTCACATTTGCCGTTTTTGCAACAATGACATCATCTAGCATGTCCCTGACCCCGTCGTCCTCATATCCATCAATGCGTTGTCGCATCACCTCCTCTCTACCACGGTCCTGCTCAGCTATGTTTATCGGTGGCATGGCAAAGTTTGGCAGATATCTGTGCGTGCGAAGGTGCTCACTCATGTCCTTCTGATTTCTACGGTGACGTATTTCACATCTCGCATAGGGGCATGGTGGGATAATTCTCATTGGACGACGGAATATCTCCTTCAAATACACATCAGTCTTCGCGATCCACTCTGATGTTACTCGATTCCGACGGATAAAACCACTATACATCCACTGGTTATCTGCCATCCTCTGCTTTTTTGCAAGCCACACATCATAATTAAGGATTCACTTAAATTAATCACATCGAATTTTCAGTTTCTACCACGTTGAATCCACCTACATCTCTAATAGGTAAATATGGGTCCTAATCCCACCTGAAGAGGTGTAGATTGAGTACGTTCTCCATTCTACCCCGTTCCGAGACAAAATTTCGGCAGCACCTCCCCGCTGTTCTCCAGATACACGTCTCGGCAAATACCCGAGAGAATGTGCTCCGGAGAACAATAGGGAGGCGCCGCCGAAATCCTGTCTCGGAACAGGGTAGAACATGAAGAACATACCCAATCTACATATCCTTGGGCTGTCCGTGGAAAACGCTGGACAATTCGAAACAACCGCGGTGATAAATATGCAATTGAATGCATATTTATCGATGCAAGCCTTTCGGACGGGAGACGCCTAGGTTACGCGACTTGACTTGAGAATGAAATCTAGTGACATGAAAAAATGGAGGAGATGGACTTGTAGCTCACCCTCGGCTATAGAGGAAGTAGTGGAACAACAGAGGGATGCTCAGGGGGACCAACGCGTCGGACAACGTTCACTCCGATGAAATGCGACACCACAAAGCCTACAAATTCCATCGCAACAAAAAATAAGAACATCACAACTCATAGAGCATATTTAAAACATTTAAACATGCATTCATTTATTTTTGCATCATCTAGGAAAAAAACTAACAACATTAACAATATATTCATCATCGTCATCACATATTCATCATCATCATTATCACATATTCGTCATAATCATTGATTCATCTCATCAAACCAATTTTTTTTTCAAGATATGCAACATATAGCATCTCACCTAACCAATTTTTTTGCAAGATATTCACCTATCTAACTATCTATCTATCTATCTATATAACTATGTATCTAACTATCTAAATACCTATCTAACCATCTAGCTACAAAATTACTAAAAAACACTAAAAATACATAAAAATTTCACCTTCGAGAGGGTCGACCGGAGTTGGGGCAGGGAGGCGCGGGGCGACCGGCGCGGGGTCGGGGCGGGGCGGTCGACGCGGGGTTGGGGAGGGGCGGCGCGGGGTTGGTGCGGGCGGCAACATGCTCGGGTCGGTCGGCGCGGGGTCGGAGCGGGGGGAGGGGGGGAGGCGCGGGCGGCGGCGGGCTCAGTGCGGGGTTGCGAGGGGTCGGGGCGGGGAGGCGCGGGTGGCGGTGGGCTCGGGCCGGGGCGGGGAGGCGCAGGCGGCGGTGGGCTCGGGGCGTGGCGGCGCGGGGTTGCTGCAGCGCGGGCGGCCGCGGGCTCCGGGCGGGCGGTGGCGTGCTCAGGGCGGGCGTCGGAGGTGGTGGGCAACGGCGGTAGGGAGAGGGATCGGGGTTGGGTGCGGTAGGCAAGGAGAGAAATGAGTGGAGGAGGCCGGCCGAGTGGATAAGGTGGACCTATGCCGACGGCTTGGTCGTGGCCATAGGCTCGGCCCACATGTCAGTGGAGCGAAGGAATAGATAACGTGGCCCTATGCCGACGGCCAGGCCGTCGGCATAGGTCCACGCACAACCACGTCATCGATCCGCGTGACCTTCTCGGTCTGTGGGTGTACCTATGCCGACGGCCTAGCCATCGACACCAAGATTCCCTCTGTTACTGCCCGACGTGGTTATTCCCCCCTCCGTGCGATAGCGGCGGCGACGTCGGTGAGGGGGGTCACACCATGGATCCGCGTGCCGTGTGGTTGCACCCACTACCACACTTTCGGACGTGTAGGAGGGCCCAGATAAAGACCTGGCGGCATAGCTACCCCCAAACTACACCCCTCCCGTCTAACCCTGCGAGAGTTGATCGGGCGGTCTATGCCTTTGACTTTCGCCGGAGGGGGTTTTACCGATGGACATTTTCACCTGGATGTGATAGCCCAGCCCCTAGGTACACTTCGAATCAAGGTCCGGGCACAACCCACACCAAGATTCCCTCCGTTACTGCCCGACGTGGTTGTTCCCCCCTCCGTGCGACGGCGTCGGCGGCGTCGGTGAGGGGGGGTCACACCATGGATCCGCGTGCTGTGTGCTTGCTCCCATTACGGCACTTCCGAACGTGTAGGAGGGCCCAGATAAAGACCTGGCGGCATAGCTACCCCCAAACTACACCCGTCCCATCTAACCTTGCGAGAGTTGACCAGGCGGTCTACGCCTTTGACTTTCGCCGGAGGGGGTTTGACCGATGGACATTTTCACCTGGATGTGATAGCCCAGCCCCTAGGTACACTTCGTAACAAGGTCCGGGCACAACCCACACCAAGATTCCCTCCGTTACTACCCAACGTGGTTGTTCCCCCCTCTGTGTGACGGCGGTGGCGACGTCGGTGAGGGGGTCACACCATGGATCCGTGTGCCGTGTGCTTGCACCCACTACGGCACTTCCGGACGTGCAGGAGGGCCCAGATAATGACCTGGCGGCATAGCTTCCCCCAAACTACACCCTTCCCGTCTAACCCTGCGAGAGTTGACCGGGCGGTCTACGCCTTTGACTTTCGCCGGAGGGGATTTGACCGATGGACATTTTCACCTGGATGTGATAGCCCAGCCCCTAGGTACACTTCGTAATAAGGTCCGGGCACAACCCACACGAAGATTCCCTTCGTTAGTGCCCGACGTGGTTGTTCCCCCCTCCGTGCGACGGCGGCAGCGACGTTGGTGAGGGGGGTCAAACCATTGATCCGCGTGCCGTGTGCTTGCACGCCCTACGACACTTCCGGACGTGCAGGAGGGCCTAGATAAAGACGTGGCGGCATAGCTACCCCCAAACTACACCCGTCCCGTCTAACCCTGCGAGAGTTGACCGGGCGTTCTACGCCTTTGACTTTCGCCGGAGGGGGTTTGACCGATGGACATTTTCACCTGGATGTGATAGCCCAGCCCTTAGGTACACTTCGTATCAAGGTCTGGGCACAACCCACACCAAGATTCCCTCCGTTACTGCCCGACGTGGTTGTTCCCCCCTCCGTGCGACGGCGGCGGCGACGTCGGTGAGGGGGGGTCACACCATGGATCTGCGTGCCGTGTGCTTGCACCCACTGCGGCACTTCCGAACGTGTAGGAGGGCCCAGATAAAGACCTGGCGTCATAGCTATCCCCAAACTACACCCGTCCCATCTAACCCTGTGAGAGTTGACCGGGCGGTCTACGCCTTTGACTTTAATAAAGTATAGGAACCTATATGCAAAAGAACATGTGGTCACGTTACTAACATACTCGAAAACAAATACAAACTACATATACATAATATATGAAAAATTCAACACAAATCTATATATAATTTATTATGTTTAGATAAGACACATTTAAGTTAATCAAATTTTAATTTAGAAAAAAACTAAAATATAAAAATTAGTAAAAAACAGATAAAAGAAAGATATGCCGACGACAAGGCCGTCGGCATAGGTTTGCCCACGGATCGACCGTAGGCCTTGGATCGATGATGTGGCACGCGTTGCGGATCCGTGACGTGGACCAAACCTACGTCGACGGCCTTGCCGTCGGCATAGCTATGCGGACGGCCACCGTCAGAGCCGTTGGCATAGGTATGAAGACGTCAGACTCCCGTCGAACGAAGACTCACCGGGCCCACGTCTGTGCCGATGGCCCTTCTATGCCGACGACCACTGTAGGCATATATTACGATATGCCGACGGCCTGGATACGCCAACGGCCACCGTAGGCATATCTCTAGGCATGCCGACGGCTTTCCTGCACCGACGGCTTCACATAGGCCGTCGACATACCTCCCTCTATGCCGATGGGGGCCGTCGACGTAGATTAGGCCGTAGGCCTTAGCTGTTATTCTGATAGTGAGACGTGTCTGCAACCAACCGGCGAAAGTCACCGTTTGTTCATGTGTAATCCAGTCGTCACACTTCTCCGGGTGTTTGGAGCGTAGAATATTCTTGTGTTGCTCGGGCTAGCCAAAGGGTTTCATATAGGAGACCTTTAGTCCCGGTTGATGGCTCCAACCGCGACTAAAGGTTAGCCTATAATCACGATTGGAGCCACCAACCGAGACTAAAGGTTTTCGTGGACCCCAAGCTGACACCAACCTGCCACCACACCTTTAGTGGCGGTTTGTGACACGAACCTGGACTAATGGTTCGGAACGAACCGAAACTAATGATGCCCGCCATGAATCGGGACTAATGAGCATATTAGTGCTGGTTTAAAACAGGACCGGGACTAATGAGGCTGACGAAACGTCTGTTTTCTACTAGTGGGTGGCCGCATAGCAGCGTCCGCTAAGAAACCCGCGGTAGGCGTCGGCCTATAGTACTTCTATCCATCTAGCGATGCGCAGACGAGGTTGCATGTGCAGGCCCGACGATGCTTACAGTTCGTGGGGAAGATCCTTCCCGGGCCGCTGCATCCTATGTGAGCACATGCCGCTGGCAGATCGCATAGCTTATCGCGGCAAAACTAGTGCCATGAGAGCGAGGACAGAATCCAAGCGGGGTGGCCATGTCGCAAAAGTCATTTCGCTCCTCTCTCAATAATCTCTTCCTACGGGATGAGATCGAGCGATGAATCAAAGCAGCAAGCATCGACACGACGAGCTCCCCTCGAGCTCCGCGTTGTCCTTCGCTGCCATCTCCACCTTCACCGACCCGATGACACACTCATACCCACCGGCATAGACTTCAACTCCTCCTCCGCAGCCCCAAACACCGCAGGAGCGACATAGTGAGACGCCACTTACCAAGACATCGTGGCAAGTAACGCCATAATAGGGGCATTCTCATGAGTGTATTCGTGGCTATGACTCCACCGGCAGGAGGTCATCTATCTTGGCAGGCCAGTCTGGTCGATATGAAGCCACAACCACGGAGGTGATCCCGAGCACCGCCACCTTGCCTTAGCCCTCCCATGAGCATTGTTGCGTGTTGTCTGCCTCGTCTGCCATGTAGCGGTTTTGACCACGGCGAAAGCAAAGAGTTACGGCAAGAAGTTGAACATGAGCAGCTTGCGTCGAACACGCACGTCATGATGACGAGAGATGAGGAGAGGAGCGTTCATGTGGTTTTCCTTCGGCTAGAAGTTCAGAGCGGGATGTGATCTTCTGAATTTATTCTCAAGAAGTTCAGAACATGGTAGCGACAACAGCTGCTTGACGTTGAATGGGGATGTGCTGCGATCTCTCTTGCGGGTTAGTAATAGCTATGTTTCTGCCGCTTCTCAATTTATTCTCAAGATGGAGGTTCGTGAATTCTTATTACAATTTCGGTTTCAAGGTGACTGCCCAATAACTATTTGATTATATAATGCCTTAATAAAGCTTTATTAGTGTCATATCGTCACACGGCCCGACATACTACATTTACCGTGTGCCAGCCTCCTTTTCGCCTTTCTATTTAAATCTCCGAATTTCTATCCCGCGGAATCTTAAACCATCAGAAGCAATAGAGTATGGCAATGCATCGTGGTACACCATTGGCTTCATATGCAGTTTATTTTTTATGAAGGTGCGTACCGAAACCATAAGTTTGCATATTAAGGCAAATTATTATATCCAATTTACTACGTACTTTTACTATGATGCATGTATGATGTGCTCAGGTAATTTTAAGAGGATCATATGATTACTTGAAGGGGACTAGCAAAGAGAGGATTACCTATCCTTACCGACATATACATGCAAGGGCGTGCGCCGTGTGATGTACATATGTATAAATATTTGGTCTGTTTGTTTGATCATGTATAAGACAGAGCAAAATCAGCTTAAAATAGTAGGAGTGAAAAATATCTATTAAATCATGATTTGCTATGCTATACTAATCAAGAGAGGAAGCAATTATATCTGTAGAAACCATGGATGAAAAAATTGTTATACCTATGTATGACATAGATAACTTAATCACATGTTTGATTCATTTAGCCACATGTCACATGGTTCACGGCAATTGGTTCACGGAAACTCATTAATCAAAGAAATCTCACCGTATGGACATCAGATGGCATTGTTGCGGCCCTATGCATATATGCATTTTGATTAGGTGGACGTGGCAGCCATCATCATAACGGGGTTAGAACAAGAAGGAGAATAAATAGAGGCTAGGATAGGAAGAAGGATAAGTGCCGACACGGATGGGACATCGTGTTAAAATTGAGGGAAGATGTGTCTAGAAGGGGGTCTTGAGACATACTTATTCGGCTAGAGCATGTGATATTTTATTCTCCCGTTGCAACGTACGGACATATTTATTAGTAAAACTAAAAGAGTTAAACATAATCCGTTTTTATTAAAATACCTATTTAAGATATCCTAAAAATTCCCAAATTGAACATACTGATAAAACATACTAATATTCAATAGTGGGAAAAAGAATCACTCAAAATCTATTTCTAAACTAAAGTTATTCACAAACTAGTGATTCACACAAATTTCAAAAATTCAAATTTAAACAGTTCAAATTTGAAGCCTACTAGCACTAACAGAAAGTTTATAATTCTTTTGACAACAGGCAAAAAGATTCATTTAAAACTCTAAATATTCTAACAATTATTCAAAATCAAAAAACAGAAACCGTCTTGTTTAGAAAAACAAAACAGAAAAGAGAAAATCAACCTTTAGTCCCGGTTGGTACCGCCAACCGGGAATAAAGGTTTCTTCTAGTGCGGAATTTGGGCCGCCGAAAAAGAGACCTTTAGTCCCGGTTGGTGGCTCCAACCGGAACTAAAGATGGTTGCCAGTGGGCCAGGCGCCCCCCTCTTTAGTCCTGGCTGGTGGTTGGAGCCGGGACTAAAGGTCCTTCAGTCCCGTGGCTGGAACCGGGACTAAAAGTCTCTCCTATATAATTGCCTCTTCTCCCGGTGCTAGCCACCGCCTTGGAGAAGGATCAGAGATGACGCCACCAGGCTACCAAATTCTCCCCGACGCCGTCGCCACTCCTCGTCTGCAACGTCCTCCTCGCCGATCTTCTTCGAGCCTCGCTGCCCATGTCCTCGACAACGCCGGAAAGCGCCCTCCCCTCTCCCCCTCCCCTATCCCCGTCAGCCTCGCCTCTGCCTCTACTGCCGTTGCTCGCCTTCGCCCACAACACCGCCCCTGCCGACCCCCGCAGTGCCGCTGCCGACCCCACTACACGAGTGAGTTGAAATGATAGATGAGATTATTTGTGACTAGTGATTATTTATTAAATGAAATGTCACATGAGTGAGATGAAATGTTACATGAGTGAGATGAAATATTAGAGGAGATTATTTGTGATTAGTGATTATTACTTAGGTCAAATGTTACATGAGTGAGATGAAATATGACATGAGTGAGATTGTTAGTGTTCCATGTAGAAGTAAAGAGTCCTCGACGATCACCGAAGGAGTCCCCGACGATCGCCGGTGATTACTATGTAGTTGTAAAAGTATATTAAATATGAGTAGCATAATAACATGAAAATTCTTGCATAGGAAATTGTTTTCATAGGAATTTGTTCTCGACGTCGACGTTGCTTGGCCCGCATCCTTGTCGCCTACTCGGCAGTGACAACCGGTTTGAGAGGCCCCATGTCCGAGACAGAGCTCCGTCAGGCTGGCACTAGGAGGTACTACCTTCTAGGGCGCGCAACTTGGTTAGCAATCGGGGTCTTTCCGTCGTCCCGGAACTTTGGTGGCGTTCGCGCGGGCACTATCGGTGCGGAGGGAGACAGCCCCCGAGGAGGTAGTACGTCGTTGTGTCAGGGAGGAGGACGAGCACGTGTGACGATACATGGTTGCATTCGACTTCAGGTTCTCCAATACCTGGCAGTTTCTTAATGGATCTCACCCGAGCTATGATCATGTGATGGTTCCTTCTCTTTGGGTGTGCACTGCTGGCTCAGGAACCGCGAATTAACTGGATTATTCGATAATATTTGAGCTGTATTAGTGATATTATATGATAATATGCAAGGTGTATTAGTGATAATATTCGATGATGCATTAATTGGATTATGCAAGATGTATTAGTGATATTATATGATAATATTATATGATCATAACGTTGCATCGTTGTGTATTGATTGTATTTCCCGTACTGTTCTTCTTGATACTATGATTCCGTTTTTGCTTATTGAATGCATTCTAATTGTTTTGTCTTTCTTCTAGATTAGTTAAGCTATGGACGATAGCGACAAAGACCATGATCAAGAGGATATCATCTTCGACATGATACACTCCCAAAACCAACAGAATGAAGAAGCAGATGATGGCTCACAATATCTTAATGCATCCGGTGAGGGACTTGAGGAAGAACCAAGAGACGAAGGGGAAAAATAATGATGTCACCAACTGGGACTAAAGGTCCCCTAGACCCCGGAGCGAGCAGGCGGCCACATGGAGGGACTTTACTACTGGGTCATGGCCAACCGAGACTAAAGGGTGGGTGCCTTTAGTTGTGATTTATTTGTCCCGGTTGGTGAACCGAGACCAAAGGCCTTTGCCAACCAGGACTAAAGCCCGTTTCTCCACTAGTGAGACTAGTCTCTTAGGAGGAGGCACCCCCATCCTTATAGTGTCATGTCTCCTCCCATAAATGATGTGTGGCTAAGACAGGAGCATCACTGGACAATCCCTTCAAAACTTTTAGAGGAGTAAATATGATCACTAGACACACCAAAATGAAGTCTTAAATCATTAGAGGAGTAGAAAAACTAATAGTTTACACCCCAAAAGAAGCCCAACTCTCTCATTTTTACTCCTCCAGCACCACTTCTATTGAGAATTTTCTGTTTCTCCCCTCCCACCGCTTCCTACCACTACCTCCAAAGCTCCCTGCTTCCACCACCACAACTCACGATTCTGGACAGAATGGAGACGAAAGGCCCCTCCAACCCACCGGGCGTGACGTCGCCGTTTTCGACCCCTCTGTCACCACCCACGCCAAGAAAGAGGTTTATTCATGTTATATTTACATAAATTGTATACGATCTTGGTGCACTCTTATACTATTTCGCTAAACTTAGTTATTAATTTAGTGCCCAATGATAGTTCCTAATTTTTTTGTGTTTTAGATTTCGTAGAAAATCCAAACCTAGGAAGGTCCAAACATGATGAAACTTTTGAAGATTTTTTAATGAAAATAAGAGATCTTAGAAGTTTCGAGGGGAAGTCAAGGGGACTCAAGAGGCAGCCACATGGCTTGGTGGCGCGTCCAGCAGGTGGCTGCCCCGCCTACTGATAGCTCACAACTATAGTGGATCGCAACAGTCTTCGAGGGTAGTATTTCACCCATATTTATTAATTCGACACAAGGGGAGACAACTAATATTTATCGGTCTTAGTTGTTGAGTTACCATTTCAACCACATCTGAAATTTATTTTGTAATGAAATTTTAAGTGGCATGTATTCCATATATAGTCATACATACTTGTAGTAAGAACTTGCATGGCATATTTTGTCCTACCCTCCCGTGGCAGTGGGGTCCATATGGAAACTAAGAGAAATTAAGCCCTCCTTTTATAGACAACCGGAACAAAGCATTAACACATGATGAATATATGAACCCCTCAAACTAAGATCATCACCGGAGATGATCCCAATTATTGTCACCTTGGGGTCTTCGGATCATAACACATAATATGTGCATACAACTTGCAAGATAGGATCCAGAACACTCTCATATTCATGAAAACATAATAGGTTCAGAACTGAAATCATGTCACTCAGGCCCTAGTGACCAACATTATTGAGCATAACAAAGTCATGGCAACATCTTTCTGAGAACATACTGGATAGTAGGGATCAAGCCCTATCAAATAACTTGATTACATGATAAATCTCATCCAATCTTTTTTTCTTATCACCGTCCATCAAGCCTACAAAGAAATTGCTCAATCCTAGTGGTGAGAATCATGGAACTGTTGATGAAGAAGGGTTGGTTATGATGATGATGACGAAATCCCCTCTCTAGAGCCCCAAACGTACTCCAGATCAGCCCTCTTGAGGAAGAACATGAGGTGGCGGTGGCTCCGTCTCGTAGAATGCGGTGAAGATTTTTCTCCTATTTTTTTATCGGAGAATAGGAATATATAGTCTTGGAATTAGGGCCAATGGAGCCACATGGGCCCCACAAGGTAACAGGGCGCCACCCTGTTGCCTTTTGGGCAACTGATGGCCCCCGTCCGGTGGATCTTTGCTCCAGTATTTTTTATATATTCCATAAAACATCTCTAGAAAGTTTTGTGCAATTACGATAACTTTTATTTCTGCACAAAGAACAACACAATGGCAGTTCTGTTGAAAACAATGTTAGTCCGGGTTACAAATCATGCAAATTAGAGTCCAAAACAAGAGCAAAAGTGTTTGGAAAAGTAGATACATTGGAGACATATCAACTCCCCCAAGGTTAACTCATTCCTTGTCCTCAAGCAGTTCAGTTGACAAACTAAAAGGGATAAAGAAAATTGTTATGAACTCTTTTGTTCTCGTTGTTATATATATTTAACTCAATGTTCTGGTTTTCAGCAAATATAATGAACTAACCATGGTGATACGTCTCCAACGTATCTATAATTTTTGGTTGTTCCGTGATATTATATTATCTGTTTTGGATATTTTATATGCATTAATATGCTATTTTATACTCCCTCCGTTCCTAAATATAGGGTGTATAGTTTTTGGCACGGAAATTAAAGAACGCACGTGGAAGGAAAATTTCACAAGTTTTGGGCAATATTATACTTGACTAAATGACATCAACAAATAGAGGAGCTTGCCTGCTATAAGGAAATGTAATCAAATCCCTATAAAAAATATCCAAATGAGTGGTGCAACACAATACACCTTATATTTCAGATTTTTTTCTCAAAGTTCTATACACCTTATATCATGGAACGAAGGGAGTATTATTTTAACCTATTAACCTAGTGCCCCGTGCCAGTTTATGTTTTTTCCTCGTTTTTGAGTATTGGAGAAAAGGAATATCAAATGGAGTCCAAATGGAATAAAATTCTACGTTGATTTTTCTTGGACCAGAAGGAACCTAGGAGGCTTGGAGAAGAGGCCAGAAGACCTATGGGTGGGCCACAAGCCACAAGGGCGTGCCCTTGGGGGGCGTCCCCCTGGCTTGTGCCCCCCCCCCGGAGCTCCTCCAACCCTAATTCTCCACCTATAAATTCAAAAATATTCCCCCAATACCACAGATCCACGATAATACTTTTCCCCTACCACAAGCCTCTTTTCTCGTGATAGCCCATATAGGGGCCTTTTCCTGTAATCTGCCCCGGGGGGGGGGGGGAGGGTCGATCACGAAAGGCATCTACATCAACACCATTGCCCTTTCGATGATGCGTGAGTAGTTCACCTTAGACCTTCAGGTCCATAGCTAGTAGCTAGATGGCTTCTTCTCTCTCTCTATGTTCTTCAATACCATGTTCTCCATGATCTTCATGGGGATCTATCCGATGTAATACTCTTTTGTGGTTTGTTTGTCAAGATCCGATGGATTGTGGGTTTATGATCAGATTATCTATGAATATTATTTGAATCTTCGCTCTGAATTCTTATGTGCATGATTTCATATCTTTGCAAGTCTCTTCGAGTTATTGGTTTGGTTTGGCCAACTAGATTCGTAATTCTTGCAATGGGAGAAGTGCTTAGTTTTGGGTTCAATCTTGCGGTGTCCTCACCCAGTGATAAAGTAGGGGTAGCAAGGCACATATTTGTATTTCTGCCGTCAAGGATAAAAAGATGGGGTTTTCATCATATTGCTTGAGTTTATCCCTCTACATCATCTCATATTACTTAATGTGTTACTCTGTTCTTCATAAACTTAATACTCTAGATGCACGCAGGAGTCGGATGATGTGTTGAGTAATTTCGGTCCACTTGATACGGACGTGATGCCTATATGCATAATCATTGCCTTGGATGTCATCATAACTATGCACTTTTCTCTCAATCGCTCGACAGTAATTTGTTTACCCACTGTATTATTTTCCTTCAAGAGAGAAGCCTCTAGTCAAACCAATGCCCCTGGGTCTATTTTCCATATTATATTTTCAGATCTATAAACCAAAAATACCAAAAATACCTTTATGCAATTTTATTTAATTTTACTTAGTTTTAATTTTAGTAATCTTTTATATCTATCTCTATCAGATCTCATCCTTGCAAGTAACCGTGAAGGGATTGACAACCCCTTTATAGCGTTGGGTGCAAGTGTTTGATTGTTTGTGTAGGTGCATATATTGGGGCCTTGATTGTACCTCCTACTGGATTGATACATTGGTTCTCAACAACTTAGGGAAATACTTATCTACTTTGCTGCATCATCCTTTCCTCTTCAAGGGAAAACCAACGCAAGCTCAAGAAGTAGCACGAAGGATTTCTGGCGCCGTTGCCGGGGAGGATACATAGCAAGTACACATCAAGCCTACCAAGTACCCATCACAAACTCATCTCTTGCATTTACATTATTTTCCATTTACCTCTCCCCCACTTCTAAAACGATTTTCAGAAAAACCAAAAAGATTTGCCTTTTTCCGCCCTTCTTCCATTCGTCTTTTAATTTGCTTTTTGTTTGCTCGTGTATTAGATCCCATGGATATACTTACTACTATCTCTAGTACTCCCTAGCATGAAGTTCTTAATTTTAAGCAAAGGGAGGGAGAAAACTTAAAAGATGCTTAGTATGTAATTTGGAATGCTCAAAATAGATCTACTCGTAAGCAGTCTACTAGCGTTCTCCTTCGCAATTTTTATGTGGGTGTTTCTCCATGGAATAGATATGTTCTGGATACCACTATGGGAGGAAATTTCTTGGGAAGACATACCGTTTATTCTTATAGTGCTATGATAAATTTGGTAGGTTCACCCCCACTCATGGTTAATGAAACAATCTTAACTTTGGAACCTGTGATGCGAAGGCTTGATATTATTGAAAATAAAGTTGCTACTGTAGAGCTTATTGAAAACTTGGATAAAAAAGATTCATAATCATATTAATCAATATGGATCTAAGGTAGGAGTTACTTTAAAAAATCTAAGGGAAAAAGAACCCATAGTTAATGAAAAATTGGATCAAGATTCCTCTAGAATTGGCAAGCTATAGGACATTATTACCAACTTGGGTTTCGCTTTTGCCTCAGATCAAACTACTCCAAATTTCCCCCTTCTAATACTTCCAAGTTTGTTTATGTTCCTAAAAGTAAGGGTGGATCCTCTAGAAAAGAGGATTAAGATCTTAAGATGATAAGTATTCATCCCAGCTTTATCAATATTGTTAGGGAACCAACTGTCACAAGTGAATCTCTTGACTTCTTGCCTAGGAGAATTATCATTGACAAGAGCATAGATCCTCCTAGGGTTTATTACTATGCAATTGAGGAGTTGCATACCAAAGATGACAATACCTAGATCTATTGCGTTATGCCTAGCTAGGGGCGTTAAACAATAGCGCTTGTTGGGACGCAACCCAATTTTATTTTTATATTTATGTTTTTGTTTCTGTTATTGAGCGATTTACACATTATTACCTCTGTAGGAATTCTGCTTTGGTCTTTTAGTTAGTGTTTGAGCCAAGTAATACCTTTGGGATGGTCTACGATGATTGTTGATTTGATCTTGCTAAAAAACAAAAAACTTTTGCGCTCAGTCCAGGAATTTTCTAAATTCACCAGAGCGACAAGTGAGTCTGAATTTTTTACACTAGATTTATATACAAATTTACCAGACTGTCCTAATGTTTCAGAATATTTGGGGTTACATAAGTATTTGAAGTTTACATATTTCTACAGACTTTTCTATTTTGACAGATTCTGTTTTCTTTGTGTTGTTTGCTTATTTTGATGTATCTATGGGTTGTATCAAGGGGTATGAACCATGGAGAAGTTGTAATACAATAGATATTACACCAATATAAATAAAGAATGAGTTCACAACAGTACCTAAAGTTATGATTTATTTTTCTTATACTAATGGACCTTACGAGTTTTTTTGTTGAGTTTTGTGTTGTGGAGTTTTCAAGTTTTGGGTAAAAGATTTGCTGGACTATGGAATAAGGAGTGGCAAGAGCCTAAGCTTGGGGATTCCCAAGGCAACCCAAGGAATATTCAAGGATACGAAAGAGCCTAAGCTTGGGGATGCCCCGAAGGGCATCCCCTCTTTCATCTTAAATCCATCGGTAAATTTACTTGAGGCTATATTTTTATTCACCACATGATATGTGTTTTGCTTGGAGCATCTTGTATGATATGAGTCTTTAATTTTTAGTCTACCACAATCATCCTTGATGCACATATCTTTTGAGAGATACATGCATGAGTCGTGAATTTATTAGAATACTCTATGTGCTTCACTTATATATTTTGAGCTAGGCAATTTTGCTCTAGTGCTTCACTTACATCTTTGTAGAGGATGGTGGTGTCTTATTTTATAGAAATAATTGAACTCTCGTACCTCACTTATATTATTTTGATAGTCTTTAAACAGCATGGTAATTGTTCTAGGTTATGAATTTAGTCCTAATATAATGGTCATCCAAGAGGGATATAATAAAAACTTTCATATAAAGTGCATTGAATACTATGAGAAGTTTGATTCCTTGCATATAATTTTGATATATAAAGATGGTGATACTAGAGTCATGCTAGTGAGTAATTGTGGATTGGTAGAAATACTTGTGTTAAAAGTTTGTGATTCCCATAACATGCGCGTATGGTGAACCATTATGTAACGAAGTCGGAGCATGATATGTTTATTGTTTGTCATCCTTTATGTGAGGGTCGGGAGCGCGAGATGGTTAACTCCTACACCCCTCTCCCCTAGGACCATGCGTCTAATAATTTGCTTCGATAACTAATAGACTTTTGCAACAAGTATATGATTTCTTTATGACTAATGTGAGTCCATGGTTTATATGCACTCTCACCCTTCCACCGTTGCTAGCCTCTCTTGTACCGCACAAATTTCGCGGGTGCATTAAACCCACCATATACCCTTCCTCAAAACAGCCACCATACCTACCTATTATGGCATTTCCATAGCCATTCTGAGATATACTACCATGCAACTTCCACCGTTTCGTTTATTATGACACACACCATCATTGTCATATTGCTTTGCGTGATCGTAAGACAACTAGTGTGATGCTAATGTCATTTGCTATGCTAGACCTTTTCACATCCCGATACACCTCCGGAGGCATTCATATAGAGTCATATTTTGTTCTAATTATTGAGTTGTAACTCTTGAGTTGTAAGTAAATAAAAGTGTTATGATGGTCATTATTAGAGCATTGTCCCATGTGAGGAAAGGATGATGGAAGCTAAGATTCCCTCACAAGTTGGGATGAGACTCTGGACTTTAAAAATAATAAAATAGGCTAATGAAGACCAAATAAAAAAAGAGGCCAAATATTCCCACCATAAAAATGAGAGAAAGGGAGAAGGGATAATGCTACTATCTTTTTTCCATACTTGTGCTTCAGAGTAGCACCATGATCTTCATTATAGTGAGTCTCTTATTTTGTCACTTTCATATAACTAGTGAGAATTTTTCATTATAATGCACACCCACTTAGTTTCTTTTTGAGCTTTCATACACTTATATCTCTAGTGCATTTGTTGCATGGCAATACCTACTCACTCACATTGATATCTATTAATGGGCATCTTTGTCATGGGGAACGAGCACCTATGGGATCGGAGGGATCCCTTTTGGTTCGGCGGGGGAGCAGGCTCGCATAAAGAGCGGGTCTGATGAACAGCACGCGGGGATTTTACCCAGGTTCGGGCCACAAAGATGTGTAAAACCCTACTCCTGCTTGGTTGTATTGTGGTTGTTCTTGGGGTTCTAGCTACAGGAGCGCTGTGAGCAGCTACTACGCGTATGAGCTAGAAGACCCAAAGTCTGAAAGTCTAGGAGTGCAAAAGTCCAAAGGTCCCCCCATCGTATCACCATGGGCCTCCTTTTATATTCTGAAGGGGTTCCCAACAGTGGCGTACAGTGCGTACATGGGGTGTACAGAGCTACAATGCTATCATACCTAACATTGACAGAGTAGGACAGGTGCATTTAATGCACCGTCGGGCATCTCTGTCCGTCTGCGGGACAGGACAGGAGCCCGTCCCATCGGCACCGCTTAGCCCCCTCTAGCGCCGACGCTGCAACACGTGTCCAGGCGAAACGACACCTGACATGTGCGCTGGCAGGACCTTGCCGGTGCTTCGTCTTGCCAGGCCTTTCCTTGCTGGGGCTTCGTCTTTGCCTGAGGGTTTGATGGTCGTCCCAGCGGGGTCTTACCGGGAGTCTTGATTCTCCCGTGCTTGTACTTGGCAGCTCCCTGCCGGGCCTTGTTGTCAGGGAGGCTACCACTGGCCGTGTATGAGTAAGGGGCACTGGAGGGCCCAAAACTCTAGTGCACCGACAGGAGACCCCGGGCCTAGGCCACACACGATGCGATGCGTTGTTGAGCTAGGCCCAAACAGTGCACGAGCATGCATGGCAAGAGCTTGCAGTTGTGATCATTGTGCTTACTGCGCCTCCCCATGACTCCCATTGAATGCGGGACGTGGGATACGTGTGCAGTGCGGCCGTCAAATTTTTAATTACCGTGTTAGGTTCATTTCTACCACGCGCGCCGCATGCATAGCGGGGAGCCAACAACGGGCGCTCGTGACTTAAAGTCCCTGGGAAAGGCAATAACTGCAGCGCCATGGATTGGAGCAACGGGGCGGTTGTTGTTTGCCTTGTGATCGAGGGCATCACTATTGGAGGAGGTGGGCGGCAACCCTTGGAGCAGGGGAGAGCCAACCCCCGCGCTTGTCCCTATAAATTGGAGGATAGCAAGGGCGATGCTAATCCATCCTTCCTCCCTTCTCCGAGAGAGAACCTCCATAGCTTGCTCTTCCACGTCTTTCCAACCTTCGAGTGGCGCTCGCCCTTAGCCATGAACAGGGGGCGAGGGCGGCCACCATCCTCAACTCCAAGGAGGAGCTCTCGTTGGTATCATGCCACCACTTCAACCACAGAGGCAGAGGGCGTCCTAAGCACACATGGTGGAAGAGGCACGAGGGGTCGTGGCTGTAGTGGAGGCCGAGGTCAGGGGAGGCGGAGCGCTGCCCCACCTCCCCCTCCGACGTCAGGCCTCTTCCTTGAGGAGACCCACGCCGAGGGGACAACGCTGGAGTTCGTCCTCGAGCTGGCCGATCCCGTCCGGAGCCATATGCGCCTCCCTCGCCCTTTCGCCGGGGCGATGGAGGCCGACGAGTGATGTCTACTACACAACCTTATTCTTGTAGACTCTTGTTGGGCCTCCAACCGCAGAGTTTTGTAGGACAACAGCAATTTTACCTCAAGTGGATGACCTAAGGTTTATCAATCCACAGGAGGTGTAGGATGAAGATGGTCTCTCTGAAACAACCCTGCAATCAAATAGCAAAGAGTCTCTTGTGTCCCCAACACACCCAATACAATGTTAAATTGTATAGGTGCACCAGTTTGGTGAAGAGATGGTGATAGAAGTGCAATATGGATGGTAGATATAGTTTTTGGTAATCTGAAAATATAAAAACAGCAAGGTAACAAATAGTAAACGGCGAGCAAAACGTTGTATAAACGCTTGGAAACAATGCCTAGGGTCCATACTTGCACTAGTGCAATTTCACTCAACATATTAACATAGCTGAATCATATGTAAATACCACTCATGCGACAAAGAGTTCACTCCAAAGTCACAAATAGTGGAGAACTAATGAAGAAATTATTGTAGTGTACAAAACCACCTCAAAATTATCTTTTCCGATCAATCTTATGAGCTATCCCTATAAGTGTCACGAACAGCCCTAGTGTTCGTACTAAAATAACACCTTAAGATACACATCAACCAAAACCCTAATGTCACCTAGATACCCCAATGTCACCTCGAGTACCCGTGGGCTTGATTATACGATATGCATCACATAATTTCAGATTCATCATGTTCAATCCAATACAAAGAACTTCAAAGAGTGCCCCAAAGTTTCTACCAGAAAGTCAAGAAGAAAACATGTGCCAAACCCTATGCATCAATTCCCAAGGTCACGAAACCCGCAAGTTGATCACCAAAACATACATCAAGTGTATCAATAGAACATCCCATTGTCACCACAGATATCCCATCGCAAGACATACATCAAGTGTTTTCAAATCCTTAAAGACTCAATCCGATAAGTAAACTTCAAAGGGAAAACTCAATTCATCACAACTAGATAGAGAGGGGAAACTCCATATGATTCAATCTATATCAACAAACCTCGCGGTACATCAAGATCGTGTCATCTCAAGAACACAAGAGAGAGAGAGAGAGATCAAACACATAGCTACTGGTACATACCCTCATCCCTAAGGGTGAACTACTCCCTCATCATCATGGAGAGTGCCGGGATGATGAAGATGGCTATTGGTGATGGTTTCCCCCTATGAAAGGGTGCTGGAACGGGCTCCCGATTGGTTTTTCGTGGCTCTCGAGGTTTACAACAGCAGAACTCCCGATCTATGTTCTGCGTTGGGGTTTTCGGTATTTATAGGAAATTATGGTGGTGGAAATAAGTCCGGATGGGCCACAAGGGAGTGACAAGCCTGTAGGGCGCGGCCAGCTGGCCCAACTCCGATGCTCCGTGGGTCTCTTCTGGTCCAACAAAAATCACCGGAATTTTTTATTCCGGTTGGACTCCGTCTGATATTCCTTTTCGATAAAACTAAAAAACAAGGAGAAAACAGGAGCTAGCACTGGGCTCTAGGTTAATATGTTAGTCCCAAATATAATATAAAGTTGTGGTAAAATTATTGTAAAACATCCAGGAATCATAATATAGCAGCATGAAACAAGCAAAAATTATAGATACGTTGGAGACGTATCAACATCCCCAAGCTTAATTCCTTCTCGTCCTCGAGTAGGTAAATGATAAAAACAGATTTTTTGATGTGGAATGCTGCCTAACATGTTCATCAAATTATTTATTGTGGCATGAATATTCAGATTCGTAAGATTCAAAACAATAGTCTAATATTGACATAAAAACAGTAATACTTCGAGCACACCAACAAAGCAGTCATGTCCTTTCAAAATAACATGGCCTTAGAAAGTTATCCCTACAAAATAGTATGGTCTGGCTATGCTCCATCTTCCCCACACAAAGTATCTAAATCATGCACAACCCCGATGAACAAGTCAAGTAATTGTTTCACACTTTTGGTGTTCACAAACCTTTTCACCTCTCATGCAATACATGAGCATGAGCCATGGATATAGCATTATAGGTGGAATAGAATATGGAGGAGGTGCAAGGAGAAAAAGGAGAAGATAGTCTCACATCAACTAGGCGTATCAACGGGCTATGGAGATGCCCATCAATAGATATCAATGTGAGTGAGTAGGGATTGCCATGCAAGAAATGCACTTAGAGCTATAAGTCTATGAAAGGTCAAAAAGAAAACTAAGTGGTAGTGCAAAATGAATATCCACTAGTTATATGAAAGTGACAAAATGGGAGACTCTCTATTATCAAGATCATGGTGATACTTTGGAGCACAAGTGTGGAAAAAGGTAGTAGCAATTATCCCTTCTCTCTTTCTCTCATTCATTTTTTTCTTCTTTTTTCGTGGGCTTCTTTGGCCTCCTTTATTTTTTGTTTGGGCTTCGCTGGCCTCTTTTATTTTTTGTAAAGTCCGGATACTCATCCCAACTTTTGAGGGAGTCATAGCCTCCATCATCCTGTTCTCTCACAGGCCAATGCTCTGTTAATGAAAAATCATCACACTTTTATTTACTTATAACTTAGAAAAGAAAAATTACAACTCAATACCTATGACAAAATATGACTCTATATGCAATATGAAGTGATGAAGCAAGTCATAAAAAACTACATGGTGGAAGTTGCATGGCAATATATCTCGGAATGGCTATGGAAATGCCATAATAGGTAGGTATTATGGCTGTTTTGAGGAATATATGGTGGCTGTTTTGAGGAAGGAGGGTTTGGTGTACTGGCGAAAGTTGTGCGGTACTAGAGAGGCTAGCAAAGATGGAAGGGTGAGAGTGTGTATAATCCATTTACTCAACATTAGTCATAAAGAACTCACATACTTATTGCAAAAGTCTATTAGTTATCAAACAAAGCATTAGACGCATGCTCCTAGGGGAGAGGTTGGTAGGAGTTAACCATCACGCGCTCCCGACCCTCACACAAAGGTCGACAATCATTAAACAAATCATGCTCCAACTTCATTACATAATGGTTCACCATACGTGCATGCTACGGGAATCACAAGCTTTGACACACGTATCTCTTCCAATTCACAACTACTCACTAGCATGATGCTCATATTACCATCTCTAGTATCTCAAAACTATATGCAAGGAATCAAACTTCTCATAGTTTTTAATGCACTTAATATGAAAGTTTTTATTATATCCCTCCTGGATGCCCATTATATTAGGACTAAATTCATAACCTAAACAAATTACCATACTGTTTTAAGAAACTCTCAACATAATATAAGTGAGGAACGAGAGTTCAATAATTTCTATAAAATTTAACACCACCATGCTCTAAAAATATATAAGTGAATCACGAGAGCAACATTGCTTAGCTCAAAAGATATAAGTGAAGCACATAAGCAAATGACAAGCTACCCTCAAAGGATATGAGTAGTCAAACAATTAAGGAGCTATGTGAGGACTCTCTCTCCCTCAATAAATATTTTTAGATCTTAAGTACTTTATTCAAACAACAAGCAAAATAAAAATAGCACTCCAAGAATAGCACGCATCATGTGAAGGAATAAAAATTTAGGCTCAACATAGGCTAACCAATAATTGTTGATGAAGAGAGGTGGGATGCAAAGCGTCCCCAAGCTTAGATGCTTGAGAGTCCTTGAAATCTTTTCTTGGGGTGCCTTGGGCATCCCCAAGCTTGAGCTTTTGTATCTCGTTCCATCCTCTCATACCACATTTTCACCTATTCACTAGTAGAAAATGACCCATTTGTCCCGGTTCTAGAGGCCCATTAGACCCGGTTCTGGAACCGGCACTAAAGGGTCGGGACTAAAGCCCTAAACCTTTAGTCCCAGTTTGCTTACAAACCGGGGCAACAGGGGCTCCACGTAGCCTCTGCGGGGAGCCTAGGCAGGAGGACCTTTAGTGTTACCAACCGGGACCAAAAGGCATCCACGCATCAGCATCTGGCAGTTGGTGGGTTTTTTTGAAGGGGGGGGGTTAGGGGGTTTTGGAGTGTTAATTTAGGGGTTTCATATTGTGTTAGCTAGCTAATTAATAGAGATAAGTGTCCTCTCTTTCTCCCTTCTTGGTTGACGCTAGCTACTATAGAGAGAACTCGACATGCTAGCTAGTAAGCAAATGCAGGAACCATTAAGTACAAAAGATCATCATGAACATATACAGAGGGAAGTGATCGACCTCTCTTTCTCTAAGAGATTGGTCGAACAACAAGTTTTCATATATCTATCTGACGCTACTAGCTACATATATACAATATAAGATCTCTTACAATTCCTAAGATCCAATCACAAATCCACATAGTATTCTCCGTCTTTAGGTATGAGGTGGTCAAGAAAGAATCTCGCTAATTCCTCTTGAATTGCTCATATGCGATCATGTGGTAGGAGTTCATCCCGCATCTGCCACATCTAATTTGAAGATGGGGGTCAATACATGCATATATATGAATAAAAATCAACACACTTGATGGTAATATATAAAATAAAATTGTGAATATTATTTACGTACTTCAAATTGTTTGTCAGAGAAGCCCCGCTCAGAGGTCGATTGGCGAATGAGATCACATACGTAGTATCCACATAAAATAGTCCCTTCTTTCTGGTACAAGCACTTTACGAGAATAGAGTTCAATCAAATTGGTAAGAAAGCTTGGTAATTATATATTGATGAAATTTTGAATCAATTAGATATGCACGGAACTAGCTAGTACTACTTACTTTGGGGTGCGTAAATCACAACTCTTTGTTTAGACCGTGAACCTTTCGGGTGAACTTCTTCAAAACCATGCCAGGCAAAGAAAATGATTAATTTACATCAGAAAATTAATGAAAGTTGCACGCGATATGGTCCTGGTATTGACTGAACTTACTTCTTGAGCATTGCAGTCATGTCTGCATAATTCTCGGGATCCTTACGTCTCGAGTCTAAGACAGTTACTAATGCCCCGTCAAGCTTAATGGATAGCAGAATAAACTGGTAACCACGCACGCATATATAACTCATCAATTACATTACTTAACCTCGAGTAAGTGAAATCGAGTATATAGAGAAGACAACAACACTCACCTAAAGTTGTAAGGAAAGAGTATTTCCCTTTTGTTTTGATGTGCAAGGAACGACTTTAGCAAGTTCTCCTTGGTCGCTGCGGGTTCTTTTCATATCGACCATTCATTTACGACATCTGGGCTATTGAACCCAAAGTTGAAGATTCCTGCTTTTTGCATTCGACGATCTTCAATCTACATAATATAGTGATGATAATTATATATATATACATGTAATGAACGAGCTGAGCTAGAGACTTAACTATAGAAGTAATACTTATAGACAGTATGCAGTCATGAATTATTTGTCGAGGGCCCGTTGATTGTATAATTGAAATGACTCCTCAAATTGAATAGGCATCACGGGAAGTCCAATGGATTCGTGCTCTGGTTTCACTGCCACATACATAGTGTCTCTCCTAGACTCCCTGCAGGTTTTCATGTAACACTCATGCAATTTGTACATCATCGTTGTTAGAGGAGGAGGATCAGGTTTGACGAGAGGCTTCTCGTGCACGTATTCATGTTCTTCTTTGGTTACCTCAGCCATTTCAAAAAGTACATCATCCCCCAAGTAATCACCAAGTTTGGTATTGGGCAGTATCACCGATGATTAGCAATGTCGCTAGACACCTTGAGCGGAGGGCACGATTGCTTCTCCTGTTCGCCGAGCTGGGGAATTGTTTTCCCACTTCCTCGTTCTTTGACTCGGGCATCACTAGAGGTACTTCTTGACCGCTATGCTTCATTATATGTCTTTATAATATAGCGGTCATAGTTTGATGGCAGCGGAGGCCATGATGGTCACTTGAGGGCATCCAGAGTGCGCTTCGCTTTCACCTGATCTACCGTTTGCTTCTGAGGTGGCTGTTTCCATGCAATATGGGCCTTCACTTCGGCTTTACTGATATCAACACTTTCTTTGTTAGTCCTCTCATATGGTAACTTTGTAATAGGCTTGAGGCTTGGACCAAATTTGTATTTTTCCCGCCTATTGTACTGCTAGCCACTGGAGCGGCGGCGGTGTCTCTCTTCCGTCGTGGCTGACGTGCCAGAGGAGGCATAGTGTCCTGATGTGCCGGAGGAGGAGGAGGAGGCTGAGTGGCCTGAAGCGCCGGAGGAGGAGGAGGAGGAGTTGGAGTGGCCTCACACGCTGGAGGAGGCGGACTGCTCCAACGTGCCGGAGTAGGCGAAGGGGGAGGCGAAGTGCCATCACGCGGCGGAGGAGCCGGAGAAGGAGGCGGAGTGCCCTGATCACTCGCCGGAGGAGGAGGAGGAGGAGGAGGTGGAGTGCCCTGACTCATCCACCATCATAACAGCATAGCCATGTGGAATCGGAAGGCAGTGAAAAGTTACGTTGGGTTGAGGAGGTGCAACAGAGCCGAGAGCCGCCTTGAAAGTGAGGTTCCGGAATTTCATCGAAAGCTCGCAATGTTGAACCTCCGTGATAGTATCCACGGGGAAGCCATGAAATCAGGCTGAACGAGCTCCGTGGAAGCCACACTGCTTTTTCGCTGAGATGGCGGGGTAGCTTCTGGGGTAGTTCCGTCCCGCTGAGATGGTTGGCCGACAGCTCACTGCCTCTCAGCTTTCGCATTTCGCTCAGCTCCGCTTTCCTCTTTCTCTACCGGCTTTTGTAACCGCCCGCGTCAGGAAACCCAACCTTCCACGAAATGGAGCTTGGTGCGCGTCGTGTTTGTCCAGGGTGCTCAGAATTCCCTAGGGCCTCACTCAGCTCGTCCTTCTCTCTGTCGGGAATGAATGTCCCTTCCTATGCTGCGGTGATATACTCCTGAAGCTTCGTGACGGGTATTGCAAGTTGCTCGTTCGTCCAACGGCACTTCCCTGTTTCAGGGTCCAAAGTTCCCCCAACCCCGAAGAACCAAGTTCTTGCATGGTCTGGCCAGTTATATGTATGTGGTTGGACCCCTTTAGCAAGCAGGTCATTCTGAGCTTTGTCCCACAACGGCCGGGCTTTGAGGTAGCCACCAGACCCCATGTCATGGTGATACTACTTCTTTTCAGCATTGTTCTTGTTTGTCTCTGACATTTTCTTACTCTTCTCCGATGTCTTGTAGGCCACAAATGCGGGCCAGTGATCTCTTATCTTCTCAAGTCGCCCGATGAATTCTGGAGTCTTCCCTTTGTCGACAAACTTTGATTTCAACTCATTCTTACACCTACTTAATAGTTTTTCCATCTTCTTAAGAGCACACGCCTTGACCAGTGGCTCTGTAACTTGCTTATTCGGATCCTCCTCTGGCGGTAGGGTGAAATTTCCTTCAGCGTGGTCCAAAGATCATATTTCTATCTATTAGTGACAAAATCACCTTCATGGGCGTCGTCCTTAGGCTTATTCAATTGATTGATGCTGTTCGGGATGTTGTCCCTAACAATAGCTCCGCAGTGAGCAACAAATGGGTCCTTGGTCTACTTTGGTTCAATCGGTAGGCCATCGTCCGCGAGTGCTATGATTGTGAACCTTTCTTCCTTGCTCAACCTTTTCTTCGGGCCTCGTCTCGTTACCAAAGTTTGGCTCGATTAGGAGGGCTATATAAAAGAAGAAATAAGAGTTAATATATACCAAAACAATTAATGCATCAGTTAGCTAGTCAACACATGCTTAATGAATATATATACCTCACCGGACTTTGCAACATTTCCCTCCTCCGTTCGGTCACTGGAGCTGTCACCATGGTCACCTTCTTCCTTCGGCATTTGGTGACGGGAGCCATCATGATCATGTCCTTGCTCCTCCGTTGTTCGATCATTGGAGTAGTAATCCTCTCCTTTAAGACCATCGGTGTCGTTGAGAAACAACAAGACAACAGCAACTCCACCTTGGATTATGTCCCCCAACAACTGTTCCTGTTCCAAGTCTCTTTGATGCATAGTTTCTCAAATATTAAAACATGGCAATTAATATACTTCTCTACGATTTGGGGAGGCCTCGACAATGCTTACAGGGTTAGGGGTGGCCCTCGACGCTTCTAGGGTATGGTCGGGCGAGAGGGTCGGGATTGTGGATGTGCAGAAAATGGTCCATATTTTTCCATATCTCATCTACCCTTCTATATGTCATGTTGTTCAGTGTCAAAGGATTCAAGAAAACCATGACTTGATCATTAGCCAGAAGTAATAGGCGCATAATGGTACGAAGCTCTCCAAAATTGTTTTGGAACGGAGTCCCGGATAGGATAATTAGCTTTTTGGTATGAAGTTCAGCAAGAGCCTTCCGAATATTGCTATTTGGAAGGACGTTTCCGAAATTCGTACCAAGAAGCGAATTATTCTATCCGGAACTCTGTTCCAAAATAACTTTGAAGAGCTTCGTAGCATCATACGCCGGTTACTTCTGGCTGATGATGAAGCCATGGATTTCTTCAATACTTTGACACACAACATGACATATAGAAGAATATATCTATAAATGGGATCAGAAAAAATTGGATCAACTTGTGCACATCCATAATGGGGCATTCTTGATAAATCTATATTACCAGAGTTTTCTATATGAACATTTTACCTTAGTAACTTAGAAAAAATGTTATCGGGGAGGGGGTATATCGATAATGCTTTTTTCTAGGGTTTGGGTGGTCTCGAGAGTTGGTCGCCCAGTATATCGAGAGGGGGGTGAACATTTTACCTTAGTAACTAAGGGGGGCTACGATGATGTGAGTGGCCTGGCTTGTTGGTCGGTTGACCGAGTCTTTGATTTTTGACGTTTTAATTAACTAATTAATTAAATAACAAATTCTCAATTATTTTTACAATTATTTAAATCACGTGGGACCTACATGTCATAGACACAGGCCAGCCTAGTCAGCGTTGACCGGGTCAACTGGGCCTAGTGGGACCCAGCGTCAGTGGCTGAGCGGTAGGGCCCGAGTGCTGTGATGAACTCTGGCGAGCCCAGATTCATGCTACGGTTAACCATCTTGCATAGGCGGCGATGGCTAGGGTGGATCTACGAGCGCGCGCAAGCTCAACGGACAGTAGTGCGTGACCAAGAGGTCACTGGAATCTCACCGCGATGAGCTCCCGCGGTGATGGGCTCGGCCACGTTGCGGATCAGTGCTAGGGGCCGAATACGATGGAGAGAGGAGAGGGGGAACGATGTGGGGCTTACAACAGCCTTATAGACGTGCAAATCATGCGTGGTGGAGGCTCGACGGCGACGTAATCGGCGACGGCATACGGCGGCACCCCAAGGAGGAAGAAGGCATGGGGACGACGATGTAGGGGGCGGCGATGGGGGCAGGGGCGGCGGCGATGGGCGGGGGCGACGGCGATGGGGGCGGGGACGACGACCCAAGGAGGAAGAATGCGCGGGGACGACGATGTAGGGGGCGGCGACGGGGGCAGGGGCGGCGGCGAAGGGGTCGGGGACGGTGACGATGGTGGGGGCGGTGACCCGAGGAGGAAGAAGGCGCGGGGACGGCGATGTAGGGGACCGCGACGGGGGCAGGGGCGACAGTGAGAGGGGCGGGGACGATGGGGACGGCGGGCGGCGGCGACGACGGGCTTGGGGATGCCAGTGACGAGGACAGAGGTGACGACGCGGCAACGGGGATGGGGTAGGCGGACTCGAGATGAAAACTGAAATTTTCTAAGTGCTTCTTATATACAAGAAGCATTGATCCTGGTTCGTGGCACCAACCGGGACCAATGCCCACCTTTAGTCCCAGTTGGTGCCGCCAACCGGGACCAATGGTGGGTATTAGTCCCAGTTGGCGCCACCATCCGGGACCAAAGGTACCTTTTCGTTTGCCCAAAGGGTGGGAAGTAGAGACCTTTTGCCCCAGTTGGAGCCACCAACTAGGACCAATGGGGCATTATTATTATTTTCCGGTATTTTCGTTTTGTTTTTTGCTTTATTTATTTTTTTAGAAAAATTCTAGTATTTTTCTTCTGTTATTTTAGTTCATTCTTTTTAACAAATAAATACTTTGATAATTTTAGTTGCATAATTTCCATTCTTTTTGTTTTGTTTTTTGCTTTTATTTATTTATTTCCAGTGTGTTTTATCATTATATTATTTTTTCTATTAATGTTTTGAACAAAAAATACTTTGATAATTTTAGTTGCATAATTTTTATATAATTATAGTTTCAAAAATACTAGAGGTTTATAAAAGCTTTTCTGAAGTCCACTCCCAGGATGTTTTGAAAGAAATTAAAAAGCACTTCAAATGAACTCTGGAAAGTTTGAAAGTTGGCATATTATCATCATTTCACCACATAGCATTTGCGAAAAAGTTGAGAGGGTGACGGCAAAAATTGGATGCACTTCGTGTACAAAATGGACAATCTCTTTCGAAGTATCACAGTTTCGGACGAAAACTCATCTGTTACAAAGGAATTTAAATTTTTTGAAATTATTTGAACTGCATACTTTTTATGTGTTCAAAATGCGCCGTTCAAAGCCACATCATCAATTTTCAACCCTTTCTGACTTGATCATTTGGTTTTTTTCATGCATTTACTCGTTTTTTGAGCTAAATGGCCCTGAAATTGAAAAGCCCTTCAAATGAACTCTGAAAAGGTTGAAAGTTGGCATGGTATCATCATTTCACCCACATATCATGTGCTAAAAAGTTGAGAGGGTTACAGCAAAAACTGGATGCACTTCGTGTACAAAATGGACAATCTCTTTCGAAGTATCACAATTTCGGACGAAAACTCATATGTTGCAAAGGGGTGTCATTTTTTTGAACTTTTTGAACTCCATACTTTTCGCGTGTTCAAAATGCACCATTCAAAGCCACATCATCAATTTTCAACCCAATCTGACTTGATCATTTGGTACTTTCATGCACTTACTGATTTTTTGAGCTAAATGACCCTGATATTGAAAAGCACTTCAAATGAACTCTGAAAAGGATGAAAGTTGGCATGTTATCATCATTTCACCCACGTAGCATGTGCTAAAAAGTTGAGAGGGTTACGGCAAAAACTGGATGCACTTTGTGTACAAAATGGACAATCTCTTTTGAAGTATCACGGTTTCGGACGAAAACTCATCTGCTTCAAAGGGATTTCATTTTTTTGAACTTATTTGAACTCCATACTTTTTGTGTGTTCAAAATACACCATTCAAAACCACATCATCAATTTTCAGCCCTTTCTGACTTGATTATTTGGTATTTTGCATGCACTTACTGATTTTTGAGCTAAATAACCCTGAAATTGAAAAGCACTTTAAATGAACTCTGAGAAGGTTGAAAGTTGGCACGGTATCGTAATTTCACCCACATAGCATGTTATAAAAAGTTGAGAGGGTTACGGAAAAAACTAGATGCACTTCGTGCACAAAACGGACAATCTCTTTCGAAGTATCAGGGTTTCAGACGAAAACTCATGTTTTACAAAAGACATTTCATTTCTTCACATGTAACTACAATGATATAGTTGTGGAGAGAAAGTCTTCACTTTTTTTCGCTTGTGTCCTTTTCTTATTGTGCCGTAGCCATAAATAATCTTCATCGTTTAATAGGGTGCTTGGGTTAGCCTTGTCTTTGAAGGGAGGAATTTCATGAAACTTTTCATAATCTTCAGACATGTTTGTCTTGCCCTCCAATCCCACGATGTCTCTTTCTCCTGAAAGAACTATGTGGCGCTTTGGCTCATCGTATGATGTATTTGCTTCCTTATCTTTTCTTTTTCTCGGTTTGGTAGACATGTCCTTTACATAAAAAACATGCGCCACATCATTGGCTAGGACGAATGGTTCGTCTATGTACCCAAGATTGTTCAGATCCACTGTTGTCATTCTGTACTGTGGATATTCCTGTACCCCAGCTCTTGACAGATTGACCCATTTGCACTAAAACAAAGGGACCTTGAAATCATGTCCATACTCAAGTTCCCATATTCCACTATGTAACCATAATATGTGTCCTTTCCCCTCTTGGTTGCTGCATCAAAGCGGACACTGCTGTTTTGGTTGGTGCTCTTTTGATCCTGGGCGATTGTGTAAAATGTATTCCCATTTATCTCGTACCCTTTATAAGTCATCACAGTCGAAGATGGTCCCCTAGCCAACGAGTACATCTCATCAGAAACAGTGTTGTCACGCACGAGATGTGTTTGCAACCAACTACCGAAAGTCCTGATGTGTTCACATGTAATCCAGTTGTCCCACTGCTCCGGGTGTTTGGAGCATAGAATATTCTTGTGTTCATCGACATACGGGGTGACCAAGGTAGAATTCTATAGAACTGTGTAGTGTGCTTGAGACCAAGAATGCCCGTCCCTACATATTATTGAGTCCTCTCCTAGCGTGCCTTTCCCAGTCAGTCTCCCTCATACCATGATTGAGGGAGACAATCTTCTTCAGGTCAGGAATGAAGTTAACCCAAAACCCAATGACATCCTCTATTCGATGGCCCATGGAGATGCTTCCTTCTGTCCTAGCATGGCTACAAACATATTTATTTAAGACTCCCATGAACCTCTCAAAGGGGAACATATTGTCTTGAAGTAAAGGGACCAGAATGACAATCTCGGTGACTAGATGAACTAGGATGTGCGTCATGATATTGAAGAAGGACGATGGGAACACCAGCTCAAAACTAACAAGACATTGCACCAAATCACTCCTTAACCTTGGTAGGATTTCTGGATCGATCACCTTCTAAGAGATTGCATTGAGGAATGCACATAGCTTCACAATGGCTAATCAAACGTTTTCCATTAGAAGCCCCCTCAATGCAACCGGAAGCAGTTGCGTCATAATCACGTGACAGTCATGAGACTTTAGGTTCTGGAACTTTTCTCTGCCATATTTATTATTCACTTTATATTCGACGAGAAGCCAAATGGGACCTTCATACTGAGAAGGCATTCAAAGAAGATTTCCTTCTCTTCTTTGGTAAGAGCGTAGCTGGCAGGACCTTCATACTACTCTGGATGCATGCCGTCTTTTTCGTGCACACGTTGCTGCTCCTCGCGTGCCTCTGGTGTATCTTTTGTCTTCCCATACACTCCCAAGAAGCCTAGCAGGTTCACACAAAGATTCTTCGTCACGTGCATCACGTCGATTGCAGAGCAGACCTCTAGGTCTTTCCAATAGGTAGGTCCCAAAATATAGATTTCTTCTTCCACATGGGTGCGCGTCCCTCAGCGTCATTCAGAACATATAGTCCGCTGGGACCCTTTCCAAAGATTACTTGTAAATCATTGACCAAAGGACCCCCTTTGGTCCCGGTTTCAGCCACGAACCGGGACCAATGTTTGTAGGCCAGGAGCGAGGCACATTGGTCCCGATTCGTATCTGGAACCGGGACCAAAGGGTCCATATGAACCGGGACCAATGCCCCACGTGGACCGGCCGACCTCTTGGCCTCATGAACCGGGACCGTTGCCCCCATTGGTCCTGGTTCGTGACTGAACCGAGACTAATGGGCTGGCCCATCCTGGACCAAAGCCCTGTTTTCTGCTAGTGATTCTCAAAAACTTCATCCACACAAAACTCAAAAAGAACTCATGAGATAGGTTTGTACACATAATAATAAATCAACTCTTTATGTACTGCCAAGAGAAGTTGCATAATAATTTTCAAACATTAGGTACTATATACTATCATTTCCATAATTTATAACTACCAATATAGGCTATGGAAACTATAGGATAAGTAGATAACGAAACTATGGCAGCAATCTATCTAAATAGAATAGTCTGTAGCAATTTATGAAAACAGTGTAGTTTTGTAACTCAAAAAATTATCAAAATTTAGGACATGCTATAAAACTTATATGACCATACCGTGTAAAATTTTTAGAAACTTCCACGTTCCAGTAAAATATGAAAATTCAAACACTACAGCCAAAGTTTCTGTTTTTTACACAGCACTCATCAAAACATGCAATGCAAGCATCCTAAGGCAATTCTTGGAACTTTTTATTGAAAAACAAGATTATAAATAACACCTAAAATAGAAAAATAAATGACGATCCAAGCAGAACTCATATTATGTGACGAATAAAAATATAGCTCCAAGTGAGATATACCGATAGTGTTGAAGACGAAAGAGGGGATGCCTTCTGCGGCATACCCAAGCTTAGGAACTTGAGTATTACTTGGATATTACCTTGGGGGTGCCTTGGTAATACCCAATATTAGGTTCTTTTCACTCCTCATTCTCCTCATATCGGTGTCTCACCAAAAACATGAAAACTTCAATCACACAAAACTAACGGAACTTCGTGAGAAGGGTTAGTGTAGTAAAGATAAATCATTCACTTAGGTACTGTCAAGACAAGATTCCTAATTGTTATAACATGATACCTACTGTATTACATCATTCCCACGATTTATATTACTCAATATAAGCTATAGGAACACTTGAAACAAGCAAACTATGCATGCAAAACCAAATCTATAAAAAACAGAAGAGTCTGTAAAGGTCTGAACGATCACCAAACTTACGTGACTCTAAAAATTCTGACTAAATAGGAAAACTTAAGTAATTTGCATATAAAGTTAGAGTAAAAATTCCAAAAAAAATTACGGTCCAGTAAAATCAGATAATTCATATAGTGGACGCAAAACTTTCTATTTTTGCACAGAATCAAACAAGCAAGTATCCACACTATCCCAAAGGCTTTACTTGGCACTTTATTGAAATAAAGGACACAAAAAATGATTACTACAGTAGATTAATCATGTTAAAACATGAAAACATAAGGTAAAAGTGTTGGGTTGTCTCCCAATAAGCACTTTTATTTAATGCCTTTTAGCTAGGCATGCTGATTTCAATGATGCTCATATAGGAATAATAGTTGAAACATGCAAAAGAGCATCATGAATCTCATGCCAAGCACATTTAAGTCTAACCCACTTCCTATGCATAGGGATTTTGTGAGCAAACAATTCAAGGGAACAAGAATCAACTTGCATAGGAATGCAAGACAAGCATAACTTCAAAACTTTGAACATATAAAGAGGAAACTTGATATTATTGCAATTCCTACAAGCATATGTTCCGCCCTCATAATAATTTTTAGTAGCATCATGAAGGAATTCCACAATATAACCAGAACATAAAGCATTCTTTTCATGATCTACACGCATATAAATTTTACTACTCTCCTCATAAGCAAACTTCTTCTCATGACTAATAGTGGGAGTATCATAAAAGACTTGAATACTACAAACTGGTTCCACACTAAAAGGGTAATATTTAGTAAAAAAATATTCATAATTATGACAAGTATAATAATAGTAATCATCACTCTTTTTCATTGCATAATTATCATCACAGTAATCATCATAAGTAGGAGGCATGCAATCATTACAACAAATTTGATCATTCAAAGTAGGGGGAATAAAAAGATCATATTCATTAAGCATAACATCCCCAAGCTTGGGACAAACATTAATTGCAACAAATAAATTCTCAAACATGTCATTTTAATCAAACATAGCATCCCCAAGCTTGTGGCTTTGTATATCATAAACATAGTCACTCTCATCATTAATGGTATGAATAGCATCAATAGTATAGCAATTATTATCATCATCCTCCAAGTTGGTGCCATAAATATTTTCAAGATTATAAGTAGTATCATTATCTTCCCAATCATAATCATCACAACAAGAAATATGCATAATAAAATCATGCTCAAGTGTATCATATTCCACAACTATTTTTGATTCATTCTCACGAGGCCTAGCAATAATGGGAGCACCATTATTTGGGAGAGATACCTCTTTACCTTTACTTTTCCTTCTTTTCTTCTTCTTCACCACATTATGTGTGGGTTTATTTAATTACTCCAAGCTTCTTTTTGAAGAGGTTGGTTGAATTAAAAGGTCCTCCTTGTTACCTAATTTATCATAAGAACAAATTGGAGGATATTGGGAAACCTATTCCCCTTCATTAGTATTTGTTAGAGTATTACATATATAGACATGTAACCTTTCGTATTTACCCCATTGTATAAGGGGTTTCCTGCATATATTCCACACATGTACATGTATACACTGGCCTTTGGCCTCCTGGTAATACAAGTTGCATATTCCTAACATGGTATTAGAGCTTTAGGTTATTTTTTCTTCACACGCGCAACTCGTGCTCTTCCGATCTAATTTCCCGCGGTGGCCAACACCGGCACAGTCACTGCATGCTACTTTCTCCGATCAACTGCCGCATCCAATCCTGTGTCGCTGCTCCTCTCTGCCCAAATACTACTGCTCTTCCTCCGCTGCCGATCGGATCCCCACGCACGCCCGCTGCCCTCTTCCTTCCCAAGTCAACGCTGCCGCCACCTACCTATGAGATCGAGACGCCCCGCCGCCCCTATTCGCCATGTCTGGATTGAAGCTGCCGCCCGCTGAGTCTCCTCTAGCTTGCTTCGTAGGTGCTGGATCCTGCCACTCCTCTCGATCGAAGCAACCGACCGTCAGCTAGGTGTGGACACCGCCGTTCTCTGGATCGAAGCGATCGGCATGCCGCTGTAGGTTTCCGTCCTCCGCCCGTCCTCTATTGGTCTCCATCCCGTGCTCCCCCCGCTGTCATTCCCCGTCCTTCGGCCATCCACTACTGGTCTCCTGTCAATCGCCGGATCCCGCCCCTACTGTTGGCTCTTGCCCCTCGTCGGGTCCTCCTGTTGTCTGCTGCCGCCGGGACCTCTGCCAGTAATTGCTCTCTAGCTGGTGATTAGTACCCATAAAAACATGATGTTTTTTGTCCGCACTGGCGGTGTTTTCGGTATTCCTTACACTGATCCCGTCTCACACATGTGCCTTTCCTCAGTGCTTGGTGCTCGTGTGTCTATTTTATCGTCCCGTGCGGCAACTTTTACTGGTAGCTCTTCTGCTGCTCCTCCCGTGAGCTCCACAATTGATGATTGTCGCTCTACACTGACTCCTCTCATGACTTTTGCCGGTGAATGTCGTTCTTCCCCGACACCTCTCACGACTTTCATCAGTTGTACTGGTGCATATGACTCCATCGACTGCGCTTCGCACAAGCGTCTTCCCTCGGCACTTGGTGCATGTCTGCATGTAGTCTCATCGTCTTCACAGGCCTTTACGGACAATATTGGTCATGCTGCACCACCGCTTTTAGCAGCTTCCACAGGTGGTGGTGGCTGCTTCTCTCCTGGTGCGACTATGACGCGTACTTCAGGTGTGTCCTTTACAGAGGATGAGATTGTGCGACTTCGTGCCCTGCTGTCGGGTGCATCTACATCGACATCTTCAGTTGCGCCCCTGATCGAGCATGAGATTGTGCGCTTGCAATGCTTTCTAGCTCCATCTTCTATTTCTCCATCGATAGGTTATGGTGGTTCTTCTATGGACTCTTCTGGCATTGTGAGACCACCTTCTAGACAAGCAGGTACATCTCCCTGGGTTCTTGATACTAGAGCATCTTTTCATATGTTTCATGACTCGTCCACTCTGTCATCTACTCGACCTCTCGTTTCTCTTGTTCATGTTCTTACTGCTGATGGTACCTCTCTCCCTGTTACTGGCCGAGGCACTCTTAGCACTTCATCTTTTCATGTTCCCAATGTTTCTCATGTTCCCCGACTTACCATGCAACTCCTTTCCGGTGGTTAGATTGTTGACTCTGGTTGCAAGGTCATTCTCGACTTTGACTCATGTTCCATTCTGGACCGTCACACTGGTGCTCTTCTTGGTGCTGGCCCTCGATGCCGTGACTCTCAGGTTCCATGGGAACTAGACTCGCTTCATCTTCCATCCGCTACCACCGCCGCCAGTCTCTCCACCTCTGTTGCCTTGTCTACCAGCTCTTTTCAGCAGTGGCATCATCGCTTGGGTCACCTATGTGGCTCTCGTCTCTCATCCTTAGTTCAACATGGTCTTCTTGGATCCATCTCCGGCGGTGTGTATTTAGATTGTCAGGGTGGTAGGCTTGGTAAACAGGTTCAGTTACCTTATCCTCATAGCAAGACTATGTCTCATCATCTTTTTAACCTTGTTCATTCTGATGTATGGCGTCCAGCTCCCTTTGCCTCGAAGGGAGGCCATCGCTACTATATTATCTTCATATATGATTTCTCTCGACACACGTGGATATATTTCATGTCTTCTCGTAGTGAGGTCTTATCTATTTATAAGCATTTTTCTACCATGATTCACACTCAGTTCTCTATGCCTATTCATGTGTTCCGTGCTGACTCTGCTGGAGAGTATATCTCCAAGATGTTGCGCGGCTTTCTTGCTGAGTAGGGTACTCTTGCTCAGTTCTCTTGTCCTCGTGGTCATGCTCAGAATGGCGTTGCTGAGCACAAGCATTGTCACCTTCTTGAGATGGCTCCTGCGATGATGATCGCCGCCTCTCTTCCGCCTCACTTTTGGGCTGAGGCTGTCTCCACTTCCACCTGTCTCATTAACCTTCAGCCGTCCATTGCTTTGCAGGGTGGCGTTCCTTTCGAGCGTCTCTTTGATCGTTCTCCCGATTACTCGGTGCTTCATTTGTTCGGTTGTGTTTGCTATGTTCTTCTTGCCCCTCGTGAATGCACCAAACTATCTGCTCAGTCATTTGAGTGTGTCTTCTTAGGTTATAGCCATGAACATAAGGGCTATCATTGTTGGGATTCTATTGGTCATCGGATGCGCATTTCTCAGGATGTCACTTTTGATGAGTCTCGTCCCTTCTACCTGCATCCATCTTCCTCGACTTTTTCAATGGAGGATATCTCTTTCCTCATTTTTCTTGACACACCCATCACCCCCACCGAGCCTTTGCCTATTCGTCCTGCTAACTCTGCTTCCCCACCTATTGCCGATGATTTTCCGCCACCGTCTCCCATAGTTTCCTCATCTAGCATGTCACCAGCTTCTGCCCCTTCATCCCCGATGCCTTTCTTCGTCTCCACCCCCTGATTCTACCTCGATGATTCCTCCTCATATTCTTCCATCTTTTCCTCAGTATTATACTCGTCGATCACATCATATGAATGCTTCTACTGATGTGCCCTCCTCCTCGGCTCAGCCTACCTATGGCTTGCGTTCTTGTCTGCTTCCGCCTGTTGATTGCTATGGTTTTTCAACCGCTAGTGTTGCTGTTCTTGAGCCAACTACTTATCACCAGGCTGTTGTTCATCCTGAATGGTAGTTTGTGATGGCAGAGGAGATTGCTGCTCTTGAACTCACTGGTACATGGGATATTGTTTCTCTTCCTCCAGGTGTTTGTCCCATCACTTGTAAGTGGGTTTACAAGGTAAGACTCGCTCTGATGGTTCTCTTGAGCGGTACATGGCTCATGTTGTGGGTCATGGCTTTCAGCAGGAGCATGATCATGATTACGACGAGACCTTTGCTCCCGTGGCCCATATGACCACTATTCATACACTTCTTGCAGTGGCCTCTGCATGCCACTGGTCTGTATCTTAGCTTGATGTTAAGAATGCATTTCTTAATGGTGAGCTAGGTGAGGAAGTCTACATGCAACCACCACCTGGGTGTTCAGTTCCTGATGGCATGGTGTGTCGTCTTTGTCGCTCTCTCTATGGCCTTAAGCAAGCCCCTCGCGCCTAGTTTGAGCGTTTTTCCTCTGTGGTGACTACCGCTGGTTTTTTAGCGAGTGCTCATGATCCATCGTTGTTTGTCCACCTTTCACCTCCTGGACAGACTCTTCTTCTTCTCTATGTCGATGACATGATCATCACTGGTGACGACCCTGAGTATATTGCCTTGTAAAGGCCTGTGTTAGTGAGTAGTTTCTTATGTCTGATCTTGGACCTCTTCGCTACTTTCTTGGGATCGAAGTCTCTTCTACCTCAGATGGCTTTTTTATATCCTAGGAAAAGTATATCCAGGATCTTCTTTCTCGTGCTACTCTTACTAATGAGCAACCGTTGAGACTCCCATGGAGCTCAATGTTCACCTTCGCGATACTGATTGTGACCCCTTGCCTGACCCGATGCATTATCATCATCTTGTTTGGAGTCTTGTCTATCTATCTATCACTCGAACGAATATCTCTTATCCGGTTCATATTCTGAGTCAGCTTGTCTCTGCTCCCACTTCAGTTCACTATAGTCACCTCGTTCGTGTTCTCCGGTATCTTTGGGGCACGATCTCTCACCGTCTATTCTTTCCTAGCTCCAGTTCTTTACAGCTTCAAGCCTATTCGGATGCTACGTGGGCTAGTGATCCTTCTGATCGCCGTTCACTTTCTGTTTAGTGTGTTTTTCTTGGTGGTTCTCTCATTGCCTGGAAGACGAAGAAACAGAGTGTAGTTTTCCATTCAAGTGCAGAGGCTGAGTTACGAGCTATGGCTGTTTTGACGGGAGAGGTGACTTGGTTATGGTGGTTACTTCAGGATTTTAGTGTTTCTGTCACTACACCTACCCTTCTTTTATCCAATAGTACAGGTGCTATTAGCATTGCGCACGATCCTATGAAGCATGAGCTCACCAAGCATATTGGTGTTGATGCTTTCTATGTGCGTACTGGTGTGCAGGATCAGGTAATTGCTCTTCAGTATGTGCCTTCCAAGTTACAGTTGGCGGATTTTCTGACGAATGCCCGGACTCGCGCGCAACATGGATCCTATCTCTTCAAACTCAGTGTTGTTAATCCACCATGAGTTTGAGGGGGGGGTGTTAGAGTATTACATATATAGCCATGTAACCTTTCATATTTACCCCATTGTATAAGGGGTTTCCTACATATATTCCACACCTTTACATGTATATATACTGGCCTTTGGCCTCCTGGAAATACAAGTTGCATATTCCTAACAGTATTCTCTTCCTCTGCTATTTGTTTTCTTGTCTTTAAGTAATTGGCAATATAAGGATTCTCAATACAATTTACCACGCAATACATATAGATTTCATTTAGATCAAAATCAAGAAATCTCTTAAGATTATATTCTGGGATACCCCTAGTTATACGTTTCATTTCTTCATATCTCGGAAGCAAACTAAGTTCATTATGATGCGCAGGGGAAATCAAGTTATCACAATTTTTGGACATGATTCGATCATGAAATAATTTGCATTGGAGATTTAAATGACCACATTCATTGCAAAGTTCACAAGGACGGCGATAAATATTAAATCTTTCCACACAAACTTCTATCCTCTCTTGCAACCATTTAGTTTCTAAATACTTACGCCTCTTAAAAAAGTGATCTTCCCTTTTTGGCATGTCTTGACAAACTCTATGTACTCCACAAATATTAACATGCTTATAAGCAATCATTTTATCATGACTAGTGCAATTATAATTAGTACTATGGATATTCAAAGAATTCATACTAAAAGCATTGCAATCATGCTCATCACTCAAAGATTTAGTGCCAAACATTTTAATAGCTTCTTCTTCTAAGACTTGAGCACAATTTTCCTTTCCATCATTTTCACGAAAGACATTAAAGAGATTAAGCATATGAGGCAACCTCAATTCCATTTTTTGTAGTTTTATTTTATAAACCCAAACTAGTGAAAAACAAGAAGCTAAAAGATTCAATTGAAAGACCTAAAGATATACCTTCAAGCACTCACCTCCCCGGCAACGGCGCCAGAAAAGAGCTTGATGTCTACTACACAACCTTCTTCGTGTAGACTCGTGTTGGGCCTCCAAGCGCAGAGTTTTGTAGGACAACAACAATTTTCCCTAAAGTGGATGACCTAAGGTTTATAAATCCGCGAGAGGTGTAGGATGAAGATGGTCTCTCTAAAACAACCCTGCAATCAAATAGCAAAGAGTCTCTTGTGTCCCCAACACACCCAATACAATGGTAAATTGTATAGGTGCACTAGTTTGGCGAAGAGATGGTGATAAAAGTGCAATATGGATGGTAGATATAGTTTTTTGTAATCTGAAAATATAAAAAGGGCAAGGTAACAAATAGTAAATGGCAAGCAAAACGTTGTATAAATGCTTGGAAACAAGGCCTAGGGTCCATAATTTCACTAGTGCAATTTCTCTCAACATATTAACATAGTTGAATCATGTGTAAATACCTCGCGTGCGACAAAGAGTTCACACCAAAGTCACAAATAGCAGATAACTAACGAAGAAATTATTGTAGGGTACGAAACCACCTCAAAGTTATCTTTTCTGATCAATCTTATGAGCTATCCCTATAAGTGTCACGAACAGCCCTAGAGTTCATACTAAAATAACACCTTAAGATACACATCAACCCAAACCCTAATGTCACCTAGATACCCCAATGTCACCTCGAGTACCCGTGGGCATGATTATACAATATGCATCACATAATTTCAGATTCATCATGTTCAATCCAACACAAAGAACTTCAAAGAGTGCCCCAAAGTTTCTACCAGAAAGTGAAGACGAAAACATGTGCCAAATCGTATGCATAGATTTCCAAGGTCATGGAACCCACAAGTTGATCACGAAAACATACATCAAGTGTATCAATAGAACATCCCATTGTCACCACAGATATCCCATCGCAAGATGTACATCAAGTGTTCTCAAATCCTTAAAGACTCAATCCGATAAGTAAACTTCAAAGGGAAAACTCAATTCATCACAACTAGATAGAGAGGGGAAAACTCCATATGATTCAATCTATATAAAAAAGCTCGCAGTACATCAAGATTGTTCCATCTCAAGAACAAGAGAGAGATAGAGATCAAGCACATAGCTACTGGTACATACCCTCAGCCCCGAGGGAGAACTACTCCATCCTCTTCATGGAGAGCGCCGAGATGATGAAGATGGCCTCCGGTGATGGTTTCCCCTCTGACAGGGTGCCGGAACGGGCTCCATATTGGTTTTTCGTGGCTCTGGCGGTTTGCGACGGCGAAACTCCCGATCTAGGTTCTGTGTTGGGTTTTTTGGTATTTATAGGAAATTATGGCGGTGGAAATAAGTCCGGATGGGCCAGGAGGAAGTCACAAGCCTGCAGGGCGCGGCCAGGGGGGTGGCCACGCCCCTGAGGTTTGTGACTGCCTCATGGGTCTTCTGGACCAACTCCGATGCTCTGTGGGTCTCTTCTGGTCCAAAAAAATCACTCTAAATTTTTATTCCGTTTGGACTCCGTTTGATATTCCTTTTGTATAAAACTCAAAAACAAGGAAAAAACATGAACTGGCACTGGGCTCTAGGTTAATAGGTTAGTCCCAAAAATAATATAAAGTTGTGGTAAAATGATTGTAAAACATCCAAGAATGATAATATAGCAGCATGAAACAATCAAAAATTATAGATACGTTGGAGACGTATCAATGAGCCGCTCGTCCTGTCTTTACGGGCAATTGGTTGTTGCAATGGCGCGACGTGGGTGGACGTCGAGTACCCAGCAAGTGGCATCATGTTCCTCAGGTGTGACTAGAAGATCTTCTCCCATTCCCACAACCTCCAGGAAGAGCACAATCTTCATTTTAAAATGACGGAGACCAATCTGCTCTCCGTCAAGATTTATGGGCGCTCGGGCGTCCGTCTCAGCTGCTGCGAAGAGAGCTCGAGCGGCGCCCAAAGCTCCTCCTTGAGCGAGAGTGATGAGCAGGATAGTGGTGAAGATGATAACGATGAGTCTGGTCTTTGGGCGGTCAAGTCGGAGCCTGACGAGTCGAGCTCGGACTAACCGCCGGCCGCACCATCACTGCCAGCCTCATGCCTCTCCCCCTCCCAGCAGGACGACCTTGCCGGGGGCCATCCTGGGCACTGCCTCATCATCCGTGGACTTCGGCTTCTAGGCTCCACCCTCCTTTTCGCCTGCACTGGCCCTCTCCTCCGTGCAATGCTGGTCCGGGAGGGGCCATGCTCTTGCCTGCCCATCTGGAAACCCTGCCCCTCCGCGTAGTGTTGGTCTAGAGGGGTCAGGCTGGGCTTCTTCCGGGGGGCTCTCGCCATCTTTTTCTTCTTGTAGCCCGCCTCCCCTTTCCATCTTTTTCTTCTTGTAATCTCCCCTAGGGAGAAAGTCAAATAAAGATGTACTTAGGAAAAAGTGACATCTCATGTAAATTTCACCCTTTTTTGAATAACTGAATTTTATCTTCCTTGTTAGACTGTTTATTTGCATGGAACTTTCCCTACCCCCTCTCAAAAGAATCTTGCCGACGTGTGTAGCCCTACTGCGAGCGCTTTGAGGAACGGGCCCTTAGCAACCTGTCGACGGTCCTATTGTCAGCAAGATACCTCGGCTCTCTCGGCACAACCTCTTAAGCTATTGATCGTGCTCGAAACAAAATAAGGGTGCGAGCACAGCCTCTTGAGTCGTTGAGCAGACTTGAAACAAAACAAGAGTGCGGGCGCAGCCACTTAAGCCGTTGAGCGGACCCGAAACAGAGTGAGGGCGCAGCCAATCATGGCAAGGTTCCCGTGCATGTAGGTTTTCCATACAAGAATCAAAATTGCCCAAGGAAAATAACTCCACAGCAGGAATTCACTTAGGCTTTTGCAACTTATGTTTTCGTTGTCGTACTCCTTTTGGCAAGATTTTTTTTGAACGTCGTTCGTAGGTATCCATATCATTATTCCCCCCGGCAAAGCTGCACGCGAGGTAACCTTCTGTCCTTTGAGAAAAAAGAAAGAAGAGAAAATATGGTTGTGGAAACTTGGTGGTCCGTTAGCTCTTGCCGGGAGTAAGTGTAATGCAATATCTCATACTAACATGCACATAAGTAAACATGAGAATCAATCTAGATTTGTAAAGCACTTATCTTTATTCAACTATGCACAGGGTCTGAGCCTGGCTTTGTACCAAGGTTTACATGCTTCAGTGGCAAGACTTGTACAAAAGGTGGTTGCCGGGATGCCCGGCAACCATGCCTCATGGGTAGAACTTGCGAAGATGTTTGATATTCCAGGAGTTTCTCACTGGGATGCCGTCTTTGGTCTCCAGGCAGACTGTGCCAGGCCTGGTGACTCATACTATTCGATAAGGGACTTCCCACTTTGGTGTCAACTTGTTGGAAGTCTTGGCGGACTGAACTCGCCAAAGAACAAGGTCACCTTCCTTAAGACTTCTGGCATTAATTTTGTGGCTATGGTAGCAGTGCAAAGCTTGTTGGTAGCGTGCAGCTCCCACAGCAGCCTGAAGATGGTCTTCCTCAAGGAGTGTCGCGTCATCTTGCCACAACTTCTCTTTCTCAAGCTCGTCATAAGTGAGCACTCGAGGTGACCCCTATATGAGTTCCATGGGGAGAACTGCCTCCACCTCATAGACAAGGGAGTAGGGTGTTGGGCCGGTAGCTCGATTTGGTGTCGTCTTGATTGAGAAAAGAACCACCGGCAAGTCATCATTCCAGTGCCTTCCGCACTTGTGCAGCTTGTCGAAAGTTCTTGTCTTGAGGCCTTGCAACACTTTAGCATTAGCCCTTTCCTCTTGGCCGTTGCTCCTTCGGTGGGCAACGGAACCAAAACATATTCTGCTGCCAAGGTCTTGGGCATATTGCATGAAGGTGCAGCTCGTGAACTGTGTGCCATTGTTAGTGATGATCATGTTGGGAACACCAAAGCGGCAGACTAGTCCCTTGAAGAACTTGGCGGCTGACTGTGCTATCACTTTTCTCACTACTTCCACTTCCATCCACTTTGTGAACTTGTCGATTGCAATGTACAAGTACCCAAAGCCCCAGGAAGTGCGGGGAAAGGGGCCCAAGATGTCAAGCCCCCAGATCAAAAATGTCTAGGAGAAAGGGATTGTTTGAAGGTCTTGAGCTGGTTGATGTAATTTCTTCGAATGAAACTAGCATGCTTCACACTTGGTTACTAACACAGTTGCATCCTAGAGGGCAGTGGGCCAAAAGAAACCTTGTCGGAATGCCTTTCCGATAAGTGCTCTTGATCCTATGTGAGAGCCACATACACCTCCATGTATCTCTACTAAAAGCTCCAGTCCATCCTCCCGAGAAATGCACTTGAGTTTCACACCATTCGGCCTCTTTTTGTACAGGACGTTGTCCATGAATGGATACATACTAGACCGGCAAGCTACTTTCTCTGCTATCTCTTGTTCCTCGGGAAATTCTCCTGTCTGAAGGAAACGGACGATGTGCTGTGCCCATGCTAGGGCCTGGGGCTTGACAACAAGGACTAAAGGTATATCCTCTGCTGTCGGATTTCGGGCTCCGCAAAACCCTTAAGATTCGAACACAGGGGCGTGTGTGAAGATCCCCTACAGCCTCGCCTGACCTAGCTTGCTACTCGATGAACACATCAAAGAACTCGCACGTTGACGAGGAAGAAGATGAACACGATAGTTAACCCAAGTTCGGGCCGTTGCGAAGTGTAATACCCTTTTCCTGCTTTGGTAGATTGTCTTTCGAGGAGGTGAGGTGGATGAACAAGTACATTGTTTCGGGGCCTCTTAAGGGATCTCAATGGTGTTTGAGGTTCCTTGTGGTTTGGTGGACGATGAGTGATGGAGTCGGTGAATTGGGTTGGGATCTAATCCCTTTCTATGAAGCAGCCTACCCTCTATATATAGCCGTGGCTCGGGTCCTCTTCCCTTATCGTAATGGCGGGAAGGGATCCCACAAAGGCCAATTTTGAAGGGGGACAGGGGCTCGTGCTCGCCCTGCCCAAAGGCGGTCTTCGCCTGCAAAGTAGCTGTCGATGTCGCAGGGACGGGCTCAGCAATGACGTCCGTCCTGCGGAGCTGGTGGCTGCAGTCTTGTGCACCGGAATGGAAACCTTTGGGGGTGCTTTGGTAACCCACGTATGTCCTTTCTCCCTTTGCGCCAAAGGGGAAACTGCGCCGCCTGGCGCACTGGTGCTCGCCTGGCCTTCCTTGCGTCATCTTGGACTCCTCAGGCTGGGCCTTGCATAGAGATCTCCGCCCCTTTGGAGGGGGCCTGGTGAGGCCCGTCTTCTATCGGTCTTGATGTTGCTCATCCTTGCGAGGCTTGGTCCCTTGCAAGGGCCTTGTCCTGAGTGGGGCCACACCTTGTTGTGTTTGGTCGATGATGTGGGACATGCCTTGGGCCGCAGGCAGACAGGTCTAGGTACCTGCATTCCCAGAACACCGACAGTAGCCCCTGGGCCCACAACATGCTCGGGCCGTCCTCAGGGCGGAGCCTTGAGGGTGGCCAGGAGTGCTACGGGCCCCATACGCCTGCAGGACAATCCTGGCGCATGGTGTGTGGCTTGATGTCGGGTGCCCCTCGCCCTTTTTGCCTCTGCTCGAATTGCCAAGAGCCCAACTTCTAGCGTTGGGCCATTATTGCTTTGCCTTCCTGCGCTCCTGCTCTTGCTTCCTAGGTTTCCCACTCTAGCAGGCGCCTCCCTAGATCTAGTGCCTCTATGTCCTCTTCCTTGCTGCTTCGGCCCTGCAAGCTCTGTGATGGCTCTCGCCGGCAAGCAGAAGCCAAAGGCGCAGAGCTCTATCTCCACTCCCACCTCGCCGGCGCTCTTGGGGTCTACCATTGGCAAGGGCAAGGACCTCGTCCCCATGCTCCCATGGACGACGGAGGGGTCCAACAAGAAAGGGCGGACCTTGATCTGGTATAGCTCCTTGGTGAAACGCCCCTCATCAAAGGCTGTCTACCCCTTCTTCCTTCATAGCATCTTCATCAGGCTCGTTCCACCTTTCTCTGCGTTCTTCACCGCCATCCTTGACCACTACGGGATCTAGGTCCTTCACCTCCGGCCTAATTCCATATTGCTCTTGTCCGTCCTAGCCTTCTACTGCGAGGCCTTCGTGGGCGTGCGGCCTTCGGTAGCCCTCTTCCATCATTTCTTCAGCTTGCGCTTACATGACAGCGTCCAACGGTCGGCGTGTGTCTCTTTCATCGCGGTCTAGAGCGGCAACATGCTCCGGAAGGGCGGGAAGAAGGTGGTGAACTTCAGGCACCGCTGGGTCCTCATGGATCTCAAGGACTCCAACCCTCGGTTGGATCTTCCAAACGGGCTGCCGGAGAAGACTTTTGTGTGGAGCTCCGTTAAGCTTTCCGACCCCCGGGCTGAGCCCATTCTGGAGCGCTTCACCCACGATATCAGCGCCAAGAAGTTGACTGGTGGAATGATAGTGAAGGAGTTCTTGGTGCAGCACATGGCACCCCTTCGGGCCCACTCTAGGCCCTTGTGGGACTATGAGGGCAGCAGCGACAATCTCAGGCTTTGGTCCGTGTGCATATCTCCCGGGGAACTAAGCAGGGTTGTGGCGTCCTTGCTCGGCATTGACCCTGGTGAGCTTCCTGAGCCTCACGATCCGCTGTACTACCGCGGCAATGGGGCCGACCTAGTTGCCGCGATGCCTGTCTTCAACGAATTGGGGCTTTTCCTAGCTAAGGGCCTTGGTCTGGTGGTGGTGTCTTCCGGCGATACCTCGTGCGGGGAGGACTCGGAGAGGACCGCTGACGATGGCCCGGTGGGGGCGTCCCCCCTTCGCAGGGTACCCTTCTGCGCGAGCTTGAAGATGACGACAACGTTGGTGAAGTTTCTGCTGCGGGCTCCTCATGCACCGCTAAGGCCTCCAGGGGCTAGGGCCAGCCCCTCGCGCCACACGGTCTGCGTGCATGTCGACTCCCCGGAAGCGTGGCGCCGAGTCTCCTCTGGCACGCCCTGCCTCCGCTGGCAGGACTATCGAGGCGCCGGCGTCGCCCCCTATCGAATCGCAACTCACAAGCAGGGTGGGCGAGGACGGGGCCATAGCGATCTCTTCCATGGCCGCCTCGGCTGTCCGCAACTCTGATCCACTGCACGGAGGCCCCCTCTCCACGTGGAGGTCGAGCACCCCCGTCGTTGCCGAGACGGAAAGGAAGAGGAAGTGGGTCGACGTTGACGAGTAAGTGAGACGACTTGGCTTGACTCACATGTCTATGGCTTGTGCATTGGTGACCTCCCCTTGCTTGGTGACCAGGGATGTCGCTATGTTGAAGATGAGGAATAAGAAGCCGGGTGTTAAGCTGAAGGCGACCCCCAACGCGCCGCCTGCCCTTGCCAACACGCCGCCACCTGCTACTTAAGAAGAGAGGGCTCGCGAGGCGACCCCTCAGGCCCCCATCACCAAGCCCCCTGAGCCCTCGATTCTTATTGACATGATCACTCCTGCCCTTGGGGGCGTGGTGACACTGACGTCTCGAGGACCAACCCCTGATTTATCTTTCTTTAGTGAGAGGGGTGCGTTGTAGTGGGTTCAATCTGACGGGTTTCTATATCCCAGTGAGAGAAGGGGACCAGAGCCGTCTTTGTACTGTTGTCAGTACGGATAAAATGATGGGGTTAGTTCATATTAATTGAATTCTCTTTGTCTACATCATTTCATGGTTCTCCAAGCATTACTCCATTTTACATAACACTCTAGATGCATGCCGGATAGCGGTCGATGGCTGGAGTAATCGTAATAGGTGTAGTCAGGATTGGGCCTATTTGCTTATGGACGTGATGCCTATATACACATGATCTTTGCCGTGAATATCACATAACTATGCACTTTTATATCAATTGCCTAACAATAATTTGTTTACCTACCGTATGCATATTTTCATGAGAGATGCCGCTAGGGAAAACTATAGCTCCTGGGCGTATTCACTTATATATTTATAAACGCTAAAATACCTTATTGCCATTTATTTATTTTCTATTCATTTTACAGTTTACAATTATCCGCTACCAACTATACTACTTACAAGCTTGGAAAAAACGAGTCCAAGGGGATTGACAACCCTCTTTCCTGCATTGGGTCAAAGTGTTCGCTCTTTTGTGTGTAGTCGCTCAATACGGAGGTTGGTTGTTACTCCTATTTGTTCAATAAACCTTGGTTCTCTATTGAGGGAAATACTTACTTATATTGTGTTGCATTTCCCGTTCCTCTTCATAGAAAACCCAGCGCAGATCACAAGTATCACCGACACATGCAAGGTGACGGTTTAAAACTACGTCGTGGAAAGGGATTAAAAATCGTTTGTATAGCACGTCACTTCAAGAGTGGAGTAAACTTGACTTGGCACATGTGAAAACATGTAGTTAAATAAAATCCAATGCAGCCTTCATGACATTTATGTTCAGAGTGTGTATATCCTACTCATGGTAATATTCAATATTAAATAGTCGGAATACATGATTGTGATAGTTTTTGCTCTCTAGCTGGTCGCTTCCCCGTCTGTTTGCAAGACTTCATCTATACTAAGCGGGAAGACTGCTTGTGCATCCAATTTTTTTAAACCAAAGTTGTTTCATATTAGTCCACTATATCTACCTATATGCGGTATTACCGTGCCGTACTAAGTAAATTTGCATGTGCCATCTCTAAACATTCAAAGAATTATATGTTTTGTGTGCTTGTACTGCTCATGGAGCCACGGGGCAGTCAGTATCTTCCATGCTAAGTGGGTTATTCTCTCGATGGTGTTTATTCACTTATCATTGCATGAGAGAGGCCGGTAAAAAGGTTGCCCAGTCTTGCATAACTGAAAATAAATAAAACAAACTCCCCTGGAAAGATTAATATTGGAGGGCACCCATGGATTCCGTCAGCTATGGCTTGTGGATGTATGGTGAATGGGAGTAAACTTTACAATTATTTTTGGAAACCGCTTATAATTTGTTTAGCATGGAAGATATTGAAATCCTTTGTCGTGATGTTGACAGGAAAGGCACACCATCCAAAATAATACTTTCATCTATGTTTTAAATCATGAGCTCTAGGAACTTTGCAAATCAATGCTTCCCTCTATGAAGGGCCTTTCTATTTACTTATATGTTATTTAATTTTATTGTTGAGTCATCATCTTCTTATTAAAAGCACCAGTCTTGAGAGAACCTTTGTCATTTTTATGCAGTGAGTCTTGTTAATGTTGGATGTTAGCAGTCTTGGATCTCTTCTACGCTGAATTAGAATGTTTAGTCGCTGCTTGAACCTTAGAGGTGCTCTGCATTTATGTGTTGCGGTCTCAGAAAGGGCTAGTGAGATATCATGTTATCATATGATATCTGGATTGTGTTGACAAATTGTTGGCACCCAACATATCTTATTATTGCTTGCTAGTTGATTAAGTTATGGTCATGAGTAAGTTGAGACCTAATCTTTATCATTAACATGTGCTACTTCTTGAACATGTGTTGGTTTTCCCATGAAGAGGAAAGGGTGATGTAGCAAAGTATATAATTATTTCCCTCACTTGTTGAGAACCAAGGTGTGAATCAAGTAGGAGGTCCAAGCAAGGCCCCAATCTATGCACCTACACAAATAATCAAACCCTTGCACCCAACGCTATAAAGGGGTTGTCAATCCCTTCACGATTACTTGCAAGGATGAGATTTGATAGTGAAACCTATGGCCCCCGGGTCTATTTTCCATCTTATACTTTCAGATATAAAACCAAAAATACCAAAAAAAATTGTTGCATTATTTTTGTCTTTTTTTACTTTCTGTTCAAGCAAACTATCTTTATCAGATCTCATCCTTGCAAGTAACCGTGAAGGGATTGACAACCCCTTTATAGAGTTGGGTGCAAGAGTTTGATTCTTTGTGTAGGTACATCTATTGGGGACTTGCTTGTATCTCCTACTCGATTGATACCTTGGTTCTCAAGAACTGAGGGAAATACTTATCTACTTTGCTGCATCACCCGTTCCTCTTCACGGAAACCAACGCATGCTCGAGAAGTAGCAAGAAGGATTTCTGGCGCCGTTGCCGGGGAGATCTACATCAAGCCCACCAAGTACCTATCACAAACTCATCTCTTGCATTTACATTATTTGCCATTTTCCTCCTATTTTCCTCTCCCCCACTTCTAAAACAAATTTTAGAAAATACCAAAAAGATTTGCCTTTTTATTCACCCTTTTTCGTTCGTCTTTTTGTTTGCTTTTTGCTTGCTTGTGTGCTAGATTGCTTGCTTTGTCAAGATCACTCAAGAGAATACCAGGTTGTGTGAATTATCCGATACTAATAATAATGATTTTGTTAGTACCCCGATTGCTCCCGCCACTAGTGCGGAATCTTATGAAATTAATGCCGCTTTGCTCAATTATGTTAAGAAAGAACAATTTTCTGGCCTTGCTAATGAAGATCCCGCATCCCATCTAAATAATTTCATTGAGTTGTGTTATATGCAAAAGAAGAAATATGTGGATAATGATATTATTAAATTTAAGCTATTCTTGTTCTCACTACGAGATCGTGCTAAAATTTGGTTTTCATCTTTGCCTAAAAATAGTATTGGTTCATGGAATAAGTGTAAAGATGCTTTTATTGCCAAGTACTTTCCGCACACTAAGATCATCTCCCTTAGGAACGATATAATGAGCTTTAAGCAACTTGACCATGAACATGTTGCATAATCTTGGTAAAGGATTAAACTTATGATTAGGAATTGCCTCGCGCATGGTTTGAGTTTATGGATGATTATACAAATTTTCTATGATGGATTGAATTTTGCTTCTAGGAATCTCTTAGATTCCGCCGTAGGTGGTACTTTTATGGAAATCACATTAGGAGAAGCTACTAAACTCCTAGACAATATTATGGCAAATTACTCTCAATGGGACACCGAAAGATCTCCTACTAGTAAAAAGGTGCATGCTATTGAAGAGATTAATACTTTGAGTGAAAAGATGGATGATTGATGAAATTGTTTGCTAGGAAGAGTGCTCCTATTGATCCTAATGATATGCCTTTGTCTTCTTTGATTGTAAATAATAATGAATCTACGGATGTGAATTTTGTTAGTTGGAACAATTTTGGTAATAAAGTTTATAGAGGTAATTTCAATGCTAGACCATTTCCTAGTAATTGCTCAAATAAATAAGGTAATTCCTACAGCAATTCTTATGGAAATTATAATAAGATGCCCTCTGATCTTGACAATAATATTAAAGAATTCATTAGTATGTAAAAATGTTTCAGTGCTATGATTGAAGAAAAATTGCTCAAGATTGATGATTTGGCTATGAACATTGATAGAATTTCTCTTGAGATTGATTCTTTAATAATTAGATCTATTCCACCCAAGCATGATATTAAGGAGTCTTCAAAATCTATGAGAATTTCTATTGATGAGTGTAAGTAAAGAACTGCTAGAATACATACTAAGTGTGAATAGCTTGAAAAAGTGTGTTCTCGTGATAATATTGATGAATATCTTGAAGTGATTGATGTGATTCCTATTGAATCTTTGTTTTCCAATGTTAATCTTGAATAAGATGGGACAGGAGATGAGTCAACTTTAGTTAAAAGAAGTCCCAATGATTCGGAGTTTATAGATCTTGCTAATAAAAGTGGGATTGAAGAGGTCAAAACTTTAAATAGCAATGAACCCACTCTTTTGGATTTCAAGGACTTTAATCATGGTAGATGCTCTTTGATTGATTCTATTTCTTCATTGCAATCCATGTTGAATTCTCCTGGTGCTTATAATCAAAACAAAGCTTTTACTAAACATATTGTTGATGCTATGATGAAAGCTTTTGAAGAAAAACTTGAGTTGGAAGTTTCTATACCTAGAAAGCTATATTATGAGTGGGAACCTACTATTAATATTAATATTAAAGATTATAAGTGCCATGCTTCATGTGATTTGGATGCTAGCGTTTCCACGATTCCAAAAACTTTATGTGATGTGCTAGGTTTCCGTGAATTTGATGATTGTTCCTTAAATTTGCATCTTGTGGGTTCCACTATAAAGAAACCTATGGGAAGGATTAATGATGTTATTCTTGTTGCAAATAGGAATTATCTGCCTGTAGAATTCATTGTTCTTTATATATATTGCAATCCTACATGTCCTATTATTCTTGGTAGAGCTTTCCTTAGAACGATTGGTGCAATTATTGATATGAAGGAAGGGAATATTAAATTCCAATTTCCATTAAGGAAAGGCATGGAACACTTTCCTCGAAACAAAATGAAATTACCTTATGAATTTATCAGGAGATCTACTTATGGATTGCATACCAAAATAGACAATACCTAGATGTATTTCGTTTTGCCTAGATAGGGGCGTTAAACAATAGCGTTTGTTGGGAGGCAACCCAGTTTTATTTTGCTTTCTGTTTTTTTCTTCTGTTTTGGTGTGTTTTGCACATTAATACTTATGTAGTAATTGTTTTCTGGTGTTTCAATTAGTGTTTGAGCCAAGTAAAACCTTTGGGGTGATCTATGGTAGTTGTTGATTTGATCTTGCTGAAAAACAGAAACTTTTGCGCTCAGTCCAGGAATTTTCATTTTTGAGTTATAAGTAAATAAAAGTGTGATGATTTTCATTAATAGAGCATTGTCTCGTGATAGAAAAGGATGATGGAAGCTATGACTCCCTCACAAGTTGGGATGAGTATCCGGACTTTATAAAAAATAAAAGGGGCCAGCAAAGCCCAAACAAAAAAATAAAAGAGGCTAAAGAGATAAGGGACAATTGCTACTATCTTTTTCCACACTTGTGCTTCGAAGAAGCACCATGATCTTCATGATAGAGATTCTCCTAGTTTGTCAATTTCATATAACTAGTGGATATTCATCTTGCACAACCTCTTTGTTTTTTTTTGAGCTTCCATACACTTATAGATCTAAGTGCATTGGTTGCATTGCAATCCCTACTCACTCACATTGATATCTATTGATGGGCATCTCCATAGCCCGTTGATACGCCTAGTTGCTGTGAGACTATCTGCTTCCTTTTTCCTTGCACCTCCTCCATATTCTACTTGACCTATAGTGCTATATCCATGGCTCACACTCATGTATTGCGTGAGAGTTGAAAAGGTTTGAGAGCACCAAAAGTGTGAAACAATTTCTTGAGTTGTTCATCAGGGTTGTGCATGATTTAGATACTTTGTGTGGGGAAGATGGAGCATAGCCAGGCCATATGATTTTGCTGGGATAAATTTCTAAGGCCATTTTATTTCGAAAGGACATGACTGCCTTGTTGGTGTGCTCGAAGTATTATTGTTTTTATGTCAATATTAGACTATTGTTTTGAACCTTACGGATCTGAATATTCATGCCACAATAAAGAATATTACATGGATAAATATGTTAGGTAGCATTCCACATCAAAAATTCTGTTTTTATCATTTACCTACTCTGGGACGAGCAGGAATTAAGCTTGGGGATGCTGATATGTCTCCAACGTATCTATAATTTTGATTGTTCCATGCTATTATATTATCTATTTTCGATGTTATATATGCATTAATATGTTATTTTATATTATTTTTGGGACTAACCAATTAATCTAGAGTCTGGTGCCAGTTTCTGTTTTTTCCTTGTTTTTGAGAATTGCACATAAGGAATATGAAACGGAGTCCAAACGGAATAAAAACTTTGGAATGATTTTTTCTGGACCGTAAGGAAACCACCAAGCTTGGAGACCAAGGAAGGAGAGCCACTGTGGGGCCATAAGCCCTAGAGGCACGCCCTGCAGGCTTGTGGGCCCACAGCAACCCTCCTAGCCCTAATCTTCAGCCTATAAATTCCCAAGTATTCCCTGCATATCAGAATGAGCCACGAAAACACTTTTCCGCCTCTAGAAGCCTCCATTCCCGAGAGATTCAATCTTGGAGCCTTTTCCGGTAATCTGCCGGAGGGGGATTAGATCATGGAGGGCATCTACATCAACTCCATTGCCCCTTCGATGATGCGTGAGTAGTTCACCACAGACCTTCAGGTCCATAGCTAGTAGCTAGATGGCTTCTTCTCTCTCTTTGCTCTTCAATACCATGTTATTCATGATCTTCATGGAGATCTATCTGATGTAACACTCTTTTGCGGTGTGTTTGTCGAGATCTGATGAATTGTGGGTTTATATTCAGATTATCCATGAATATTATTTGAGTCTTTTCTGAATTATTATATGCATGATTTCATATATTTGCAAGTCTCTTCGAGTTATTGGTTTGGTTTGGCCAACTAGATTGGTAATTCTTGCAGTGGAGAAGTGCTTAGTTTTGGGTTCAATCTTGCGGTGTCCTCACCCAGTGACAAAGTAGGGGTAGCGAGGCACGTATTGTATTGTTGCCATCAAGGATAAAAATATGGGGTTTTCATCATATTGCTTGAGTTTATCCCTCTACATCATGTCATCTTACCTGATGCGTTACCTTGTTATTCATGAACTTAATACTCTAGATATAGGTAGGAGTCGGTCGATGTGTGGAGTAATAGTAGTACATGTAGAATCGTTTCGGTCTACTTCACACGGACGTGATGCCTATATGCATAATCATTGCCTTGGATATCTTCATAATTATTCGCTTTTCTATCAATTGCTCGATAGTAATTTGTTTACCCATCGTAATACTTGCCATCATGAGAGTATCCTCTAGTGAAACCTATGGCCCCCGTGTCTATTTTCCATCTTATACTTTCAGATCTACAACCAAAAATACTTTGCTGCATTATTTTTACCTTTTGTTTTACTTTCCGTTCAAGCAATCTATCTCTATCAGATCTCATCCTTGGAAGTAACCATGAAGGGATTGACAACCCCTTTATAGCGTTGGGTGCAAGAGTTTGATTCTGTGTGTAGGTACATCTATTGGGGACTTGCTTATATCTCCTGCTGGATTGATACCTTGGTTCTCAACAACCGAGGGAAATACTTATCTACTTTGCTGCATCACCCGTTCCTCTTCACGGAAACCATTGCATGCTCGAGCAGTAGCAGTATCCTGTCAGCCTGCCTTACGAGGTGGGTTGTCCAGCATTTACCCGTGAGTTGCGGCAAGTCCAGTGGCCCAATTTCCGCACATTCAAGCAAGAGGTTCCGGAGAAGTATGATGGCAAAACTCACCCGTCAGAGTTCTTGAGCATCTATGCCATTGCGGTGTAGGCTGTCGGGGCTCGTGATGACATGATACTAGCCAACTACTCGTTGGTGCTCAAGCCCAACATCAGGTCGTGGTTGATGCAGCTACCGGAAGGATCCATCACCTCCTGGGCAGACCCGTGCCACAAATTTGTTGGCACCTTTACTTGAGTCCACCAAGCTCCTGGTCAAGAAAGCAATTTGCACATCATCCCTCAGAATGAGGCGAGACTTTGCACAGGTACATCCAAAGGTTCAACCACGTGTAGCACAACATACCAGACGTTCATCATGCTGCTGTTATCAGCATGTTCCATCAGAATGTGCGCAACCGCAGGATGCAGGAAGAGCTAGCGCTGAACAAGGTCAGCGATGTTGCGGAGCTTTATGCTCTGGCAGACAAATGTGCTCGGGCTAAAGAAGGGAGGAGGCTCCCCGACGAAGACGCTGGCGTAGGAGTCGATTCCGAGGATGAAGACACCTCCGCCCCGACAAACAAGGGTCGGCGGCGCAACAAGAAACGCAAGGGCAAGGCCGTGCTTGCCGTTGAGGGATCTGGCAACCCCGGTACTGCCAAGAAGGGCAGGGTTGATGACCCCGGCAAGGATTTTTCTGGACGCGTCTCCTGCAAGGCGATGGTGGCTGCCGACAAGCCAGAAGGCTCCGACAAGCAGTATTGCAAGATCCATCTCACCAAGGGCCACGATATCCAAGATTGCCGGTAAGTTGAGTAACTTGGCGAGAAGCAAAAGGCTGAGTATGAGAGGGGAGATAAGGAGAAAAGCCAGGATGGGGCTGAGGGGTCCGGCAAGAAGTGTGTTGGCCGAGGAGGTCGCCGCGACAAGCCCAAGCAACAAAAAGACCGTCCCGCTTGTGGATGCGACAAGCAAGAGGGTGACGATGATGACATCGCAGAGGATGACGTCCAGAGAGCATGAGTTTCAAAAGGCTACAAAGATGATGTGCATCGAGGGAGCTGCCTCGTCACATTCCTCTCACCGCCAACTTAAACAGTGGGCACGCGAGGTTAACGCGGCAGAGCAATCTATCGGTGCTCAGAAACCTCTGAAGTGGTCGAACACTCCTATCATTTTTGACGCCAAGGATCACCTTGATCTTACGACTGTGGTCGGGTGCCTGCCGTTGTTGGTTTCGCCAACAATTCGCAACCTCAAGGTGATGAAGATGCTGTCGACAGTGGGGCCAACCTAAACCTGATCTCGCTTGACGTCATCCAGAAGCTACAAATTCCTAATGAAGATCTCAAGCCCACAAGTGCTTTCCAAGGGTTCAATTTTAGAAGGACTTAGCCGAAGGGCAAGATCACATTGTCGGTGACATTTGGCAGTGATATCAATTTCAGAACAGAGAAGATCATCTTTGATGTCGCCAAGATCTCGTTTCCGTACAATGGTATCCTTGGTCACCCGACGCTGGCCAAGTTCATGGCGGCCACCCACTTTGCTTACAATGTGTTGAAGATGCCCATGCCAATGACCGTCATCATGATCAACTCCAACAAGAAGGGCGCACTCATCTGCGTCGACCAACTATACTGGGAGGCAGTTGCAGCATCTGTCGCCAAGGCACTTGCTCCTGCCGCTGAAGCTGCCGGGGGGAAGAAGATCGGTAAGGCCTCTAGCACACATTCTGGCAAGCGCGCCCCCTCGAGATGCTGCGCTCCCATTGACGATGGGCCAAAGAGCTCCACCGGCAAGAGGAAGAAGTCCAAGGCAGCTCCACCAGAGACTAAGAAGGTGCCCTCCATGGAGGATGGCACGGGAGGAACTTTCACCATAAGTTCCACCCTTGACAACAAATAGGGAAGCGCGCTCGTCGCCTTCCGGCGGGCGAATGTCGATGTGTTTGCATGGCAACCATCTGATATCCCTAGTGTTTCTAGGAAGGTGATTGAGAACCACCTTGTCGTCGGCCCACATGCGCGGCCCATCAAGTAGAAGGTCCAGAAGCAAGCTTTGGAGCGGCAACAGTTTATTACCGAAGAGATGAAGAAATTAGAAGCAGCTGGCTTGATCAGAGGAGTACTTCATCAACCTTGGTTGGCCAATCCAGTTGTAGTGCGAAAGGCGAATGGAAAATGGAGGTTGTGCATTGACTTCACAGACATTAAGAAAGCCCGTAGTGAAGATCCTTTTCCCTTCTCGTGCATCTACCAGATTGTGGACTCCACCGCCGGCTGCGATTTGTTGTCTTTCATTGACACCTATTTAGGCTATCATTAGATTTACATGGCCAAGGAAGATGATGAGAAGACCGCATTTATCACCCCATGTGGTACGTATTTCTTTTTGCGTATGCCTTTTGGGTTGAAAAGTGCCGGGTCTACATTTCCAAGAGCAGTCCAGATTGGTTTTGAGCCATAGCTACATAGAAATATGGAGGCTTATATAGATGACATAGTGGTCAAAACCAAGGACAAGGCTACGCTCATATCATACCTAGAAGAAACATTTGCAAATCTGCACAAGATCAACATGAAGCCCAACCCTGAAAAGTGCGTGTTCGGCATCACATCCGGCAAGCTCCTCGGGTTCTTTGTATCTTAACGTGGAATTGAAGCATATCCCAACAAGATCAAAGCAATTGAGCAAATTGAAGCACCAAGACATGTCAAGGATGTGTGTTGTCTTGATGGCTGTGTTGCAGCTCTGAGTAGGTTCATCTCAAAGTTTGTCGAGCACGCCGTGCCCTTTTTCAAAATCTTTAAGGAGGTAGGTCCAATGAAATGGACTCTAAAAGCGGAGGCAGTGCTGCAAGATTTGAAGGAGTACCTCTCCTCTCCGCCAATCCTAGTCACGCCAAACTCACAAGAGCCGTTGTTGCTATATCTAGCGGCAACAAATCAAGTGGTGAGTGCTGCACTAGTGGCTGAAACATAAGTCAATGAAGAAACAGTGGTAGCGGCAGGAGCACCAAGCGACAAGCCAAGATATTCCCTGGCAGGGTCAGGTGCCGGCAAGGATCCGCGTAGTTAAAGGAGACAATTCAGAAGAAGAAGGTGGTGCAATGATCAATCTATTTTGTCAGCTCCCTTTTGCAGGGGGCTAGGTCAAGATATTATGGCGTGCAAAAGTTACTCTTCGGCCTTCTTATGGCCTTGAGGAATCTGTACCATTACTTCCAAGCACATGAAATCATCGTAGTCACTCGCTTCCCATTACACCAGATCTTGCGGAACCTACAAGCTACCAGTAGGATTGTAGAGTCGGCTTTGGAACTGTCAAACTTTGGTCTCAAGTTTGAAAGCACTTCAATCATCCAGAGCAGAGCCCTCGGGGAGTTCATTGCAGAATGGACCCCAATACCGAATGAAGAAGTTCTAGAGTCAACTCTCCCCGGCAAGGAAACCGATCAAGAGTGGGTCATGTATTTTGATCGGGCTTTCTCACTACAAGGCGCCGGTGCCATAGTGCTGCTTGTCGCACCCACCGGAGAGCACCTCAAATATGTGATTCGGATGCATTTTCCCCGGGAGAGGTCGACGAACAATAATGCTGAGTACGAAGGGCTCCTTGTCGGTCTCAGTTGCGCTAAACCTGGGGATCAAAAACTTATTGTCAGGGGTGATTCTTAGCTTGTTGTCAGGCAAGTGAACAAAGATTACCAGATTCCATTGATGGAAGCTTATGTATATGAAGTGAGGAAGTTGGAAGAACGTTTTGACGGCCTACAAATGGAGCACGTTCCACGTGCGGAGAACAGCGTTGCCGATGGCCTGTCAAAGTGTGCTGCTCTTAAGTTGCCTGTGGAACCAGGAACTTTCGTGCTCCGACTGACTCAACCCTTCGTGAGACCATCAGCTGGACAAGAGAAAAGAAGGAAGTTGATCTCGGGCAGGTATTTCCCGGCAGAGCTCCCAGAAGACGTAGACGCGGAGGTTGTCGAGGACAACGTCAGGTTTGTCGGTGAGCACCATGCTCCGGCAGAGCCTCAGGCTCTTGGCATGGAAGCGCACACTCCCGACAAGCTTGCTAGGGCAGAGAGCTCCACCAGGGCCTCGAGCCCTTGCCGTTGAGACAAACGCTTCCCCGGCAAATGTCAGTGTTCTAGGAACGGGGGTACCCATACTTGCCTGCCTGTGGCCCAGTGCATGGCCCACCTCATTGACCAAACACAACAAGGTGTGTCCCCACTCAGGACAAGGTCCTCGCGAGGGTCCAAGCCTCGCGAGGATGAGAAGCATCAAGCCAGGCATAAGACGGGCCTCCCCAGGCCCCCTCCGGAGGGGCGGATATCTTTATGCAAGGCCCAGCCTCAAGAGTCAAAGATGACGCAACGAAGGCCAGGCGAGCACCAATGCGCCAGGAGGCACAGTTTCCCCTTTGGGGCAAAGGGAGAAACGACGTACGCGGGTTCTTGAAGCACCCCCAAAGGTTTCCATTATGATGCAACAAGACCGCAGCCACCAGCTCCGCAGGATAGACGTAATCGCTAAGTCCGTCCCTGTGGCATCGACAACTACTTTGCAGGCGAAGACCTCCTTTGGGCAGGGCTAGCATGAACCCTTGTACCCCTTCAAAATTGGTTGTTGTGGGATCCCTTCCTTCCATTGCAATAAGGGAAGAGGAACCATGCCACCGCTATATATAGAGGGTAGGCTGCTTCGTAGAAAGTGTTTAGATCCCAACCTGATTCACCGACTCCATCACTCATAGTCCACCAAACCACAAGGAGCCTCAAACACCACTGAGAGCCCTCAGGAGGCCCCAAAACACTGTACTTGTTCATCCACCTCACCTCCTCGAGAGGCAATCCACCAAAGCAAGAAAAGGGTATTATGCTCCGCAGCATCCCAAACCTGGGTAAACTATCATGTTCATCTTCTTCCTCGTCATCTTCCAAGTTCTTTGTTGTGTTCATCGAGTAGCAAGCTAGGTCGGGCGAGGCTGTGGGTGATCTTCGCACATGCCCCTGTGTTCGAATCTGAAGGGTTTTGCAGAGTCCAAAATATAACATTTGGCGCGCCAGGTAGGGGGCGTGTTGGAGTCTCCCTCAAGCCAAGATCTTCTCCCGCCTCGCTGCCCCGATGTCTGACGCTCGCCGAGGTCGTACCAAGCGCCATGCCACCCGTGTCGCCCAGACGACACCGGTGGGCCACGCAGGTGCACGCAGGTCACCTTCGCTTGTGGCGAACGCCGCCATGGGCCCCGATGCCCACGAGCAACTAGACTTCTCCCAGCCGATCACCACGCATCGCGACGACCATACCGCCACTCCATCGATCGTCCCAGCCTCCGGTTCGTCCTGTCATGTTCGGCCAGGGCCAGAGCATGGCCAGGGTGCGCTCACCATGGCTAACGAACTACTTCGTTACCACCGCACTCCCGACCACTACGACAACTGGCTTCGGCGCATCGTGGAGCTGGTCAGCGCTACCGGCGACGCTTCAACGCTCTCCTTCTTGCTTCGACCCCAACCATCCCTGGCTCATGACGTCATACAAGACGCGCAGCCTCCGCCTCCGTGACACAACACTGATCCCAAGCCTAGGCGACAAGCGCGCCCCCGTGACCGGCATCGTGAACGGAGGGTGAGGTCGGGAGATGAAGTAAGATGCCAAGTGGTTCCCCAGCCACGCGCCGACGTGCGCACATTCCCTGCGTTGCCGACTCAACACCACGGACGGATACCGCTCGAGGCGACCCCATAGGAGCATCAAGACCAGGTCACCCTCGCACACGCGGCGCCCGTCGAGCCAGTGGGGTGCCTCTCCATTGCCTTGGAGCTCTACCCGACTGTGCGGCCCTGCAAGTTCAAGCCTGACCTGCCCCTGTGTTACGACGGCACCCCAGACCCAGCCGAGTTCCTACAGCTCTACTCGCTGAGTATCCGGGCGGAAGGAGGAGACGACAAGGTCATGGCATGTTGGTTCCCCATGTCACACAAGGGAGGCACACTCTCCTGGCTCTTCAACCTCCCGGGGGCATGCATCACTTCCTGGGAGGGTCTGCGCAAACGCTTCATCGCCAGCTTCCAAGGCACCCGCGACTGTGCACCCACCATGAACGACATGCGGCGTATCAAGCAACAGGATGGGGAGACACTGCACAAGTTCATACAATGTTTCACGACAACAGACCTCAAGATCCCCAAGGCCTCAGACAAGGCCATCATTTCGTCCTTCATCGACGGAGTCACTGACCTCAAAATGGAGGAAGAGCTCGCCATGAATGACAAATTGTGCTCTACCTTGGAGATGTTCAACCTGGCGAACAAGTGCACCAAGGCCAAGGAGGGCCGCCTATCGCTCCGCGGGCCTCCGGTGGCGGAGCTAGAAGAGAAGAAGACCAAGGACAAGGAAGCAAAGCGCAAGGCCCCGGTGGTGCTTGCGCCCGAACCCAAGGCAAAGAGCAGCCGGGGAGAAGAACACCCCCCAGGAGGAAGGCGAGCCTGCATCTTCCACAACACCAACAACCACGACACCGCCGACTACGCGGAACTCCGACTGATCCACGCCGAGCACTTTGGCAGGCACCCTGGCCGAGGCGGCTGAGGCTTCGGGCGTGGCGGTAGCCGCGGGGGATGCCGCTAGGACAACAGGGAGCCACGTTAGGGATGGCGCGACCAGCCTCACGAGGACCGCTGGAACGATCAAACTCGGGATGACCGCTGGCGTGACCCACCTCATGAGGACCGCTGGCGCAACAACCATTCGTAGGGGTCACGACGTGGTCAGCCTCGCGAGGCTCGCCCATGTGAGGCTGGATTACCTCCGCCACCCAGAAGGAAAGAGGAAGACAGGCAGGACGATGGGGCTAGGGGCTTGCAGGAAATCAGGGCGGTGGGCTGTATCTTGGGCAGCGCCCAGGCCAGCATCAAACCGCGCCTTCAAGCAATTTGCATGGGAGGTGAATGCGGCTCTCCTGAAGTCTCAAGCGATGTGCCCCCTCAATTGGTCCTAGACCACCATCACCCTCGACTCAAGCGATGAGCTCAGGTGTTCGTTTATGGCCGGAAAGCTTCCCATGCTGCGTACCCCAACCATCACCAACGTCCTCATCACCAAGACCCTCATCAATAGTGGGGTGGGGCTCAACATCCTCTCCATCAAGGCCTTCGAGACACTCCAAGTGTTGTACGAACAGCTCATGCCAACTAAGCCCTTCTCGAGGGTAACATACGGCTCCACTATACCCATCAAGTAGGTGCATCTGCATGTCACCTTCGGCGGGCGTAAGAACTACCACACTGAGATCATCATCTTCGACGTCGCGCACATCCACCTTCCGTACGACGTGATCCTTGGGTACCCGGCTCTCGCCAAGTTCATGATAGTAACCCACCACGACTACAATTTCCTTAAGATGCTAGGGAGGGGCGGCATCGTCACCATTGCTTGCGATGAGAAGGGTGCCGTCTACACCCTCGAGCGTGCTTACCACGCTACGGCGGCTGAGCGCTCGCACGACGAGGAAGACACCCTGCCTCGTGAGGACCCACACAAGAAGAAGAAGCAACTCCTTGCTGTAGGGCGTCCTGGAACTTCAGGCTCAGCGCTCAGGGATGGGGCCCCACTTCCTATCGCATAGGAAAGCGTGCTCGGTACCCCTCCTGGGCCTGGCCCGGGGGCTCCCACCGGGGAAGTTTCCGGCTTGGTTAGTGAGGCAAGAGAGGCGCTCGAGCACAACCTGAAGGCACACTCTGACGCCGCTAGCTCGAGTTGGGATCTTGGTGTGTGGGGCCCAGTTCGCAAGATTCCGTCCTTAGAGCGATCGAAGAGCTTCGGGGAGCCCAGGGCATACGAGGAGGGGACGACCCTGCATCACCAATCGCAGTCACCGTCAACAGCATGGTCGATCACCCGTGGGTTTGCGTCAACGCGCTTGCGATCAATAGAGCCGCGGCTCAAGGCCCCTTCTGGCTAGCGCGTGCCGATCATGGATGGGTCTACCCGAACACCTATGTCCGAATGCCCTTCGGGCTGGCGAACGCAGGCATCACCTTCTAGAGCCTTCATCGATCCATGCTCGTCCCTTGCCTGGCGGGGCGCAGCGAGGAGCTAGAGGAGGTGCTCGAATCAAGTGAAGGTTCCGAGCCTCAGGAAACGACGGACCCGTGATGGTTGCGCTCATGGTAGCGGGAGATCGGGTAAGGACGGTGGCCTCGGTTCTTTAGTGGCATGGCCACCAGGTGACTTTGTGTTGGCTGTTGCCAGGTAAGTTTTTGGTTCACTCTGTCCAAGGGCACCCACTACGCCACATGATCTTCAGGTGATCAGGGCAGGCCCTTGCTTCGCTTATGCATGTTTCAATAGTTTCTTGTGCATCTATTCTATGTCCTGACATTCTACCTTACTTGCATCACTGGGCGGTCGACCCCCCGCTTAGGGGCTCCGGCCGCGGTGCGTCGCCTCAGCATGGAGTCTCGGGAGGCCTCGTGGCCTCCCGAGGCAGAAGCCGACAGGGTGGAATGGGGGCCACTCGATCGTCAAGGGGGCTCCTGAGCATTGAGCCTCAGGAGCCTTATCCGTCATAAGGCCACTTGCCCCCCTGATGTCGTCCTTGGTTTCCAGTCGGCATCAGGAGTGGTGGGGCCATGCCCTGTGAAGTGCGTCCTTGGTTTCCGGTCGTGCCTAACGATGGTGGGTAAATGTGCGGGACCGGGACTTGTCGACGTAGAGCCAGTTGAGCGTCGAAGGGGGCTCTTCCAGAGCCTTACTGGTCGTAAAGCCACTCGCCCGTTGATGTCGTCCTTGGTTTCTAGTCGGTGCCAAGGGTGTCGGGTCCTAACCCCGTAGCTGCGTCCAATCGTATGCTGTGGTGGTCGGGAAATGTGTGGGACCAGGACCTGCAGACGTAGAGTGCCAAAAGGACCCTCAACCTGCCTCACTCCCGAAGCGAAGAAGCAAGCAGGGTTTCAAATGGCCCCATCTACAAGAAGATTCAGGCAGAAACCGCCTTTGAGGTAGGAACACTCATGAGGCCAAAGCTCCCTAGCGACCTCCTAGATACACCTCCCAGTTCTACTTTGTCGGCCACGCGTACGAACTCTCTGGGTTGTACACACCCTGGGGCCCTCGAGGACGCAGAGGGGCCCCTTCCCACGCAATGTGGCAGCCATAGCCCAGCGCTGGCGGAGAAGTCAAGACGGTCCACCAATGACTATGCCCACACAATGTGGAAGCCATAGCTCCATGTTTGCGGTCAACACGGTCCACCAATGACTATGCCCACGTAAGGTGGAATCCCCAATGGCTGCATCAAACCTCAAGAAGGTCCCTGGCGGCCCCCTTTCTCAATGTGTTCCACAAGGATGCATGCGTGAGGGGGATGCACGGGGCTACTACTCGGCCAGGCCTGGTACACATCGCCTTCCTAGGTCTACCAAACCTGGTTTTCAAGCGCCCATCTCCGGAAAAGCTGGCGAGGAAAGGTGTGGGAGCCGCTCGTACGTCAAGGGGGACTCCTGAGCATCATGACTCAGGAGCCTAACTGGACTCGTAGCCCCTCACCCCTTAGACCGTCCTTGGTTTCCGGTTGGCTCAACGGCGGTTGAGGTATGGGCGGGTCGGGCCCTGCCGATGCGGAGCCTAGAGCGCTAAAAAACCTGCTCAAAATACCTAGGAAGGACGCTGGAGCTCGCACATTAAGGGGGACTCTTGAGCATTGTGACCCAGGAGCCTAAGTGGACTCGTGGCACCTCACCCCTTGGACAGACCTTGGTTTCCGGTCGTCTCAATGGTGGTTGAGGTATGCGCGGGTCTGGACCTGCTGACATAGAGCCTAGAGCACTCCAAATCCCTAGGGAGGACGCTGGAGCTCGCACGTCAAGGGGGACTCCTGAGGATTGTGACTCAGGAGCCTAACTGGACCTGTAGCCCCTCGCCCCTTGTATCGTCCTTGGTTTCCGATTGGCCCAACGGCGGCTGAGGTATGCGTGGGTCGGGCACTGCCGATGCAGAGCGCTGAAGGTGTTAGAAAGTCTCAAGTTATCTCAATCCTCACCATGTTCCCTTCATGAGGGCTGCTCGCACATCAAGGGGGACTCCTGGGCATCGTGACTCAGGAGCCTAACTGGACCCGTAGCCCCTTGCCCCTTGGACCGTCCTTGGTTTTCGGTCAGCCAAACGGCGGTTGAGGTATGCACGAGCCGGGCCCTTCCTACAGAGAGCATCATGGCACGCAAGAAGGAAACAAGGCAAACAAAGCAATCATGCAGTCCAAAAGTTATTCCAAGCATTAGAAGTTTTCGCAAACACAAATGAGTTTAACGCCTCCACGAGGCACGAATTGCATTGCAGGAAAGGAGCGGGAGGAAGAAATCAGGAGGAACCACTGCCAACGTTCGTCCCACCCTCAGGGGACTCATCGTCGGCATCGCTAGCATTGTCTTCCCCACCGTCGGCCTCAGTAGCATCCGGAAGCGGAGGAACCGTGATGCGGGCGAACCTCTTCACCAATGCCTCCACAGTGCCCCTCACCACTGCCGCGGCGCCAGCGCGGACGTCAGGGGCGACCGGGAGGATCAATGAGTCAAAGTCGAACCCCGGCTCACGAAGATGAAGATGGCTGAAGACGTGTGTTGCGACTTCAGAAAAGAGGTCATGATACTTACTGTCCAAGACCCTATCCACCTTGACGATGGTGCCCTTCAGCGCCTCAACGAGCTTCGAAGCAAACACCGCGAAGCCGCTCTCTAGAGAGGCTAGAGGCTCCGAGAACCCATCTGGGAAGAGGGCGTGGAGCGCCTTGCGAAGCTTGAGCTCGACGGCAGGGAAGGCGCTCAGCTCTGTGGTCTATTTCTCCTTGGCCGCGGCGATAGCTTCCCCCTTGGTTTCAAGAAGAATCTTCCGCGAAGCAATTTCCTTCACCTACGTGTCCAGGCACGCCCGCTCTATGTCCTGGCAGGTCGCCACCTGAGACAGCTCGGTTTCCCAAGCAGTAAGCTTGGCCTCACGGGCCTCGAGGTCTTCCATCTACTAACGAAGTTGCACCGCAAGCTTAGCCTATTCCTCATGGAAGGCCTTCAGATGGGCCTCCACCTCTTCACGCGCGGCGCGAGCAGCCGCGACCTCCTCCTTGCTCTTCGCCGTGGCAGCCATGACCTGACCCCACATCACCACAGCAGCGACGGCCACCTGGAGCCACCCTGAGAGGAGCTCTAGGCGTCCACCCGCGAGGCAATCATCAACACTCTCGAAGGCATCACGAACCTGATCCAGAGCAGCAAAGGCCCCGTCCAGGACATCGTGGACATGCACCAGAGGCGTCAAGGTCTCCCCCTGAGGAGTCCCCGCCACGGTCACGGGGGGAGTCCTCAAGGAAACGGCACGACGAAGGACAGGAGGCTCCGGAGGCCGCTCGGCGACCGCAGACACGGACGAATCGGCAGGCGGCAAGCCCATTTATTTGCCCAAAGAAAATCAATACATCAGAGAGATTTATGAAGCTATAATGGTCATGCACATAAGAATCATAATAGATTTCAGAGAAGACTCAAATATTTTTTATGAATAATCTGACCATAAACCCACAATTCATTAGATCCCAACAAATGCACCGCACAAAAGGATTACATCGGATAGATAAAAGAGAAGATGCGATGATCATTGTATTGAAGATCAAGAGAGACAAATAGCCATATAGGTACTAACTACGGACCCGTAGTTCCTAAAAAAACAACGGACCCGTAGGTGTGTGGTGAACTACTCACACATCACTATGGGAGCAACAAGGTTGATGTACAGGACCTCCTGTTGGTGCACAACACCTATGGGACCGGGAGCATCCCTTTGTGGTTCGGCGGGGGGAAGTTATGTACAAAGAGCAGATCAAATGAACGGCGTGAGGGGAGATTTTTACCCAGGTTTTGGCCGTTGTTGAGCGTAAAACCCTACTCCTGCTTCGATGAATTATGGGTGTTGTTGAGGTTCCAGCTACAGGAGCGCTATGAGAAGCTGCTACGCGCGTGAGCTAGAAGGTGGGAGCTAATAGTCCTCTATCGTAATGCCGTGGGCCTCCTTTTATACGACCAAGGGGATCCCAATAGTGGTGTACAATGCACGCATGGGGTGCATAGTGCTATAGTGCTATCGTACCTAACCCCGACGGAGTGGGACAAATGCATTTAATGCTTCGTCAGGCATCGATGACCTTCTGTGGGACGGGACAGGAGCCCCTCCCATCTGCACCGCTTAGCCTCTCCATCGCCAGCACCTTGACAAGTATCCTGGGGATCAACACCTGGCCTCTGCGCTGGCAAGGTGGCGAGGTCTTGCCAAGTGCCCTTCTTGCTAGGGCTCCGTAGGCCACCCCAACAAGATCTTGCCGGGGTTCCAACCCCTGGCCTTGGATCTTGCGTCTATTGACTTGTGTGTTCCTTTGACGTCTTTGTGCTTGCTTCCAGTAGTCCTCCGGTGGGACTTACCGCTGGTGTGGCTACAACTGCCCATGCACAAGTAAGGGGTACTAATAGACCCGATCCTTAGTACACCGACAGGAGTCCCTGGCCTAGGCCACACACGGCGCGGGGCGTTATTGGGCTAGGCCAAAACAGTGCACGGGCAAACGTGGGAGGAGTGTGCAGTCGCAATCATTCTGCTTACTGCACCTCCCCATGATACGCGTTAAGCGCGCAACATGGGAGACATGTGCAGAGCGGTTGTAATGGCGGCATGCTCGCGAAGGTATTTACCGTTGGCTAGTGAAGAGGCGGCCTCGTGTCTTCCCCATAAAACAGGACCCGCTGAGGCACTTGCTCATTTACTCCTTGTCTTTTCCAATCTGGAAACCGCCATCGTCTCCTTCCTCGAGCCCAAGGTAGAGATTCTACCACTCAACCTCTGCCTTCGCCTTCTCCCTGTTCTTAGCCTTCGCCCCAACAACCACCATGCCGCCCAAGACGAGCAAGGGCAAAGGAGGGAAAGCCGCCGTCTCGGAGAAAGATCTGACAAAGATGCAGAAGGTGCGTGTCATCTTCCCTCCGGTGCTCGACGCGAAGGCCTAGAACGAGCGGTACCAGAGTATGTGGGCAAGGGACACGAATGCGCACCCCGCTACCCACGTGAGCCCATGCTCTTGCAATGGCGGTCCTGACAAGTTCTCCTTCTCCGTCGATTATTTTTACTGCAGGCTCTGTCCTCCCTTTTCTAATTTCTTCAACGACATAAAGTACACGTACGGCTTCCATCTCCTGGATTTCAGGCCGAATGCCGTAACATGTATGTCCTTTGCCCATGTCTGCGAGAATTTTGCCGGGGTAGTGCCCAACACTGCCCTATTTTGCCACTACTTCACACCCCTATCCAAGGGGGAGAACCCTTTCCGGTTCTATCACCTAGATTCCAAGAGGATGGAACAACGAAATATACCCAACTGGGGCTCTCCATGATAAGTGGTATGAATGGCGGGCCAGGTGGTGTTGGATTCGGTTGGATGATCCCCAGTCTTTCTGTTCGCCTCGGCAGACAAAAATGATGACTGGAGCGACTTCGATCCCATCGACAAGAAGCTCTTAGTCGCAAGAAATAGGATCCACCGCCTCAAGGTTGCCAGGCTCACAATTGAGATGATCGGGGCCGATTTTCTTCACCGGCGCATAGCCCCAGCACAAAGGGACACCAGCTTTGGAGTTCAAGAGCGTGGCCGACATCATGAGTCTACGCCCTGGCCTGAACAATAACTTGACGGTGATGCAACATGCAACTCTCTGTCAAAGGTTGTTTAGGTCTGACACGAGGCGTGACTTGCCGGCCAGTGTGATCCCCCTGTGCAACAACTGTGCCTTGGCCTCAATCCTCGCCATGATGCCGGTGTGCAACGCTCACGGCCCTGACAGGACCTGTGAAGAGCCGTCCACGGAATGGGTACAAGAGTTCTTCGACAGCTTGTCAGAGAGGGCCATACGGAAAGAGACAAACCTCGTCCGAGACACCACCTAGGAAGAAATGACATACATCGCCAACAGGGTGGAGAAGGCGACCCTCGCCGCAGAGGCCGGCAACATAGGCTTCATAGAAGAGGAAGTCGGTGAAGAAGAAGTGGCATTGAAGGTTCAACTCGCTAGGCAGGGTGAAGTTGTAATGGAACAAAGCGGCACCACCGGTAGGGGTTCTTCTCTCGAGGACACAACTGAAAAGGAGTCGGATGAGGAGCCCCCAGCCCTTCATAGGAAGAAGCACGTCCTTCGGAAAGCTTTTTCTGGTGTCCCCACTGTCCGTCCTTCTTCCAGCAGCGCAGCCCACGACATCAGCCCAGAGCCCAGCCCACTACACAACCCCCAGCGTGAGTCCATTACTCATTTCCCACTGGTGAGCGTTGGGACATGTATTTTCGTCGCTGACATCACCGGGCTTGTAGAATAAATGCGGCAAAAAGGGGGACATTGTTGGCCACTCCTAACGCGCCGCCTCCATCGACTACACCATCCAGAGACGGATCTCCGGCAGGGGATTACACCGACGAGCTGATCCTTGCCGAGGAGAAGTCAGCAAGCGCTGGTGCCGGCAGTCCTATGCTAGCAACCGAAGTTGCCGGGGAAGAAGCGGCCACCTTCCAACAGCCCGGTGCAGGTAAGACCGTTTGCCGTAGAGCACTTGTTATTCTGTCCTCATACACCATTTTATTGAACTTCAATCTCGGTTTCATCTTTGCTCTCCGTTTCTGGTTTTCAAATCCCCCCTTGGCGGAACAAATGGATGTCGACGCCATTATTAGGGAGACCGCCAGCGATGCTACCGCTGATGCCACCAGGGTTGCCGCTGACAAGGCCGCCAGGGACGCACGTGAGAACAATGTTGAGAGACCTACTGGGGAGGTTGGCGAGGGGTCCGACGACAACACTTACGACGTTCCCGCCGCAGGAGCGCCAGGCGCTGCGTCTGCCACGGAGCCCCCGATTGCCGGTGAGACGATATTCGAGGATCAACTATCGACATCTGTAGCTCCCTGTCTGAGCAGGTATCTCAAGGCTGGTGAGAAAATGTTTGTCAACGTGCCAGGGATGGCGAACATCGGGGAGCCCACTGAAGGGGAGGCCCTTGACGGGGAAATCACCGCAGCTGCCGGACCCGAAACACTTAACGAGGCAGGCATCGGCGGCGAGCCCATGGAATAACTACTCCTCCAGGCGATGGGTGATAACTTCCAAAAACTCCAGGTGCTCTATCGCACTTGAAAGGAGAAGATGGACACCAGGGCAGCAGTTATGTAGGTGGCGGAGGCTGACTTCTAGGGGCATGTCGAGGAAACACAGGCCTGGTTCGTCGAAGCCTCCAGGGAGTTGAAAACCAGTCGGGAGCAGCTGAGCCAAGGCTGCAATGAGCTCTTCCTGCAGTAATCTAATGTCAAAAGAGCCCGAGAGGAGGCTTCACAACAGGCTGTTGTGGAGAATGCTTGTCTGACGGAGCGCCACACTGGGCTCGATGCCCACGAAGAGGACCTCGCCGCTCATGAGAGCGCTTGCCGACAAGCTTCGTTGTAAGGATGAAGAAATCAAAAGCTGGTCACGCAGCAAACCCAGGAGCCGGAGCAAAAGCACAAGGAATACCTCAAGGCTCTGCTCATCGAACGCGCCGACAAGTTGAAGGAAGCCGTTGATGCTTCTGAAGCCGCACAGGTCACCAGAAATGAGCTTGCCGACAAGGTGAAGGGGCTGGAGGCGGACCATGAGGAATGTAGCAAAGAGATCTTGAAGCTCGAGACCGATAGAGAGAAAACTCTCCACAGCTTGATGGAGATGCAAATCGCCACGTCCGAGAATACCAAACAGCTCTCCTCAACCACAGAGTCCATCGCCGATCTGGTGCTGAAGTTAGATACGCTGAAGGAGTCTCTCTAGAGCAGCACAGCTCGTGAGAAGACCCTGGCCAAGGACCTCCTAAACGAGCAGGACTTGCTCAAGAGCGCCGCCTCCTCTCATAACCATTATGTGAAAGGCGTGAAGATCTAGACCGAGCGTCTCGTGGATATCACAAAGAAGCTTGATGCACAGTTGTCCGCTCTAGGCTTGCAAAGCTTGCACTTATCCTCCAACGACAAGGTGTCTTCGAGCATCAAGGAAACCCTGTTCTTTGACTGCGTAGTCGAGGGCATGAAGGAGCTCCAGTTTGATCAGGGGGCCCATTTAGCCAACGAGTCCCGCAAGCTCTATTGGGCCGTCCTCCTCAAGGTGCTTGTCAAGGTGGCGCATAGGAACCCTGGCATTAACTTCACCAACGTACTCTGCCCCAGCCCTAGCTTAGGCTCTGCTTGTCAATGCATGCACATCATGTCATCACATTTAAATTCAAATGAATATGAAATGTGGATGGAAAATCCTAGCACTTCATTGAATAAACAAGTTCAAATAATTGAATTTTCCATTTATCCCAAAATACTCTTCAAAAATGTTCCCCCTCTTTGATAAATGTTGGCAACAACATATCAGGGGTGAACTATATTATCAGAACTATTTTTGCAAATCTAGTAAATCAGCAAATTTCTGAAAATCTCTAATAAAGCACTATAAATATTTAGTTAATTCGAATTTTCTGAAACTTTTTATGGAGCTTGGAAATATTCCAGATATACCCCACAAATATTTTTCAGGAATTTTGGCATTACAGATTTTGCCCAAACAAAATTAAACAAAAAGCAGGAAATAGAAAAAAATGAAAAAAATAAAGGGTTGACTAGGCTTACCTGCAGAAGAGGCCCAGCCCACCAGGGGTAGGGTCGTCTTCTTCCTCTGCCCACTAGGAGAGGAGAGACCGAGCACGGCACACGGCCAGGGGCGCCACGCCACCTGCCTGCTTGGCCTCCCCGCTGCCCTGGTGAGTGGGATAGGCTCGGGAGAGCCTTCCTCATCATGCCAGCCTCCATTTGCCCCCTCCCGCTCTCTTCCTGGCCCTGCTCGCCATGGCCGACCACACCGCAAGCTCGCCGTCGCCGCCCGCGTAGCCAGCGCCTCCCCCTCGATCATAGTCGAGGCCCTCAACTCCCCTGCAACCCCCATGACCTCCCCATGGAGCCAAGCTTCAACGGAAGCACCCCAATGCCCCGATAACGTCGTCTTCAACCTCGAGAGTAGGAGATCGCCGGCGTCGATTCGGCCACCCCAGCGCCTCCCTGAGCCTGTTGAGTCTCCCTTCTAGTTCTCTGTCAGGTCCTCTTCCTATCCCCTCTCTTCCCGCTGTCGTGCGCGCCTCCTATCTAGCTCCCGCTCATGCCCGAGCTGCCGCCACCACTCAGCTTGTCGCCACCCATTGCTCTAGCGACCCAGCAACCTCTTCGGTGTCCCAAGGGTTATCCCCTAGTGCAACCCGTGCGTCGAACCGAGCCCCGTAGCCAACTCCGGCGCCCGGCCGTTGTGATTTTGGTCGCCGCCGGCGAAGCTCCAGCAAGCACTGACCTGGCCGGCCATTAGGGCTTAACTAACCGCTAATGACCCCCCTAACCACTTAAAGTGGGCCCTAGGAGCGGGTCAAGCCCCGGTCAGCGCGGGATTAACCCCTAGGTCACTGACTTGTGGACCCCACCAATCAAGTTTGACATGGGCCCGGCACAGTTGACCCACTGACATCAGCCTGGCGTAATGCTGATGCAGTTAATAGTTTTCTGTAATGAAACTCAATTCTGGAAATTCCAGAAAATGTTTAAAACTTCCAAAAATCATACAAATTCAACCGTAGCGCAGATGAAAATAATTTATATATGAAAAACGATCAGAAAAATACAATGAATCTGTCTATGCCATGAACATGCATGTTTGAACAAATTAAAATCACCAAGTAGGACATTTTATGATTAGGGAAATATATGAAATATCATTTGGAGTTGGAATTCAAACTTGTTTGAATTCCACTTCAATTAACTTGGCTAATTATTCCTCTAGGTTAATTCAGTACCTTAAGTTGTCATATCATGCATCATCTTTGTCGCATTGCATTGAATGTATTTCTTTCTTGTTTCTCCGGTGTTGTTCCTTCTCGGTAGACGATGGTTCTGGCAATGTGATCGTTGACCCTAATGAAGGGAAGTAATACCCTCAGAACTGTCAGGCAAGCAAACCCCCTTGAGCATACTGATATGAACCCACTCTCTCACTCCTGCTCTCTTTTACTGCATCAGGACAACAACGATTCAACTATTATATGCCATCGGTAGTTGAACCCATTCCTTTGCATGACCTGTCTTTGACACAGTAAATAGTTGAAACCACTTAGCATGAGTAGCAACTGTTTGAGCCTTTTTGAGCTTACTCATCCATGCTTGCTTACTTACTGTGCCTACTATGCTTAGAGTCATGTTGGGTCTGATCCATCTGGGTGATGAATCAGAATGGATGTGTTCATGTCCCACTTTGTGAGAGCTAAGTGTGTAAACACGATTTGATAAATGTAGAGATGAGAGGCCATGTAGGAGTACATGGCGGGTTGTCTCGTTGGGGCCGTCCTTAAGAACTGAGTTTTGTGTTTGTGATCCAAGGTAGTTACTACCACAAGTTGGGCCCTGAAATATGACCCCACTCGACTTATTAATCCCCTAGATCTTTGTCCAGGAGTTGCAACTAGTTTTTGGTGTTTGTAGAAAAAGTGTTGGTGGCCATGCATAGTGCTGCCCGATGGGGTGGACTGTGATGCAGTATAGGCACAGTGGTACGGTGTACTAAGTGGCACCCGAACGGTGGGCTTGGGAACCTTGCGCACAATGTTTGAGGCCATAGAAGAAACTTCGGCCGGACTTCCATGCCGGTTCTGTCTCAAATAGGCGATAAACCTGGACTAGGGTCTTGTGTGATTGACGGTCGTGGCCGGCTCCCTCGCTGGGCTTCCGCTTGAAGGTTGCCAAGGTGCCTTTTATGTGCACATGGCGGTAAGTGGTGGGAGCATCTATGAGGAAGTACACTCCTACAAGGTTATGAATCTTTTCGAATAGCCGTGTCCTTGGATATGGACTACTTGGAGAACTTATGTGGCTCATAGACAACTTGAAGTGGATACTCTAAAATACGCAAGATAAGCGTGAGTGCTATCGATGGCCTTCTCGTAGGGAGACGGAAGTGGATCCATAGTGGTGTATTGATTTGGTGAATATGTGGACTCATGTGCGCTATCCCACCTGAAAGAAAGCACTTGTAGTCATAGTACAGGTTAGCCAAGAGTAAATGGTGGCTTGTTGCAATAAACTCCACAACCCCCTTCATTGATTCTGATGCGTATGTAGTTAGTTCTGATGTAAGTCTTGCCGAGTACCCTTGTACTCACATTTTCTTAATTTATGTTTTTGCAGAGGAGACGTCAGTCTCAATAGTGGTATTTATGACGTGAAGTTTGATGTTGACCGGATTAGCTTGGGAATCTCAGACAAAGGTCTGGTTCCTTTGGTAGGGTCATTGTAGCTTTTTAGGCTCCTCCAGCCACTTTTGTAGATGTTTGTACCCAGACATGTTTAACTTCCGCTTGTTTGTTTGAATGCTCTGAATGTTGGGTCTTGTGACCCCTGCTTGTAATATCCTATTGTGTTCTCTCTTCCGAGCCTTCTAAATAAATGTTGTAATATTGTATGGTTATGTTGTGCTTCCATAGTTGTATCTATGCATATTGGGCATGTCATGTGTACGTGTGACGTGCAACGGTATGTATGGTATTTGACACCCAGTTGTGTGCCTTTAGTAGTACTCTATACGGGGAAATGCCTCTTTGTGCTTCCATCGAGCCTTGGTAGCTTGCTACTGCTCCGGACACATTGATTGACCGGCGTGTATCCTTTTTTGTTACTGTGTCTATCCTTTCGGGGAAATATCTTGCAATGTAATGGAGTCCTTGTAGCCTGCCACGACTTGTCTACGTGTAGTGATGACATTTATGTCCCACGGCGAAATGGAGCCCTTGTAGCTTGCTATGACTCGTCTACACACGCTAGAGATCGAAACCTACATTGTTGGATTACGTATGCCTGTCCCTGTATGGAGGTGCCACTTGGGTTCTATGACTAGTCATGTCGGCCCGGGTTCTTTGACATTTGAATGCTAGCGACACATTCACATACGTGAGTGAAAAGACACAAACCAGGTTAGGTGGCAGCTATGGAGATAACCGTGCGTGAGGACGCAAAGTGATGTGATGTGTTATAGGCTGGATTCTTATGGCTTAGGATCGGGGTCCCGACATCCTCGATCGCTTGCCTAAGGATGTGGACGTCAAGGCACTTGAGGAACTTGTTGCGCCATCGTCGACAAGGTAAACCATGTCAAGAGGGTCGAGGGAGATTGCAGAGACTAGCCGCTCCACTTTTCCTTGTCACCGTTGTTTCATATCCGAGATGATTCTATCTTAACTTAGAACTGCGGTAACTCCTTAGTGTCATATAACTGTCTATGCTTCAAATGTATGCATGTTTTTCCTCTTGTTAGATTTTCCTCTGTATGGTGTATTCCCTACGCTTTATCAAAAAACTTGTCGGCGTATACAACACCGCCGCGAGCGCTTTGAGGAGTGGAACCTTAGCAGCCTGCTGGCGATGCTGCCGCCTGCAAGATGTCTTGACACTTTTAGCACAGCCTATTAAACTATTGACGGACTCGAAACAGAGTAAGAGCGCGGCCAACCGTGACAAGTTACCTTAACGTTTTCAGTGCAGCCACTTAAGCTGTTGAGTAGACTCGAAACAGAACAAGGGCGCAACCGATCACAGTAAGGTTCCTTCGCGTGCAGGTTTTCCATACAAAAGTTAAAAATCATTCAAGGGAAAAAATAACCTCATAGTGAAAGTTTACGTAGAGTTTTGCAACTTATCTTTTCATTGTCGTACTCCTTCCTGCAAGGTGCCAACTTCGAACAACGCCCGTAGGTGTCCACACCACCTCATCCCCCAGCAACTTGCACGAGGGAACCTTCAATTCTTTAATAAAAATAAAGCAGAGAAAATAGAGGTATGGAACCTTGGCGGTTTGTTAGCACTTGCTGGGAAAAGAGTAATGCAACATCTCAGATAAATATGCATGTAAAGAAACATGGGAATCGACAAGAGTTGCAAGACGCCTGATCTTATTCAACTATGCATAGGGTCTGCGCTTGGCTTTGTTCAATGGATGACATGCCCTGCCGGCAAGACTTGTACAAAAGGTGGTTGCCGGGGGGCCCGGCAACCGCGCCTTATGGATAGAACTTACTAAGATGTTCGATGTTCCAGGAGTTGCTCACCGGGATGCCATCTTCGGTCTCCAAGCGAACCGTGCCACGCCTGGTGACTCGTACTACCCGATAAGGGGCTTCCCACTTTGGCGTCAACTTGTTTGAATTCTTGGCCAACTGAACGCGCCGAAGAACAAGGCCGCCTTCCTCAAGACTCCGGGCATGAATTGGGCGGCTATGCTAGCGGCGCAAAGCTTGCAGGTCTCGTGCAGCTGGCACAGCAGCCCGAAGACGGTCTTCCTCAAGGAGCATACGTCGTCCTGTCGCAACAGCTCTTGCTCAAGCACATCATCAGCAAGCAAACAAGGTGACCCAGATATGAGTTCTGTGGGGAGAACTGCCTATACCCCGTACACCAGGGAGAAGGGTGTCTGGGCGGTGGCTTGATTTGGCATCGTTATGATCAACCAAAGAACCGTCAACAACTCATCAATCTAGCGTCTTCCGCACTTGCGCAACCTATTGAAAGTTCTCGTCTTAAGGCCTCGTAGCACTTCAGCATTTGCCCTTTCCACTTGGTCGTTGCTCCTTGGATGAGCAACAGAAGTGAAGTAGATCTTGCCACCAAGGTCTTGGACATACTGCATGAAGGAACGACTTGTGAACTGTGTGCCATTATCGGTGATGACCCTGCTTGGTACACCAAAACGCCAAACTAGTCCTCTGAAGAACTTGCCGGCAGCTTTCGTGAGTTCTACCGGGAAGTACTGGCTAGAATTCAACTTCCTCCTCTTATTCTGCTTTGTTAGTGTCAATACGGATGGTTGATTCTGTTGGAGCACAAAAGTCCCTGGTTCCACAGGTAACTTGAGGGAAGCATGCTTCGACAGCTCATCAGCAACACTATTCTCTGCACGAGGAACATGCTCTGCTTACACACTGTCACAGCGCTCCTCCAACTTCCTCACTTCGTCTACATAAGCTTTCGTCATTGGGCTTTGATAATACTTATTGACTTGCTTAAGAACAAGCTGTGAGTCTCCTCTGACAATGATCTTCTTCATCCCAAAGTCCGCCGCAATTCTGAGGCTCGCAAGCATCCCCTCATACTCTACGGTGTTGTTTGTCGACTTCTCCCGGGGAAAGTGCATCTGAATTACATACTTGAGGTGCTCTTCGGTGGGTGCGACAAGCAGCATGCCAGCACCGGCTCCTTGGAGGGAGAAAGCTCCATCAAAGTACATAATCCATTCTTGGTTTGTTTCCTTGCCGGGGATGGTCGTTTCTTGGATCTCTTCGTCTGGCGTTGGAGTCCATTTTGCAATAAATTTTGCAAAAGTCCTGCTCTGGATGGTTGAAGTGCTTTCATACTTGAGGCCAAAGCTTGACAACTCCAAAGCCCACTCCACAATCCTGTCGGTCGCGTCTGGGTTTCACAAAATCCGTTGCAGCGGAAATCGAGTGAGGACAGTAACTTCATATGCTTCAAAATAATGGCGCAGCTTCCTTGAGGCCATGAGGAGGCCAAAAAGTAACCTTTGCATACCAAAGCACCTTGACCTGGCCCCTTGCAAAAGGGAGCTGACGAAGTACACTAGGCGCTGCACCATTTTCTTGTTCTATGCAGCTTCATTTATCTGTGCAGGTCCTGACTTGTCGGCACCGGACCTTGCTAGGGAGGATCCCGGTTTGTCACTTGGCGGTCCTGCTTCTGCAACTGCTTCTCCGTTAGCTTCTCTCTGCGCCACTAATGCAACACTAGACACTTGATTTGTTGCTGCCAAGTATAGCAACAATGGCTCTTGTGGTCTAGGCGCGACTAGTATCGACGTAGAGGAGAGGTATTTCTTCAAATCCTGTAGCACTGCCTGTGCTTTCGGAGTCCACTTCATTGGACCTGCCTTCATCAAGATTTTGAAAAAGGGCAGGGCGCGCTCAGCAGAGTTTGAGATGAACCTACTCAAAGTTGTGACGTAGCCGGCAAGACGAGGCACATCCTTGACACGTTTTGGTGCTTCAATCTGCTCAATTGCTTTGATCTTGTCAGGGTTCGCCTTGATCCCGCGGTGAGATACAAAGAACCCAAGAAGCTTGCCGGATGGAAGACTGAACATGCATTTCTCAGGATTGAGCTTCAAGTTGATCTTGCGCAGATTCGCAAACGTCTCTTCCAGGTCCTGCACGAGCATTTCTTTGTCCTTGGTTTTGACCAATATGTCATCCATATAGGCTTCCATATTTCTATGTAGCTGAGGCTCAAAACCAATCTGGACTGCTCTTGCAAATGTCGAACCAGCACTTTTCAACCCGGAAGGCATACATACAAAACAATACATACCACATGGGGTGATAAATGCGATCTTCTCTTGGTCTTCCTTGGACATGAAGATCTGGTGATATCCTGACTAAGCATCGAGGAATGACAGCAAATCACAGCCTGTACTAGGGTCCACAATCTGGTCGATGCGCAGCAAGGGGAAAGGATCTTTTGGACAAGATTTGTTAAGATCTATATAATCAATGCACATCCTCCATTTTCCATTCGCGCACCACAACTGGATTGGCCAACCATGTTCGATGAAGCACTCCCCTGACCAAGCTTGCCGCTTCCAATTTCCTGATTTCCTCGGCAATGAATTCTTGCATCTCCAAGGCTTGCTTCCTGACTTTCTGCTTGACGGGCCGTGCGTGGGGACAGATGGCAAGGTGGTGCTCAATTACCTCCCTGGCGACACCGGGGACATCAGATGGTTTCAATGCAAACACATTGACGTTCGCCCACAGGAAGGCAACGAGCGTGCTTTTCTATTTGTCATCGAGGGTGGAACTTATGGTGAAAGTCCCCACTCCATGCCGTCTTCCTTGATGAGCGCCTTCTTGGTTTCTGTTGTAGCTGCCTTGGATTTCTTGTTCTTCCCGGTGGAGCTCTCTGGCACATCGTCGACGAGAGTGTAGCACACCGACGAGGCGAGCTTGCCAAAGTGTGCACCAGAGGCCTTGCCGGTCTTCTTCCCCCTAGAGTTTCAATGGTAGGAGTAGGTGCCTTGGAGGTAGGTGCTTCCACTGCCTCCCGGTAAAGTTTGTCGACATAGATGAGTGTGTCCTTCTTGTTGGAGTTGATCGTGATGACGCTGATCGGCCTGGGCACCTTCAACACATTGTAAGCATAGTGTGATGCCGCCATGAACTTGGACAGCGCCGGTGTCCAAGTATCCCATTGTACGGCAAGAGTATCTTGGCAATGTCAAAAATAATCTTCTTTGTTCTGAAGTTCATATCACTGCCAAATGTTACTACCAATGTGATCTTTCCCTTCGGCTGAGTCCTTCCCGGATTGATCCCCTAAAAAGTGCATGTCTCCTCAAGATCCCCGTCAGGAATTTGCAATCTCTTGATCACATCAGCCAATATCAGATTCAGACCGGCCCCACCGTCAACTAACATTTTTGTCAGTTTGAGTTGGCGAATCGTTGGCGAAACCAACAATGCCAGACCCCCGACCGCTGTTGTGTGATCAGGGTGATCCTCAGCATCGAAAATCATAGGCGCATGGGACCATCTCAGAGGTTTCCAGGCTTCAACAGATGGTTCCATTGTATTAATCTCACGCACCCACGGTTTGAGTTGGTGGCGGGAAGAATGCAAGGCGCCTCCGTCGACGCACATGACATCTCTAGCTCAGTGGAATTAGAGCTCGCCGGGCTCATCGTCCTCTTCATTGCCATCATCATCCTCCTCTTCCTTATCACGGCCTCGAGCAGGCCTCTCGTGCTGCTTGGCCTTGCCGTGGTGACCTCCGCGGCAACCATGCTTCTTGCCAGACCCCTCTACACCTTCTTGGGCCTTCTTCTTGTCTCCCCTTATGTACTCAGCTTTCCGCCTTTCGGCAAGCTGCTTGACTTGTCGGCAGTTTTGGAGGTTGTGGCCCTTGGTGCAATGGATCTTGCAATACTTCTTATCGGAGCCCTCCGGCTTTTCTTCAGCCGCCAAGGCCTGACAAGAGGCACACCCTGCAACCTCCTTGCTAGGGTTGTCAACCTATGTCTTCCTGGCGGCGCTAAGGTTGCCAGGCTCCTCGACGGCAAGCATGACCTTGTCCTTGCGCTTCTTGTTCCGCCGTCGGCCTTTCCTTGCCGAGGCGGTAGTGTCTTCTTCAGAGTCGACCCCGGCATCGGCATCCTCTCCGGGGATCTTCATCCCTTATTTAGCTTTAGCACACCTATCAGCCAAGGTGTACAGCTCGACGACATCCTTGACCTTATTCATCGCCATCTCTTCGCGCATCCTACGTTTATGCACGTTCTAATGAAACGCGTTGATAACACCTATGGGATGAATGGCTGGGATGTTGTGGTGTATGCGACTGAATCTTTGAATGTACTTGCGCAAGGTTTCGCCTTCCTTCTGGGGGAAGAGATGCAAATCGCTTGCTTGACCAGGAGCTTGGTGGCCACCAATAAAGGCGCCAACAAACTCGTGGCATAGGTCTACCCTGGATGAAATGGAATTTTCCGGCAGGTGCATCCATCATGACCTGACGTTGGGCTTGAGCACCAACGGGAAGTAGTTGGCGAGTATCTTGTCATCATGAGCCCCGGCAGCTTGCACCGCAATGGTGTAGATGCTTAAGAACTACGACGGGTGGGTCTTGCCGTCATATTTCCCCGGGACCTCCGGCTTGAACGTTCGGGAATTGGGCCACCGGACTTGCTGCGGCTCACGGGTGAATGTTGGACAACCTACCTCGTAAGGCAGGTCGACAGGATACCCTAGCACAGGCTTGTCTATAGTGGGCCCTGCATGCTTATCGGATTGATGGCGCATTTACCGCCGCTGCTCGATGGTAGTCCAGGTGTCTTCCCTAGTATGCTCCCGAAGAACTTGACGTTGATTGCGGTGAGTTCGCGGATCAGACGATGCAGTGGAGTCATCACCTGCCAGCGCCTACCGGTCGAGCCAGTGACCGCCATTGTTGCCGCGGGGGAGAGTGCACCATGGTCGTGCCACCTCCGGCCTCGTCGCCATTAGTGCGCGCTGACTCGACGGACCGCTGTTGTCAGGGCTCCACCCGCTACGGTCTACCCCTGTAGGCGAAGCTGACGAGGCTCTGGATAGTAGCTCTCCACTCATCGAGCTTCTTCACCATAGGAGTGAAATTCAGGAACAGTTTCACTCATGCCAATGCTTCTATTGACGAGGTTGGCAGCAGAAGGTGCAATGAACGTGAGGTGCTCTGACTCCTAACGATGTTAGAAGGAGCTCCATCACGGTCCCGCGACCGCATGCCACCTTTATCAGCATTTTGGCATGCATGTTGGCCCCGCGCATCTCGGGAGTGATGTGCAGGGGCCTTTCCATGGGGGCGCTAGGAACCACCAATGTCGCGGCATTGCTCGTCACATGCGACCTTAGAAGGCCATGGCGTATGCACCGACATAGGTGTCTTGGAAGGCGCCCCACCATCTCTGCTGTTGATCGGGCAGCCCGTAGGTGGCAAGGCTTCATCTTGAGATCCAGCGGCGCGTGGATTGCCACCGTCACTGTGGATGGCGCCGCTGGCTTGGACTTGATCTGCAGAACATCATGAAGTCTCGAGGCTTCCACCCGCATCCACACCGTAGTCCGTTTGAGTGGGTACCTGCGCGCAGGACGTGGACGGGTCGATCGCCGTAAAACCCTTCTTCTTTGGGGCCATGACGATGGATGAACTGGCGGACAGATTGTGTGCTCAGGTTCGCACCACCTTTCCCCCTACCTGGCATGCCAAAGATGTCGGTGCACGACACCTATGGGACCATGAGGATCCCTATGTTGTTCGGCGGGGAGAAGGTATGTACAAAGAGCAGATCAAACGAACGGCGAGAGGGGAGATTTTTACCCAGGTTCGGGCCGCTGTGGAGCGTAAAACCCTACTCCTTCTTTGATATATTATGGGTGTTTTTGAGGTTCTAGCTACAAGAGCGCTATGGGCAGCTGCTACGCGCGTGAGCTAGAAGGTGAGAGCCAAAAGTCCTCTATCGTAACGTTGTGGGCCTCCTTTTATATGACCAAGGGGATCCCAACAGTGGCGTACAATGCATGCACGGGGTGCACAGTGCTATAGTGTTATCATACCTAACCCTGATAGAGTGGGACAAATGCATTTAATGCTTCGCCAGGCGTCTCTGACGTTCCACAGGACGGGATAGGAGCCTGTCCCATCTGCACCGCTTAGCCTCTCCATCGCCATCGCCTTGACACGTATCTTGGGGGTCGATACCTGGCCTCCGCGCTGGCAAGGTGGCGAGGTCTTACCAAGTGCCCTTCTTGCCAGGGCTCCGCAGGACACCCCTAGCAAGTTCTTGCCGGGGTTCTAGCCCCTGGCATTTGGTCTTTTGTTTGTTGACTTGAGCATTCCTTTGACGTCTTCATGCTTGCTTCCAGTAGTCCTCCAGCAGGCCTTGCCATGGGTGTGGCTACAACTGCCCGTGCACAAGTAAGGCGTACTAATAGACCCGATCCTTAGTATGCCAACACCTTCATGATCGATCACCCGTTCGATAGGGCACGGGACAGGGCTCCAGATGGGCACACGGTGGAACGGAGACTTGTGGCGATGACAAAAGTGTTTCGGGAGGCTCTCTTGCGTTTTTGGGATTCATGAGAGTTTATAGGCTAGAGAGGGGCACCCGGGTGACGCCAGAGGGGGAGGAAACAGGGCACGGCCTACCCCCTGGGCGCGCCCTGTTGGCTTGCGCCTCCCTCGTGAGGCCTCCGGTCTCCTCCCAATTTTTTCAGGTCTTCTTTTGGTCCACAAAAAATCATATTAAAGTTTTGAAGCAATTGAACTTTGTTTGGTACTGTAAACCTGAAAAGCCAAAAACATGCACAAAAGAACAACTGGCACTAGGCTCCGCGTTAATAGGTTAGTGCTAAAAAATAATATTATTTGGTAAATAAACAACCAAAAAGTGTCCTAGAATGATAATATAACAGCATGGAACAAGCAAACATTATAGATATGTTGGAGACATATTAGCATCCCCAAGCTAAATTCCTGCTCGACCTCGAGTAGGTAAATGATAAAAACAAAAAATTTGATGTGACATGCTACCCAACATGTAATCTTTTGTAGGTTTGATCATTGAGAAACGATGAATTAATGAACATCAAAATAGTAATATTTATAAACATAAGCAACATAATCATCAAATTTCAAAGCATACTATACTTAAAGAATGTTCACCCCCTTTTCATTTTATCATATTAGCATAGCATGGCTTCGTCCTCACCACATAAATACAAATGTTAAGCACCACAATGTCAAGTGAGGAAATTGGATTGTACTTTTTAACGCGCCTCAACTTTTTATTACTTGCACAATATATGACCGTGAAACATGTACATAGCATAAAGGTGGAATAGAATATGGTGGTAGGTTCCAAAGGGGTGAAAGTGGAGAAGAAAATCTCACATCAACTAGGCATATAAATGGGCTATGTGGATGCCCATCAATAGATATTAATGTAAGGAGTAGGGATTCCCATGCAACGGATTCCCTAGAGATATAAGTGTATGAAAGCTCAACAAAGCTAAGTGGGTCTAACTTTCTTGCTCATGAAGACCTTGGTCATTTGACGAAGCTCGTTAACGGAATATACAAGCCAAGGTCTATAATGAAAAAAATTCCCACTAGCATATGGAAGCGACAAAACAAGAGATTCTCTCTATGAAGAACATGGTGCCACTTTGAGGCACAATGTGGAATAAGAGGTAGTAGCACTGTCCCTTATCTCTTTTCTCTCATTCTTTCTCTTCCCCTTTTTTCTCTGTTTTTTCTATTTTTTCGTCCAGAGTCTCATCCCGACTTGTGGGGGAGTCATTGTCTCCATCATCCTTTCCTCACTAAGGAAGTGCCCTAAATAATAATGATCATCACACTCTTATTTACTGACAACTCAATATGAAAATCCGATAGGATGATATGACTCTATGTGAATGCCTCTAGTAGTGTACCGGGATGTGCAATGATCAAGTCTAACAAGTATAAAAACTATGAACGGTGTCTTTTCCACAAACACGATGTCAGCTTATATGATCTTGCAAAGCAATATGACAATGGAAGTATAACTCAAATGAAGTGACGATGGAAATTGCATGGCAATATATCTTAGAATGGCTATGGAAATGCCATGATAGGTAAGTATCATGGCTGTCTTGAGGAAGATGTAATGAGGCTTATGTGCAATAGAGCATATCATGTCATGGGGTTTGGATGCACCAGAGAAAGTTGCACCAATCCTCGAGGTGAGAATTAGCAATGCATGGTACCAAAGAGGCTAGCAAATATGTGGAGTTGAGAGTGAGTATATCCATGGATTAACGTTAGTCATATATAACTCACATACTTATTTCAAGCATTTTATTAGCTATCTCGAGGAAAATCTTTACTCGCATGCCCCTAGGGAGGAGGTTGATAGGAGTTAAACCATCGCGCGCCCTCAACATAAACAACACTAGGATTTCAACTAGGAATAAGGATGCTCGCACATCAACACCATGCCATAAAAATATTTGGATGATAAGAAAGTTAACAACCTCTAATTTGCGATAATATTATTAACCAATGATCATGTCCTTCAGGTCATGCTCTTTTAGGTCACCACATTAATATCATTAACCATGATATCTCTTTGATGTGCTACATGGTTTTGATTATGCACTCTTTGAATACCTATTATTTTGGACTAGTCTTATAACCCATGCAAATTACAATCACTATTTATTAACTCAAAAACAAATATAAGTGAAGAATGAGATTGCAAATATTTATATAAAATCTATACGCCACCATGCTCTAAAACATATAAGTAAAGTACTAGAGGAACTGCTAAGCTCAAAAGATATAAGTGAAGCACATAGAGTATTCTAATAAATCATGGTGATAGTGTGTCTCTCTCAGATAGGTGAATCCAGCAAACAATGATTGTGGTAAGCTAAAACAAAAATCATTCAACGCTCCAAGCAAAACTCATATCATGTGATTAATAAAAATATAGCTCTAAGTGACATACCGATGGATCAAGACAATAGAGGGGATGCTTTCCTGGGCATCCCCAAGCTTAGATGCTTGAGTCTTCCTAGAATATTACCTTGGAGTTCCTTGGGTATTCCCAAGCTTAGTCTCTTGCCACTCCTTATTCCTTCATCCACCGTAATAGCACTCAAAACTTGAAAACTTCAACACGCAAAACTCAAGAGAAACTTCCTGAGATCCGTTAGTATAATAAACATATAAAAAACTTTAGTTAATTTTATAAATTGATTCCTATTTTATTATCGCATAATGTACTGTATTCTAACTTCTCCATGACTTATACCCCTGATACAATCCACGGCATCATCAAAACAGGCAAACTCTTCAAGCAAAACTAGAATATTTCTAAAATAGAACAATCTGTAATGACTTGTAAAGAAACCATACTTCCGTAACTCCAAAATTCTGAAAAATTAGTACAACCTAGGAATTTTAATAGAAATATGTTGAAAAATTTAGATCAAAAATACTTTCCACTAAAATCAGAGAATTCTGCACTGGACGCTAAAGTTTCTATTTTTGCACCTTATCAAGTCATCACAAAGGCTTTACTTGGCACAAATACTATTTTAAACACAAAAACACAATCATTACTATATAAATAACAATGTTATAAAAACAAACATAGAGTAAAAAAAGCAGAATTAAAGATAACTATTGGGTTGCCTCCGAACTAGCTCTATTGTTTTGCGCCCCTAGCTAGGCATAATGCAGATCATCAAGTGTTTTCATCCTTGACATTGAACCCATAAGTAGCCCTCATGATAGATTCATAAGGTGGTTTTATTCTGTTACTAGGTAAGTGTTCCTTCCCTTTCTTTAATGGAAATTGGAGCCTTATGTTTCCCTCCTTCCTAGCAATAATAGCACCTATAGTCCATAAGAAAGGTCTTCCAAGTATTATTGGACAAGTAGGATTGCATTCAATATTAAGCAAAATGAAATCTACACCCACATAATTTCTATTTCCAATAATAAGAACATCAATTATTCTACCCAAAGTGTCGTGGGGGACAAACACCTATGGGATCGGGAGGACCCCATTCGGTTCGGCAGGAAGACGGATATGCGCGAAGAGCAGGTCGAATGAGCAACGTGGTGGATTTTTACCCAGGTTCAAGGTGCTGAGAAGCATAAAACCCTACTCCTACTTTGTGTATTGTGGGTGTTCTTGGGTTCTAGACACAGGAGCACTGTGTGGGTGATCGAGCACAACTGTTACGCGTGCGAGCTAGAAGATTGGTGAAAAGATCATCTACTTTAATGCCCTGGGCCTCCTTTTATATGACTAAGGGGATCCCAACAATGGCGTATAGTACGTACACGAGGTGTACAGTGCTATTGTGTTCTCATACCTAACACTAACGATGTAGGACAAGCACATTTAATGCTCCGTCAGGTGCCTCCGACCGTCCACGGAAAGGGACATGACCCTGTCCCATCGGCACCGCTTAGCCTCCTCCATCGTCGGCGCCTCGACACGTGCCTCTGTGGGGCGACACCTGGCCTTTGTGCTGGCGGGATCTTGCCAGGCCCTCGCCTTTCTAGGGATCTGAAGGCCATCCTTGCACGGTCTTGCTGGGGTCTAGCCTTCGGTCTTGTTTGTTCACATGTTCTCTTGATTTCCTTGCATCTGCATCTAGCAGCCCCTATAGGGCTTCTACTGCTCGTGCACGAGTAAGGGGCACTGGAGAACCCAAAACTCTAGTGCACCAACAGGAGCCCCCTGGGCCACACACGGTGCAAGGCGTTGTTGGTCTAGGTCCAAACAGTGCACGCGCACGCGTGGCAGGAGCATGTGGTTGCTATCATTCCGCTTACTACCCCCGCAATGTGCGCAAGGTGCACGTTATGGAATTCATGGATGGATCGGTAGTAATTACTTCAGTTGCTGCGTCGGGCCGTTTCCTCCATGCGTGCCGGATGCATAGCGGGGAGCCGGCAACGGGTGCTCGTGACTTAACATCCTGGCCATGGATTGGAGCAACGGGGCAGTTGTTGTTTGCCGTGTGATCATCGACGACACTATTGGAGGAGGTGGGCGACGACTCTTGGAGAAGGGGAGAGCCAGCCCTCGCGCATCCCCCTATAAATTGAGGGGTAGCAAGGGCGATACTCATCCATCCTTCCTTCCACTTCGAGTGTGAACCTCCAGAGCTCGCCTTTCCACCTCTTTCGAACCTTGAGTGGTACCCGCCCTTAGGTATGAAAAGGGGGCGAGGGCGGCCACCGTCCTCTACACCAAGGAGGAGTTCTCGTCAGTATCTTGCCACCGCTTCCACCGTAGAGGTGGAGGGTGACCCGGGTGCACGTGGTAGGAGAAGCGCGAGGGGTCGTGGTCGCCGTGGAGGCCGAGGCCGAGGGAGGCGGAGTGTTGTTCCACCTCTTCCTCCGACGCTAGGCCTCTTCCATGAAGAGACCCACACCGAGGGGATGGCGTTGGAGTTCGTCCTCAAACTTCGCGGTCCCCTTCGGGGCCATTTGTGCCTCCCTCACCCTTTTTCCAAGGCGATGGAGGCAGACAAACCGCCAGTTTTGTGGTTGCGGGCACATGGCTACTACAATGGCGCCACACGGGTGGACGTCGAGTATCCGGAGAGCCGCGTCATATTCTTGAGGCGCTGCTGGAAAAATTTCGCCCCCGCCCACAACCTCCAGGATGGGCACGTCCTTCGCTTCAAAATTATGGAGGTCGACCTGCTCTCCGTCAAGATTTATAGGTGCTCAGGCGTCCGTCTTAGCTGCTGCAAAGAGAGTTCGAGCGGAGCCAAAAGTTCCTCCTTGAGTGATAGTGACGAGGAGGACAGTGGTGAAGACGACAATGGAGTCCGGTCTTCAGGCCGTCTAGTCAGAATACGATTACCTGGACTCGGACTGACCGTCGGTCGCACCATCACCGTCAGCTCCACGCTTCTCCCATCCCGGCAGGGCGATCTTGCCGGGGGTCCTTGTCTCGGGCGCTGCCTCGTCTTCCAGCTGGATCTTCTGACAGGCCCATGGACTTCGACATCCATCCCCCCTCTTGTCCTGGTAGTGCTGGTCTTCTCCTCTGCACAATGCTGGCCCAGGAGGGGCCAGACTCTCATCGAAGGCCCCTTGCTATCTTTTTCTTCACGTAATCCGCCTCCTCTTCCTATCCTTTTCTTATTATAATCTCCCCTAGGGGAGAAAGCCAAATAAAGATGTACTTAGGAAGAGTCAACATCTCATGTAAATTTCACCCTATTTGAATGACCGTGTATTATTCTCCTTGTTAGATTCCTGTTTCCATGGTGCTTTCCCTACACTTTTTCATAAAAAATCTTGCCGGCATGTGTAGCCCTACCGCAAGCGCTTCGAGGAGCAGGTCCTTAGCAGCTTGCTGGCGGTGCTACTACCACCAAGATACCTTGACGTTCTTGGTCCGGCCACTTAAGTTGTTGAGCAAACTCGAAACAGAGTAAGGGCACGAGCGCAACCACTTAAGCCCTTGAGCGGACTCAAAACAGAGCAAGGGCGCTATTGATCATGGCAAGGTTCCTTAGCGTGCAGGTTTTCCATACAAAAGTCGAAATCGTCCAAGGAAAATAACTTCATAGAAAATATTCACTTAGGATTTAGCAACTTATCTTCCCGCCGCAGTACTCTTTCTGCTCCTTCCCGCAAGATGCCAATTTTAGACATCGCCCGTATGGTGGTCCTTACCATCTCACCCTCCTGGCAAACTTGCATGCGAGAGAACTTTCTGTCTTTTAAGAAAAATAAAGAAGAGAAAATAGAGATGTGGAACCTTGATGGTCCATTAGTACTTGCAGAGAATAGATGTAACGCAACATCTTGGATAAGCATGCAAAACAAGTTGCAGAACGCTCGGTCTTATTCAGCTATGCACAGGGTTTGTGCCTAGCTTTGTACAAAGGATCACATGCCTTGCCGGCAATAATCGTACAAAAGGTCGTTGCCGGGGGGGCCGACAACTGCGCCTTATGGGTAGAACTTACGAATATGATCGATATTCCAGGAGTTGCTCACCGGAACATCATCTTCGGTCTCCAGGCGGACTGTGCCAGGCCTGGTTACTCGTACTACCCGATAAGGGCCTTCCCACTTCGGCGTCAGCTTGTTGGAATTCTTGGCCAACTCAACATGCTGAAGAACAAGATAGCCTTCCTCAAAGCTTCAGGCATGAACCTTGCAGCTATGATAGCGGCGCAAAGATTGCTGGTAGCATGAATCCCTCACAGTAGCACGAAGACGGTCTGTAGCGACCCGACTCAAAATGAGTCAAGCCTCTGTGTTTTCTGTGCCATCCCTGGATCAGCATGCTAGCACACACAATACATCAATGTATATATCAAAGTGCAATCACATGTAAATAGCGTAAAACTGATATATACCTTACAATAGCAGCGGAATACAGTCAACGGGAGTGGAGTCCCAATAACACCAACGGCAGGTTGAGTGCGGACCGTAACCCTGAATCGTACTCTTACCCGTCGTAGAAGAGTATCTGCAACATAAGAGGTTGCAGCCGTGTAGGTCAGTACATGGAATGTACTGGCAAGATCACCATAGTAGAACAGAAGAATAAATACTATTCTATATGCAAAGGCTTTGTGGCTCTGTGTTTTAGTTTTTTGCGTAAAAGCTGATTTTATTTTCCTACAACAAAAGGAATATCAGGAATTTCACTATAGAGTTACCTATCATGACATGGTTCCGCCAACCAATGTCTCAATACCCACACGTATCATTAAGTTGCCCACAATTAGTTATCAGTCCAGTGTTGAGAGTTCAGAGATAGATCCAAGTCTAGAAGCTCAAATTGTCCGTAACCGTGGACACGGCTAATCGATTAGGTTTAACTCTGCAGAGTGTTGTGTACTTTACCCACAAGATTCTTTCCCTCCTGGTAACTCCTCGCACTGCCTGGTGTTTGAGAACAGGATGAAAGAAACATGGTCTTTCAGAGTGCTTCCCTGACTGTCCGGCAGTGCCCATCCAATCCTAACGTCGGCTACATCTCGTAGCACTGCCCAGCAGAGTCACAACAAAGATCAACCAAGCCAGAGCCCATAATGGCTTGTGGCTACACAGGTAAGCTTCCGGGCATGAAGTATTCATCCTTCTCTTTGAGTCTGGGTGAAGCTTTCCGCAAGATGTCATGTCGCTTCTCCATGCATCCGATGTCATGAAGTTGTCGTCTTGACGTAGAGTCCTTCTTCACACCACTCACGAACACTCATACCAAAACCCGTCTACTTTAGCATAGCATAAAAGTAACTAACGTTCCCGGGGCTTTAGTAACCAGTGGTGGGTTCCTACCTCATGCATTCTACTCAACTACAAGAATTTCAATAACACTACGGGCGGGATGTGTTGAAAGATGTCACTACATGCAATAAAAACATAGGTATTATATAGATGGTCAAAGTGAACTTGCCTGTACTGTTGATGAAGATAAAGATTGCTCTCATAAATAACTTGATAGACTATTCGTCACTCTCCGATGAAAAATCTATATAAACAAGCATTGCATTCATAAGCAAACACTTCTAGCAATCAAAACTGACAATCACAATGTAACACAAGAACAAAAGCAACAAGGTTGATGAAGGAAATACTTAAGACAAAAGTTAAAATAAAGAAAGTTTTCATAAAAGCAACTAAAGTAGTTTTCCTCCACAACAACCAGTAACAAAACAAAAACAAAGTAAAATATAACAAAAGTATTTTAGTAAATATTTTACTAGCAAAAAGAATTACTTTTGAAGAACAAGTAAAACTATGAAAACATTATCCTAAACAACAAGAGTGTTTGCCAAATGAACTTAACTACAAGCACAACCATAAACTAAGAGAAAACAAATTATGAAATAACTAAGTTAACAGAAAATAATTAATAAAATATATTTTTCACAAAACGGAATTAGATCATCTAAAACTTTGTGAAAATAATCTCTACTAAAACTAAGTTGTTTTATAAAACATTACCTAATGATAGAGAATATAGTTTCCTATAATAGAGTAAAACTAAACCATTTTTATTGACAAACATTTCTTAATAGAAAATATTACTATAAATTTAATTTTAAAACAGAATCTAATTACATAAAACTTTAGTTAAAAGAATTGTTACTAACAAATTTGCTTTTAAAACAACTATACCTATTTGAAAGAGGGTATAGATCCCTACAACAAAATTTATAAACTAAACAATTAACTTTTGTTAACATCAAGTAAATTACTAAGGTTTGGAACAACAAAACTAAATGAAATCTGAAACTTAATATAAATCATATTCAGATTTTCAAAAACAAAGTAAATCAATTTAATTAAACTAATAGGAAACTATACAGATTCTGTTTCTAGTTAAAACCCTATTAAATTTTTATTTAAAAAATTCTCAAACTTATCATGAAGATATTCCTAAGTAATATCAAGCAGTAGCAAAAAGATTCATATAAAAATATATTTTTAAACTCAAGTTATTCAGAAAACAAAATTTAAATCAAATCTGTTCAAATTCAAATTTAAATGTTCAAATATGGTCAATTTTTGTATTCACATAAACTAGATGAATTTTTTTGATCTAATGCAAAAGAAATCAATTAAAAACATTAAATATTTTAAAAGATATAAAGAAAATGAAATCTAAAATTATTCTGGAAACAGAAATTAAAACAGAAAGGGAAATACGTTTCTAACGGACAGGTGGGCTACGTGTCGCTCTCTGGTTGGCTACGGATGTGAGCATGCGGGCGAATACGAGCGGGTGACCGGTACTTAGCAGAAAACGTTTCGCGAATTTAAATGTTATGATCTGGATCGTTGGATCCAGATCAAACGCACACAGAGGGGGTGAGCTCAGAGGGGTGGCTTGCGGCGATGAGCTTCTCCGACGACGGCGACAGCGACAGCAAGGACGATGTAGAGGCAGGTCCGGTGGTCAGGGAAGGCGTCCAAAGTCTTCAAACAACGGCGGCGGGGCTCTGCTGCATTCTGGTGGTGTCGGAGAGGAGAGGGGACTCCAGAGGCGAGCTCCTCAAGCTCCTGGAGCTTCGGCTGGGGTGGGGCTTCGGCAAGGGTGGTAGTTAGGGAGGCTTTGGTGGCTTTCCGACGACTTTGAGGGGTGGGGCGGGTGCGCACGGCTGCGGGGAACTCGGTGGTGGTCTCGGGTGGCGAAGGGATGGTCGGGGTGAAGCGGCTCCTCGAAAATGGCGTGGCGGTGACCCGGATGCTCCGGCGAGAGATTCCAGCGATGGGAGTGCACCGGAGAAGGGGAAAACAGGGGGAATGGATGCGGGAGAGGTGCCGGCTTTTATAGGCGGGCTCAGAGGGTCGGGGAATGGAAGGGGGGCGAGATCTGGGAGAGAGTTCACCGGAGGTCGTAAGGAGCGTGGGAGGAGGATGACCGGCGATGGTTTCGGTCGGGCGCGTGGGGCCAGGGTATTAGCGAGAGAGAGAGAGAGGGCAAGCGTAGTCAGCGGGCGACCGACCGGTAACGGTCTCGGCATTTAATGTCGTTGGGCCGGCCGGTTTTATTATAAACCATTACCGTTTTCTATTTATGATTTTACCAGAGCCATAAAACATGTTCCATGCATTCGAATAAATTCCAAATATAGTCAAATTGTATATCAATATTAACAGAATAATAAATGCCATTTAATGGACATTTTTATTCTGGCATTTGAATATTTGGAAAATAATTATTTTCAGAAATTGCCCTTTTGCTTTTAAATCCCTTTGCAAATATTTTTCAGAATAACCCCTAGTTTTTATTATTCAAATAAATCACCAAGAAGTCCCTGGTGTGGAGTGTCATGTTACTCCTCTCAAATTTTTGTCAGGGTTTTGAATACTTTGAAAATTGGAATAGGAACCAAATATGAAATGATTCCAAAAGAAAATCCAGAGATTTTTCACATTCACTATTCAAAGATTTATTTTAAACTTCCAACTCATATTTCATATAATTTGAAGAAGTCATTTTATCTTCTCTCATGAAAATCATTGAGTTGCTTAAAGTTTCTGAAATTGAAATATTTTCAAATTGAATTCAAATCACTTTCAAATCCCTTTTCATTTCTTTAAATGGAAGAAGTCATGTCATCTTCACTCTAGGGTTTTGTGATGAAATGAATTTGAATTCTTGATGACAAAAATGCAAAGTGAAAGTTTGGGAAAGTCATTTCATTCTCTCTCAATAAACTTTCAAAAGTTTCAAAAAGTTTTCAAATTTTCACTCAATTTCAATCACTCAAGCAAACAAACAATCATTCTAAATATTATTATAACATTCCAAAGTTTGGGATGTTACAAACCTACCACACTTAAAATGAATCTCGTCCTCGAGATTCGAAAGGGCTAGAAAGAAAACGTTAGGGTTTGGGGGTCTTCTAACAAATCCATTGACCAAGAAGGTGTGGGGTCTTCCAACAAGACGCCATTGACCTGGAATTGTGGGTCTACCACACTTAAAATGAGAGTTACTGGTCCCTCAAAATCTTGGCAGTCCTCTGGGTACATCTGTCTGTTCACCTTCTTCACGATAGCTTCTTCGGTGATGCTCTTCCGTTATATCAAAATATTGTGTTCTCATAACAACATGTATTTCCTCTGATACTGGGTCTTCTTAGCTGGCAGGTCTCGCGTTCATTCTAAGTAACTTATCGAAGATCTCATGGTGGTCTACCATTTGTGGTTATCCTGCAGTGAATTGGGTCTTGGCTTCATTCCTCACCGTAAAAATTCCTACGTGTGACAGCAACTGTCATGTACAAGGGGTTTTTCATCATACCGTTCTAAGGCTTCAACAAAAGCTTCAAAGAACGTCGTCTCTTTACTATGGGTAAGTCACTCAGATTTACCAATCCGAATAGCAAGAGAATGATAAGAGTAAGTCGTCATGGTGGCCAAACCATGTCGCACTGAAATCATTACCTTGTATAAGGTTTAGTGAATCTCTTATTCTAACACTTGGTCTTCCTCACAAGCATTACAGAAATTTCTCTTGTCAACGAACAAAGTTCGGATAAATCCATTGATTCTCCAAGCTAAGCTTAAACATCTATCGTTTCTTCACATCTCTCGGGTTTTCATAAACTCCTAAGAAAACATTTGCTGATCAGTCGTAGCTTCTTCCAAGTTGCTTCCTTCACAAAGGTGGGGCTTGATCCTTATCAATCCTGAGGTCAGTGACTTGTGGGTTCACTTGAATACTTGAACAACTTCATCTCACCCGTGGGGTGACTATCGATCCATATTCCAGCATTACCTTCAGTTCACTCCATTATACTCTTGAGGTAACAAATCACAGACTTATTCTTGTCTAAATTCCTCTCTACGAAATCCATTTTCCTTTCCATTGGTGTGTTTAACCTTGGGTATGGTTTCATCACAATCATTCTCTATTCCAACTTCAAAAGTACCTTGTCACAAAGGTTATCATCCACACAGTTTGAGGTGGTTCCACATTCTCTTCACCTGTATTCACTTATCCAAACTCCTTAATCCGGAAAAGGTACCTGTGGTTACTACCACACTTAAAATGAAATGCACACATGTCTGCATAGACCATATTTTCTCATATCCTCGAAAATGGTTGGAGATCTTGGGTCATAGAGTAACAACTCACATATTTCAACATAAGATAAATCATGACACCATAATTTCCATTGACTCATGAATTTATTACAAACTCTGAGACTTCCATTACATAAGTCCAAAATGGTAAGAGTGCTACCTGTTACATTTATTACTTCCAGAATCCAAAACTCAACTACTCATGTTTAACCTTCTTCTTTGGACATTTATAGGCATTGTGGCCCATATTCTTACACTTGAAACATCGAACATGACTCAGGTCCTTCTATTCAGGGGCTTGTCTCTTCGTGAGGTTCTTTGTTCTGATCAAACTTTCAATTTCCTGTGGATCAAACTCCACTTCTTCTACCGGGAAGTTTCCCAGATACTCTTTTCTTTCTTTCGTACAGTCCTGTGAGAAGTGTCCTTTTTCTCCACATGTATAGCAGGCATTGGAGAAAAATCTGGTTAATCCTTCTCCATTAGGGCCTTCATCATCTTCCTTCTTCACAACTTCTCCAAATTTTTCTCTGAAGGCTTTCTTCATGGCTTTGTTCTGCTGTTTGATGACTTCTTGTACCTTGGGGTACACTTGGCATTGAGTAGGGTAATGTGTAGTTCCTTCACACAAGAAACATCTCACCTGCCCAGTTGGGCAGTCCTCTGTAGGGTGTTTCTCTTCACAGTAAGGGCATCCATCCTTGTGTTCTTCTTGGGTGTGTCCTATCTCTCCACATATCTTGCAGGCACAAATCTTATTCACACCTTTGCGATGGGGCTTCTAGGTGTTGGTAACAACATGGGATCCTTGCAAGGTCATCTTGAATTCTTCCGAAGTGATTGATTCCTGTCTATCATAGATATCTTCATGCATCTTCCACCAACGTGTAGCACCTTCGACAAAGTATCGAAGAGCATATTGGACCATCTCGTTCCTTGCAACAAGGTTACTCCTTAGGTGATCCTCCATGTTTTGAATCCATTCTTCTGTCTCCAACCGAGTCATCGATCCAGAATACACGAGTCCAGCTTCATTCGTCATCTATTGGGTTCAAGGTTTTGGGGATGAGAGAGAAAGGAGCGGATACACGCAATACAAACAATGGTTTTGAAAATAGATTTTAGTTGTGGCTGTCGAAAATTTACACACAAATGATAGCTCACAAAATCATCGTATCTAACTTAAGTATACAACAGGGGTTTGGTCTTCTAGGGCATAATATCTTGGAAATTCTTCATGGTCTTCAATTTCTTCAGGTCTGTATAATCTTCAATCCTTTTTGTAGCTCTTCCATAATGGAATACATCTTTGTTGGAGTTGGTCACCAGTTGTCCGATATCTTGTCCTTCTTGGAGTGGCTTCAGTTGATCCTTAGTGGGGTCAAGGGAAAAAGTATTGTCTAACTATTTGATAAAACTCAGAAGGGATGAGAAGTAGAAGGTCTTTTGAAAACAAATTTTTTCGAGAAATCATTTCCTAAGGGCTTTCCAGTTTCTAGGGTCACGTCCTACAATCAACATGTGCTCTGATACCATTTCTATAGCGACCCGACTCAAAACGAGTCAAGCCTTTGTGTTTTCTATGCCATCCCTGGATCAGTATGCTGGCACACACAGTACATCCATGTATATATCAAAGTGCAATCACATGTAAATAGCGTAAAACTGATATATACCTTACAATAGCAGCGGAATACAATCAACGGGAGTGGAGTCCCAATAACACCAACGACAGGTTGAGTGCGGACCGTAACCCTGAATCGTACTCTTACCCGTCGTAGAAGAGTATCTGCAACATAAGACGTTGCAGCCGTGTAGGTCAGTACATGGAATGTACTGGCAAGATCACCATAGTAGAACAAAAGAATAAAGACGATTCTATATGAAAAGGCTTTGTGGCTCTGTGTCTGAGTTTTTTGCGGAAAAGCTGATTTTATTTTCCTACAACAAAAGGAATATCAGGAATTTCACTATAGACTTACCTATCATGACATGGTTCCGCCAACCAATGTCTCAATCCCCACAAGTATCATTAAGTTGCCCACAATTAGTTATCACTCCAGTGTTGAGAGTTCAGAGATAGATCCAAGTCTAGAAGCTCAAATTGTCCGTAACCGTGGACACGGCTAATCGATTAGGTTTAACTCAGCAGAGTGTTGTGTACTTTACCCACAAGATTCTTTCCCTCCTGGTAACTCCTCGCACTGCCTGGTGTTTGAGAACAGGATGAAAGAAACATGGTCTTTTAGAGTGCTTCCCTGACTGTCCGGCAATGCCCATCCAATCCTAACGTCGACTACATCTCGTAGCACTGCCCAGCAGAGTCACAACAAAGATCAACCAAGCCAGAGCCCATAATGACTTGTGGCTACACAGGTAAGCTTCCGGGCATGAAGTATTCATCCTTCTCTTTGAGTCTGGGTGAAGCTTTCCGCAAGATGTCATGGCGCTTCTCCATGCATCCCGGCCACTCACTGGTGTCTCCAGGGTGCCCATCAATTCCATCCTTCACCCAGTAGTGTGTATTGAAAACTTGTCTTCTCGAGTCTTGAAGACTTGAGGTCTTCAAGATGCAGGACTTGAAGATGTCTTCATGAAGTTGTCGTCTTGACGTAGAGTCCTTCTTCACACCACTCACGAACACTCATACCAAACCCCATCTACTTTAGCATAGCATAAAAGTAACTAACGTTCCCAGGGCTTTAGTAACCAGTGGTGGGTTCCTACCTCATGCATTCTACTAAACTACAAGAATTTCAATAACACTACGGGAGGGATGTGTTGAAAGATGTCACTACATGCAATAAAACATAGGTATTATATAGATGGTCAAAGTGAACTTGCCTGTACTGTTGATGAAGATAAAGATTGCTCTCATAAATAACTTGATAGACTATTCGTCACTCTCCGATGAATATCTATATAAACAAGCATGGCATTCATAAGCAAACACTTCTAGCAATCAAAACTGACAATCACAATGTAACACAAGAACAAAAGCAACAAGGTTGATGAAGGAAATACTTAAGACAAAAGTTAAAATCAAGAAAGTTTTCATAAAAGAAACTAAAGTAGTTTTCCTCTACAACAACCAGTAACAAAACAAAAACAAAATAAAATATAACAAAAGGATTTTAGTAAATATTTTACTAGCAAAAAGAATTATTTTTGAAGAACAAGTAAAACTATGAAAACATTATCCTAAACAACAAGAGTGTTTGCCAAATGAACTTAACTACAAGCACAACCATAAACTAAGAGAAAACAAATTATGAAACAACTAAGTTAATAGAAAATAATTAATAAAATATATTTGTTACAAAACAGAATTAGATCATCTAAAACTTTGTGAAAATAATCTCTACTAAAACTAAGTTGTTTTATAAAACATTACCTAATGATAGAGAATATAGTTTCCTATAATAGAGTAAAACTAAACCATTTTTATTGACAAACATTTCTTAACAGAAAAGATTACTATAAATTTTATTTGAAAACAAAATCTAATTATATAAAACTTTAGTTAAAAGAATTGTTACTAACAAATTTGCTTTTAAAACAACTATACCTATTTGAAAGAGGGTATAGATCCCTACAACAAAATTTATAAACTAAACAAATTAACTTTTGTTAACAGCAAGTAAATTACTAAGGTTTGGAACAACAAAACTAAATGAAATCTGAAACTTAATATAAATCATATTCAGATTTTCAAAAACAAAGTAAATCAATTTAATTAAACTAATAGGAAACTATACAGATTCTGTTTCTAGTTAAAACCCTATTAAATTTTTATTTAAAAAATTCTCAAACTTATCATGAAGATACTCCTAAGTAATATCAAGCAGTAGCAAAAAGATTCATATAAAAATATATTTTTAAACTCAAGTTATTCAGAAAACAAAATCTAAATCAAATCTTTTCAAATTCAAATTTAAATGTTCAAACATGGTCAAATTTGGTATTCACAGAAACTAGATGAAATTTTTTGATCTAATGCAAAAGAAATCAATTAAAAACATTAAATATTTTAAAAGATATAAAGGAAATGAAATCTAAACCTATTCTGGAAACAGAAATTAAAACAGAAAGGGAAATACGTTTCTAACGGACAGGTGGGCTACGTGTCGCTCTCTGGTTGGCTACGGATGTGAGCGTGCGGGCGAATACGAGCGGGTGACCGGTACTTAGCAGAAAACCTTTCGCGAATTTAAATGTTATGATCTGGATCGTTGGATCCAGATCCAACGCACACAGAGGGGGTGAGCTCACAGGGGTGGTTTGCCGGCGATGAGCGTCTCCGATGACGGCGACGGCGACGGCGAGGACGATGTAGAGGCAGGTCCGGTGGTCGGGGAAGGTGTCCAAAGTCTTCAAACAACGGCGGCGGGGCTCTGGTGCATTCTGCTGGTGTCGGAGAGGAGAGGGGACTCCAGAGGCGAGCTCCTCGAGCTCTTGGAGCTTCGGCTGGGGTGGGGCTCCGGCGAGGGTGGTAGTTAGGGAGGCTTTGGTGGGTTTCTGACGACTTTGAGGGGTGGGGCGGGTGCGCACGGCTGCGGGGAACTCGGTGGTGGTCTCGGGTGGCGAAGGGATGGTCGGGGTGAAGCGGCTGCTCGAAAATGGCGTGGCTACGACCCGGATGCTCCAGCGAGAGATTCCTGCGATGGGAGTGCACGGGAGAAGGGGAAAACAGGGGGAATAGATGCAGGAGAGGTGCCGGCTTTTATAGGCGGGCTCAGAGGGTCGGGGAATGGAAGGGGGGCGAGATCTGGGAGAGAGTTCACCGGAGGTCGTCGGGAGCGTGGGAGGAGGAGGATGACCGGCGACGGTTTCGGTCGGGCGCGTGGGGCCAGGGTGTCAACGAGAGAGAGAGGGCGAGCATAGTCAGTGGGCGACCGACCGGTAACGGTCTCGGCATTTAATGGCGTTGGGCCGGCCGGTTTTATTATAAACCGTTACCGTTTTCTATTTATGATTTTACCAGAGCAATAAAACTTGTTCAGTGCATTCGAATAAACTCCAAATACAGCCAAATTGTATATCAGGATTAACAGAATAATAAATGCCATTTAATGGACATTTTTATTTTGGCATTTGAATACTTTGGAAAAAAATATTATTTTCAGAAATTGCCCTTTTGCTTTTAAATCCCTTTGCAAATATTTTTCAGAATAACCCCTGGTTTTTATTATTCAAATAAATCACCAAGAAGTCCCTGGTGTGGAGTGTCATGTTACTCCTCTCAAATTTTTGTCAGGGTTTTGAATACTTTGAAAATTGGAATAGGAACCAAATATGAAATGATTCCAAAAGAAAATCCAGAGATTTTTCACATTCACTATTCAAAGATTTATTTTAAACTTCCAACTCATATTTCATATAATTTGAAGAAGTCATTTTATGTTCTCTCATGAAAATCATTGAGTTGCTTAAAGTTTCTGAAATTGAAATATTTTCAAATTGAATTCAAATCACTTTCAAATCCCTTTTCATTTCTTTAAATGGAAGAAGTCATGTCATCTTCACTCTAGGGTTTTGTGATGAAATGAATTTGAATTCTTGAAGAGAAAAATGCAAAGTGAAAGTTTGGGAAAGTCATTTCATTCTCTCTCAATAAACTTTCAAAAGTTTCAAACAGTTTTCAAATTTTCACTCAATTTCAATCACTCAAGCAAACGAACAATCATTCTAAATATTATTATAACATTCCAAAGTTTGGGATGTTACACGGTCTTGCTCAAAGAGTATTGCATCATCTTGTCGGTACTGCTCTTGCTTAAGCTCATCATAAGCACGCACTTGAGGCAACCCATATATTAGTTCCATGGGGAGAACTGTTTCTGCCCCGTAAACCAGGGAGAAGGGTGTCTGGCCGGTGGCTCGATTTGTGTCGTTCTGATCGACCAAAGAACCATCGACAGTTCATCAATCCAGTGCCTTCCACCCTTGTGTAGCTTGTCGAAAGTTCTAGTTTTAAGCCATCGTAACACTTCAGCATTCGTCCTTTTCGCTTGCCCATTGCTCCTTGGGTGAGCGACATAAGCAAAAAAGATTTTGCTGCCAAGGTCCTGGACATACTGCATGAAGGTGCGGCTTGTGAACTACGTACCGTTGCCAGTGATGATCCTGTTGCGAACACCAAAGCGACAGACTAGTCCTTTGACAAACTTGACGGCTGACTGTGATGCCACCTTTCTCGCTGCCTCCACATCTGGCCACTTTGTGAACTTGTCAATTGCAACATACAAGTACTCAGAGGCACCGGTAGCATGGGGAAAGGGGCCCAAGATGTCGAGCCCCCGGACCAAAAATGGCCAGGAGAGAGGGATTGTTTGAAGAGCTTTAGCTGGTTGATGTAGCCTCTTTGAGTGGAACTGGTATGCTTCACACTTGGTTACTAGCGAAGTTGCATCTTGGAGGGCGGTCGGCCGGAAGAAACCTTGCCGGAATGCTTTGCTGACCAATGCTCTTGACCCTATGTGGGAGCCACATATGCCTTGATGTATCTCTGCCAATTGCTCCAATCCATCCTCCCAAGGAGTGCACTTCGATTTCACACCGTTATGTCTCATTATGTAAAAGACACCGTTATGTCTCTTCGACTAACGGGCTACTTTCTCCACTTTCTCTTGTTCCTCAGGGAGTTCTCTCTGAACAATGTGTTGCGCCCATGCTAGAGCCTAGGGCTCGATGGCAAGGACTAAAGGCATATATTCTGCCACAAGAGTGTTTGTCTCTACAGCAAAGACCTGAGGTCCTCCCAAAGACTCTTGCTCCCCGGCAAGCTTGACGTCGTTCCTAACAACTTCCTCACCGACGGCTTCTAGGAGCTCTACGAGGAAGTACTGGCCGAAATTCAACTTTCTTCTCTTATCTTGCCTTGTTGATGATGCTACGGATGGCTGAGTTAGCCTGAGCACAAACGTTCCTGATCGCATGGGTAACTTGAGGGCAGCGCGCTTCGACAGCTCGTCGGCGATGTTGTTCTCCTCACGTGGAACATGCTATGTTTGAAAGTCGTCGAAGCTCTCCTCTAGCTTTCTCACTTCATCCACGTAAGCCTCCATCAACGGGATCTGATAATTCTTGTTGATTTTCTTGATGACAAGCTATGAATCTCCACTAACGATGAGCTTCTTGATTCCAAGGTCTGTCGTGATCTTGAGACTGGCAAGCAGTCCTTCTTACTCCGCCGTATTGTTTGTTGATCTCTCCCGGGGAAAGTGCATCTATATTAAGTACTTGAGGTGCTCTCCGGTGGGTGTGACAAGCAGCACGCTGGCACGGGCCCCTTGCAGGGAGAAAGCCCCATCAAAATAGCTGGCCCATTCTTGGTCAGTTTCCTTACCGGGAAGGGTTGTTTCTTGGACCTTTTCATCTGGCATTGGTGTCCATTCTACAATGAATTCTGCTAGGGCTCTGCTCTGGATAGTTGAAGTTCTTTTAAACTTGAGACCAAAGCTCGACAACTCCAAGACCCACTCCACAATCCTCCCGGTAGCATCTGGATTCCACAGAATCCGTTGCAGCGAAAAGTGAGTGATGACGGTGATCTCATCTGCTTGGAAGTAGTGGCGCAACTTCCTCGAGGCCGTAAGGAGACTGAAAAGCAGTTTTTGCACACTAGAGTATCTTGACCTAGCTCCCTGCAAGAGGGAACTCACAAAATAAACTGGGCATTCCACCATCTTCTTCTTCTGTGTTGCTTCATTTGTCAGTGTTGACCCTGCCTTGGCGGCATCAGGACATGCCGGGGGAGTTCCTGGCTCGTCACTTGGCGGTCTCGCCTCTGCCGTCGCTTCTTCGTCAGCTTCCCTCAGTGCCACCAGCGCAGCCCTAACCACTTGATTCGTCACTGCTAGGTATAGTAGCAACGGTTCTTGTGGCCTAGGTGCAACTAGTGGTGGCGGAGAGGTGAGGTACTTCTTCAAATCCTGCAGAACTGCCTCCTCTTCGGAAGTCCATTATATCGAACCTGCCTTCTTCAAGATTTTGAAGAATGGCAGGGCGTGTTCAACAGATTTTGAGACGAACCTGCTTAGAGCTACGACTCAACCCGCAAGGCGGCGTACATCCTTGACGCGTTTTGGTGCTTCAATCTGCTCAATCACCTTGATCTTGTAAGGATTTGCTTCAATCCCATGCTAAGACACAAAGAACCCGAGAAGCTTGCCAGACGGAACTCCAAACAAACACTTCTCGGGATTGAGATTTAAGTTGACCTTGCGCAGATTTGCAAACGTCTCTTCTAGGTCTTGTATGAGTGTTGCCTTTTCCTTGCTTTTAACCACTATGTCATCCATATAAGCTTCCATATTCCTATGCAGCTGGAGTTGAAAACCAATCTAGACTGCTCTTGCAAATGTTGAACTAGCACTTTTCAACCCAAAAGGTATTCACACGATGCAGTACGTACCGCATCGGGTGATAAATGCGGTCTTCTCTTCGTCTTCCTTTGACATGAAGATCTGATGGTACCCTGAGTACGCATTGAGGAACGACAACAAGTCACAGCCGGGAGTGGAGTACACAATCTAGTCGATGTGCGGCAAGGGGAAGGGATCTTTTAGACATGCATTATTGAGATCTTATAGTCAATACACAGCCTCCATTTCCCATTCACCTTGCGCACTACGACATGATTGGCCAACCATGTTGGGTGGAGCACCCCTTTGACCAGTCCTGTTGCTTCCAGTTTTCTAATTTCCTTGGCAATGAATTCTTGTCTCTCAAAGGCTTGCTTCCTCACTTTCTACTTGACGGGCCGCGCATGTGGATAGACGGCAAGATGATGCTCAATTACCTCCCTAGGAATACTGGGGACATCAGAAAGTTGCCATGCAAACATATCGACATTCGCTCGTAGGAAGGCAACGAGCGTGCTTTCCTATTTGTCATCGAGGGTGGAACTTATGGTGAAAGTTCCCCCCATGCCATCCTCCCTGACGGGCACCTTTTTGGTCTCCAGTGGAGCTGCCTTGGACTTCTTGTTCTTGCCGGTGGAGCTCTCTAGCACATTGTCAACGGGAGCTCACCACTCCGAGGAGGTGCGCTTGCCGGAATGTGTGCCCGGGTCCTTGCCGGTCTTTTTGCCCTGGGAACTTCAGTGGCAGGAGCAAGTGCCTTGGCGGCAGGTGCTGCAACTGCCTCCCGGTAGAGTTGGTCGACGCAGATGAGTGCACCTTTCTTGTCAGAGTTGATCGTGATGACGCTCATTGGCCCGGACATCTTCAGCACATTGTAAGCTAAGTGGGTGTCCGCCATGAACTTCGCCAGCATTGGGCGACCAAGGATACCATGGTATGGTAATGAGATCTTGGCGATGTCAAAAATGATCTTCTTTGTTCTGAAATTTACGTCACTACCAAATGTTACCGGTAGTGTGATTTTGTCCTTCCGTTGAGTCCTTCCTGAATTGATCCCTTGGAACGTGCCTATAGGCTCGAGATCTTCATCGGGAACTTGCAGCCTCTAGACGACATGAGGTGAGATTCGGTTCAGGCTGGCCCCACTATCGACTAGCATTTTCGTCACCTTGAGGTTGCGAATTTTCGGCGAAACCATCAATGGCAGACACCCGACCACGGTTGTGCGATCAGGGTGATCCTCGGCGTCGAAAATGATAGGAGTGTTGGACCACTTTAGAGGTTTGTGGGCACTGACAGACAGCTCCGCCGCATTAACCTCCTGCGCCCATTGTTTAAGTTGGCGGTGAGAGGAATGTGACAAGGCACCTCCCTCGATGAAAATCATATCTGTAGCCTTCTTGAATTCATGCTCACTGGATTCATCGTCCTCTTCCTTGCAATTGTCATCCCCTCCTTCCTCGTCGTGGCCTCGAGCGGGCCTCTCCTTCTGTTGCTTGGCTTTGTCGTGGTGGCCTCCTCGGTCGTTGCGTTTCTTGCCAAACCCTTCTGCACCGTTTTGGGCTTTCTCCTTATCTCATCTTACATACTCATCCTTCTGCTTCTCGACGAGTTGCTCGACCTGTTGGCAGTTTTGGAGGTCGTGGCCCTTGGTGCGATGGATCTTTCAATACTGCTTGTCAGAGCCTTCCGTCTTGTCGGCTGCCGCCAAGGCCTGGCACGAGGTGCACCTGGCAACCTCCTTGCCGGGACTTTCAACCTTAGTTTTCTTTGCGGCGTCGACATTGCTGGATCCCTCGACGGCAAGCACGGTCTTACTCTTGTGCTTCTTGTTCCGCCATTGGTTTTTCTTTGCCGAGGCAGTGTCGTCTTCGTCATCAGAGTTGACTCCAATGCCAGCTTCTTCTCAGAGGAGTCTCCTCCCTTCTTCGGCTCGGGCACATCTATCAGCTAGAACATAGAGCTCGACAACATCTCTGACCTTGTTCATCGCTAGCTCTTTGCACATCCTAAGGTTGTGCACATCCTGGTGGAATGCGCTAATAACAGCGGCAGGATGAACGTCCGACATGTTGTGATGCACACGGCTGAACCTTTGAATGTACTTGCACATGGTCTCGCCTTCTTCCTGGGGAATGATGTGCAAGTCACTTTGTTCACCAGGAGCTTGGTTGCCTCAAGTAAAGGAGCCAACAAACTCATGGAACAGGTCTGCCCAGGAGGTGATGGAATTCTCCGGGAGGTGCATCAACCACGACCTGACGTTGGGCTTGAGTACCAACGAGAAGTAGTTGGCGAGTATCTTATCGTTGCGAGCCCCGACAGCGTATACCGCAATGGTGTAGATGCTCAAGAACTCCGACGGGTGAGTCTTGCCGTCATAGTTCTCTAGGACCTCTAGCTTGAACATTCGGGAGTTGGGCCACTCGACTCGCCGCAGCTCACGGGCAAACGTTGGATGCCCCACCTCGTAAGGTAGGCCGATAGGATACCCTAGCGCGGATTTGTCTATAGTGGGTGCCATGCGCTTATCAGATTGATGGTGCGCTTCCCCCCGCCGCTCAATTGTAGTCCAAGCGTCTTCCTTGTTTCGCTCCCGAAGAACTTCACGCTGATCGCGGTGAGTCCATGGATCAGACGACACCGTCGAGTAACCGTCACAAGCGTCGGTCTGACGAGTCAGCAACCGACATTCTGGTTGTGGGGGAGAGTGCATTGTGGTCGCACCGCCTTCGTCCTTCTCGCCACTAGTGCGAGCCGACTCGATGGACCAAAACTTATCGGCGAGGCTAAAGAGGCTCTGAATGGTGGCTCTCCATTCGTTGAGCTTCTCCGCAGCAGGAGGGAAGTTCAGGAGCAGTTGTGCCCATGCCATTGCTTCTTCCGAGGTGGTCAACAGTGAATGGCGTGAAGAATGCGAGGTGCTCTGACTCCAACCGTGTTAGAAGGAGATCCGTCGCAGTCCCGTGATTGCATGCCACTCCCACTAGCATGTTGGCATGCATGCTGGTCCCGCGCATCTTGGGAGCGATGCGCATGATATTTTCCATGGGGACGTTGGGAACCACTGACGCCACGACGCTGCTCTTCGCACGCGTCCTGAGAAGGTCGCGGCATACACGCCGACATGGGTGTCTTGGAGGGTGCCCATCCATCCCTAGAGTTTACCGTTCCGACCGCAGGTAGTATAACTCCATCCTAAGACCCAGCGGCACGGGGGTTACCACCGCCATCATGAGCGTCTCCGCTACTGGCATCGCCGCTTCCTCGGCCTTGATCATCGATGCACCGCGTGGGCGCATAGTCTCTACTTCCTCCACCCGCGTCCACTCCGTCGCCCGCTTGTGCGGCTATGAGAGCAGCGGACGTGGAGGGTTCCACCACCGTGAAACCTCTTTTCTTGGGAGCCATCGTGATGGATACGATGAAGGAACTGACGCGCTGATTGTTGGACTAGGTTTACGCAACCAACCCCACTACCTGGCGTGCCAGAGATGTCGTGGGGGATGAACACCTATGGGATCGAGAGGACCCCTTTCGGCTCGGCAGGTTGACAAATATGGCAAAGAGCAGGTTGAACAAGCAACACAGGGGATTTTTATCTAGGTTCGGGCCACTGAGAAGCGTAAAACCCTACTCATGCTTTGTGTATTATGGGTATTCTTGGGTTCTAGCCACAGGAGCGCTGTGTGGGAGATCGAGCACTGTTGCTACGCGTGCGAGCTAGAAGATTGGTCAAAAGATCCTCTACTATAACGCCCCGGGCCTCCTTTTATATGACTAAGGGGATCCCATCAGTGGCATACAGTACGTACACGAGGTGTACAGTGCTATAGTGTTATCATACCAAACATTGACGGTGTAAGACAAGCGCATTTAATGCTCCGTCAGATGCAGCTAGTCGTCAATAAGACGGGACAGGACCCTGTCCCATCGGCACCGCTAAGCCTCCTCCATCACTGGTGCCTCGGCATGTGCCTAGGTGGGGCGATACCTGGCCTCTGCGCTAGCGGGATCTCGCAGGGGATTTGATGGCCATCTCGACACGGTCTTGTCGGGGGTCCAGCCTTCGGTCTTGTTTGTTCGGATGTTCTCTTGATTTCCCTGCATCTGCATCTAGCAGCCCCCTGTCGGGCTACTACTGCCGTGCACAAGTAAGGGGCATTGGATAACCCAAAACTCTAGTGCACCGACACAAAAGTTTCTTAATGGTAGAATCCGCAAGATGCAAGTTGAGGGAACACTCATGAATATTAGTGAGACCAAGCACATCACATAAAGATTTAGGTATAGTTGAAACACTAGCACCAAGGTCACACAAAGCATTGCATTAATATTCCTTAAGGTTTATTTTAATAGTAATTTCCCATTCATCTTACAATTTTCTAGGAATAGAATCTTCTAGGTAAGTTTCTCATCATAGGCTTTTATCATCGCTTCTACTATATGTTGAGTAAAAGCTTTTTGTTGTTCATAAGCATTGGGTGAGCTAATGATGGATTGCATCAAGGAAATACATTCTATTAAAGAAAAATAATCATAATTAAAATCATTGTGATCCAATATAGTGGGCACATCACTGGATAAAGTTTTGACCTCTCCAAACTCACTTTTTGAGTTTTAGCATTATAATCATCACCCTCCAAACAAACGAGACTTCTTGTAGCTAGAGTTGACTCATATCCAGTCCTTTTATCATTTATTTTTAGATTGGTAAACAAAAATTCAACAAGGCAAGTACCAAGAATTTTAAGATCTTCATGATGGTTCTTGTAAAAACCGGGTGGAAGAGCTTTTTCTAGGAATTCTCAATTAGCTTTCAACATGGACTAGTAGAAAACGGCCCAATTGTCCCCGTTCTAGAGGGCCATTAGTACCAGTTCTAGAAACGGGAGTAAAGGGTCGGGACTAAATCCCTAAACCTTTATTCCCGGTTTGCTTACGAACTGGGACAGAAGAGGCTCCACGTGGCCTCTGCGGGGAGCCCAGGCAAGAGGACCTTTAGTCCCGGTTGGACCAAAAGGCATCCACGTGTCAGCATCTGGCAGTTGCTGGAGTTGTTTTTTCAAAGGGGGCGTTTTGGGGTTTATGGAGGGTTAATTTAGGGGTTTCATATTGTGTTAGGTAGCTAATAGAGAGAAGTGTCCTCTCTTTCTCCGTGCTTGGTTGACGTTGCTAGCTACTATACATATAGAGAGAACTCGACGCTAGCTAATAAGAAAATGAAGGAAACCATTAATTACACAAGATCTAACAACTCATCATCATCATCTTAATCATACAAAGTTAAAGTCTCCTAAACCAAAAAGAGATAAAATGACATAGTCCTCCCTCATAGGACCTACTCCTCCCTCCTAGGTAAAATGACATAAAAAATAATAACACCTATGTCTTCGTGATGAAGCAAAGAGATCCAACGGTCTCCAACTTGTGGCTTGCAATCCTTCTTTATTTGTCCCCATGCTTCAATTTGGAGCCTTCTTGGTTGTTTGCACTCAATCGAGTATGCAAAATATAACTCGGGATGGAAGAGGCCTTTTATTGTCATATTACCTTTGGGTTGTATCAATGGTGGCACAACTTCATATGGCAATTTCTGTTGAAGAACATAATAGTAGCCTACTTAGCAATGTAATCAATACCATTTACGTAGTAGTACTAGTGTACTTAATTAGCAACTCTTACCAAGATATTTCGGCTAATGTCATCCACCCTCAACCTATGCACTAGTGTCCTGTACAATGTATAATTTGGGCCAGTTCCCAAATTATACGGGAAGATGTCCCTACCAGCTATGACACCAATAACAAAGTAGATAAGATCATCCTTCTCCTCCGAAGTTAGATGTGATCCATAAGTGTAGTGTGTCGTGTCGATTATGTTCTGTATTTCACCCGAAGAAACGAAATAAGTTGTAAATTAAAAATTAACAAATTTAGTACAGATGAACACCAAATATTTTTATATATAGAATGCAAATTACTTGACAAATATGCATGGTTGACTAACTCACATGGAGGTAAAACAGGAAGCATATCGACATCCACCCAAATGTTGATGTTTCCTTCAATATGATCTTCAAGACGAAGATCGAAGGTTATTTCCATATCCTCCTGAAATCCATATCCTTGAAAAGAGCTTCCCAATTTGAGCACTCTAATTCTGTGTTATTAGGTGCATTCGTTACTTTCACAAGAAATGTGTGACCATGTTTAGTCCTAGGTTGGCTGTCCTCGTCTCCAAACTCTCGTGCTCGTCGAAACCAAGCCTCTACAAGAAATACTGTCTTGCATGACAGGGGAGGAACTAGTCGAATTGTATAAAACAGAAATTACACGTTGAAGGAAAGAAACATAAGTCATGCTTAATTATGAAAAAACAGTTATCATCGTTGCGTACCGTAGAAATATCAAAGTCCTAAAGATTCATGGTGAAGAACTTCCGTCTTGCAGCCCAAGATGGTCACAAAGACCCTTATGTTCACGGCAAAATTCACATGCTTGGATCCTATCTTCATCTGATGACAACTACATTTCCTGTGTTCATAATTCAAGAATTACGGCACGCTTTGGATCCTAATGCATGTGTGACTTTTGGTCCATCGAGGCTTTCCTTAAATAACTCTCACATATCAATGTGTGTTGGTGCGCACATTCTAACACTGCTACGGTGGTGTATATATGTTGGTGGCAGTCTCTCATAGTAATAGTTCGACCGCCGGTGATGGATGCCTCTCCTCTTCTCTTCTTGTGCATTATACCGATGAATATATCACAAATAAGAGAAGAAAGAAGAGGCGCCCCCACGACAACAGTTGGGATTCCTCCATCAAGAGCACACACGAAAGTCACACAAGGAGCAACGACGGACCGAAAGTCACACACGCATTATACCGATAAAATATCACTAATACATTTATAATGAACTCGAATATCATATCACTAATACATCATCTCAAATAATCTAGCTATTAATGCATCATCACATATTAACTAATACATCTCGAATATTATCATATAAGATCACCAATACAGATCGAATACTATCGAATAATCTAAATCACTAGTGGTTCCTGAGCCATGGGTGGTGGACACCCAAAGATAAGGAACCATCACGGGATCATAACTTGGGTGAGATCCCTGAAGAATCTGTTAGGTATAGTTGAACTTGGCATCCAACGCCGCCATGTACCGATGGACATGCTCGTCCTCCTTCCTGACACGGCGACGTACCACCTCCGCGGGGCCCCGCTCCCTCTACACCAAAATTGGCCCACGTTACCGCCACCAAAGAAGCTCCGGGTCGACGACGAGACCCGGATTCCTCACCAAGCTTCGAGCCCAGGAAGGTAGCACTCTCGGAGAGGCATCCATCCCGGACATGGTGCTAGCCCGGCGGAGCCCAGTCCCGGACATGGTGCTAGCCCGGCGGAGCCCAGTCCCGGACATGGTGCCTATCAAGCAGGCTCTCGCGGACCACTCGACGATGAGGCTGCTGGCCGGGCATCGTCGATGTCGAGACAAATTCCTATAAGAACGTTTTCTTATTGTTTAATCACTAACTTTTCCAAAACCCAAGAATTTTCTGTAATCTAACATACACATACTAATTGTTCCTAGGGCTCCTAACAATTAACTAAAACATAAAACAACTAAAACATAAAAAGCATCATAAAAAAATCAACTAATCTCCTAGGACTCCTAATTAACTAATTTTTCCTAGGACTCCTAATTTTCGTAGGACAACTAATTAGTATACATAAGTCTACATATATGCACAAAAACATCTAGGACAAGAAATTAAAGTTGGTCGCAGCGGTGGTGGCTCACCGCGGGGGCGGCGAGGGCTCGGGTAGGAGGCACAGCATGTGGGCTCAGGGGCGGCGACAGTGATGGCGAAAGTGACGTTGACGGCGACGGCGATGGTGGGCCAGCGGCATGGCGACGGTGGGCACGACAGGGACGAGACGCAATGACGAGGACGATTTGACGACGGGCGACGGGTCCGAGGACGTACGGCATGCTCGGGGCGGTGATGGGGTCAAAGGGGACAAGGATGGCGGGCTCGGGGCGGCAACCGGCAATGGGGAAGGCGGGCGTCGGCGATGGGGTCGAGGTGGACGGGTTCGACGGGGATGAGGCGATAGGGTCGACAGGGACGGCGGGCTCGGGGATGAGGACGACGGGCTCGGGGCAACTTGTAGATGAAAACTAATATTTCCTAAGTGTTTCCTTATATACAAGAAGAATTGGTCTTGGTTCGTGGCACCAACCGGGACAAAAGATATCTTTTCGCCAGCCCAAAGGGCGGGAGGCAAAGACCTTTGGTCCCGGTTGGTGGAACCGGCCGGGACCAAAGGTCCCTTTTCGTCAGCCCAAAGGGCAGGAAGCAGAGACCTTTTGGTCCCGGTTGGTGGCGCTAACCGGAACTAAATGTGGGTATTGGTCCCGGTTGGTTCCACCAATCGGGATCAATGGGTGGCATTATTTATTTTTTCCAAGTATTTTATTTCGTTTTTTGCTTTATTTTTTTAATTTTTCGAGTATTTTTCTTCGTTTATTTTTGTTCATTCTTTTGAACAAAAAATACTTTGATAATTTTAGTTGCATAATTTCCATTATTTTGTTTTGTTTTTTAGTTTATTTATTTTTTCCTTTATTTATTTCCAGTGTGTTTTATCATAATATTCTTTTTACTATTAATGTTTGTACAAAAAATACTTTGATAATTTTAGTTGCATAATTTTTATATAATTATAGTTTAAAAAAATACTAGAGGTTTGTAAAAGCTTTTTAGTTGATTCTTTTTTGAACTCCACTCCCACGATGTTTTGAAAGAAATTAAAAAGCACTTCCAATGACCTCTGAAAAGGTTGAAAGTTGGCATGGTATCATCATTTCACCCACATAGCATGTGCCAAAAAATTGAGTGGGTTACGGCAAAAACTGGATGTACTTCATGTACAAAATGGACAATCTCTTTCGAAGTATCACGGTTTCAGACGAAAACTCATCTGTTACAAAGAGATTTCATTTTTTTTAACTTATTTGAACTCCATTCTTTTTGTGTGTTCAAAATGCACCATTCAAAGCCACATCATCAATTTTCAACCCTTTCTGACTTCATCATTTGGTATTTTCATGCACTTACTGATTTTTTGAGCTAAATAACCCTGAAATTGAGAATCACTTCAAATGAACTCTGAAAAGGCTGAAACTAGGCATGGTATCATCATTTCACCCATATATCATGTGCTAAAAATTTGAGAGGGTTACGGCAAAAACTAGATGCACTTCGTGTACAAAATGGACAGTCTCATTCGAAGTATCACCGTTCCGGACGAAAACTCATCGACTACAAAGGGATTTCATTTTTTTGAACTTATTTGAACTCCATGCTTTTTGTGTGTTAAAAATGCACCATTCAAAGCCACACCATCAATTTTCAACCCTTTCTGACTTGATCATTTGGTATTTTTCATGCACTTACTGATTTTTTTGAGCTAAAGAACCCTGAAATTGAAAAGCACTTCAAATGAACTCTGAAAAGGTTGAAAGTTGGCCAGGTATCATCATTTCACCCACATAGCATGTTATAAAAAGTTGAGAGGGTTATGGCAAAAAATGGATACACTTCGTGTACAAAACGAACAATCTCTTTCGAAGTAGCAGGGTTTCGGACGAAAACTCATGTGTTACAACAGGCATTTCATTTCTTCACATGTAACTGCAATGATATAGTTGTGGAGATAAAGTCTTCACTTTTTCTTTGCTTGTGTCCTTTTCTTATTGCGCCGTAACCATGGATAATCTTCATCGTTTAATAGGGTGCTTGGGTCAGCCTTGACTTTGATGGGGGGAATTTGATGAAACTTTTCATAATCTTTACACATGTCTGTCTTGCCCACCAATCCCATGATGTCTCTTTTTACTGAAAGAACTATGTTGTGCTTTGGCTCATCATATGATGTATTCGCTTCCTTATCTTTTCTTTTCTTGATTTGGTAGACATGTCCTTCACATAGAAAACCTGTGCCACATCATTGGCTAGGAGGAATGGCTCGTCTGTGTAACCAAGATTGTTCAGATCCACTGTTGTGATTCCGTACTGTGTATCTTCCTGTACCTCGCCTCTTGACGGATTGACCCATTTGCACTGAAACAAAGGGACCTTGAAATCATGTCCATAGTCAAGTTCCCGTATGTTAACTGTGTAACCCTAATATGTGTCCTTGCCCCTCTTGGTTGCTGGATCAATGCGGACACCGCTATTTTGGTTGGTGTTCTTTTGATCCTGGGCGATCGTGTAAAATGTATTCCCATTTATCTCTTACCCTTTGTAAGTCATTACAGTCGAAGATGGTCCCCTGGCCAACGAGTATAGATCATCAGAAACAGTGTTGTCATGCATGATACGTGTTTGCAACCAACTGCCAAAAGTCCTGATGTGTTCACATGTAATCCAGTCGTCACACTGCTTCGGGTGTTGGGAGCGCAGAATATTCTTTCGTTCATCGACATACGGGGTCACCAAGGTAGATTTCTGTAGAACTGTGTAGTGTGCTTGAGACCAAGAATGCCCGTCCCTACATATTATTGAGTCCGCGCCTAGCTTGCCTTTTCCAGTTAGTCTCCCCTCATACCTCGATTGAGGGAGACCAATCTTCTTCAGGTCAGGAATGAAGTCAACACAAAACCCACTGACATCCTCAGTTTGATGGCCCATGGAGATGCTTCCTTTTGGCCTAGCGCGCGGTTACGAACATATTTCTTTAAGACTCCCATGAACCTCTCAAAGGGGGACATATTGTGTAGAAATACACGGCCCAGAACGACAATCTCGTAAACTAGATGAACTAGGACATGCATCATGATATTGAAGAAGGACGGTGGGAACACCAGCTCAAAACTAACAAGACATTGCACCAAATCACTCCTTAACCTTGGCAAGATTCCTGGATCGCTCACCTTCTGAGAGATTGCATTAAGGAATGCACATAGCTTCACAATGGCTAATCGAACGTTTACTGGTAGAAGCCCCCTCAATGCAACCGGAAGTAGTTGTGTCATAATCACATGGCAGTCATGAGACTTTAGGTTCTAGAAATTTTTCTCTATCATGTTCATTATTCCCTTTGTATTCAACGAGAAGCCAAATGGGACCTTCATACTAAGAAGGCATTGAAAGAAGATTTCCTTCTCTTCTTAGCTAAGAGCGTAGCTGGCAAGACCTTCATACTGCTCTGGATGCATGTCGTCTTTTGACTTCCCATACACTCCCAAGACTTCTCTTCTTAGCTAAGAGCGTAGCTGGCAGGTTCATGGAAAGATTCTTCATCACATGCATCACGTCGATTGTAGAGCGGACCTCTAGGTCTTTCCAATAGGGTAGCTCCCAAAATATATATTTCTTCTTCCACATGGGTGCGTGTCCCTCAGCGTCATTGAGAACAGATAGTCCGCCGGGACCCTTTCCAAAGATTACTTTTAAATCATTGACCATAGCAAGTGTGTGATCACCAGTACGGAGGGCGGCCTTCTTCCGGTGATCTGCCTCACCTTTGAAATGCTTTCCTTTCCTTCGAAATTCATGGTTGGTCAGAAGAAATCGACGATGCCCCAGGTACATATTCTTCCTGCATTTGTCCAAATATATACTGTCGGTGTCATCTAATTAGTGTGTGCATGTGTGGTATCCCTTGTTTGTTTGTCTTGAAAGGTTACTGAGAGTAGGCCAATCGTTGATGGTTACAAATAGCAACACATGTAGGTCAAATTCCTCCTATTTGTTCTCATCCCACACACGTAAACCTTCCATTCCATAGCTATAAAAGTTCATCAAATAATGGCCTTAGGTACACATCAATGTCATTGCCGGGTTGCTTAGGGCCTTGGATGAGCACTGGCATCATAATGAACTTCCGCATCATGCACAACCAAGGAGGAAGGTTATACATACATAGAGTCACAAGCCATCTGCTATGCTTGCTGCTCTCATCCCCAAAAAGGATTAACGCCATCTTCACTTAAACCAAACCATACGTTCCTTTGGTCACATATAAAGTCCCTCCACTTTCTCTCGATCTTTCTCCACTACGACCCGTCAGCTGGTGCTCTCAACTTCCCGTCTTTCTTACGGTCCTCTTTTTGCCATCGCATCGACTTGGCATGCTCTTTATTTCTGAACAGACGTTTCAACCGTGGTATTGTAGGAGCATACCACATCACCTTGGCAGGAACCCTCTTCTTGGGGCGCTCGTCGTCAACATCACCAGGGTCATATCGTCTGATCTTATACCGCAATCTACCGCATACCGAGCATGCGCTGAAATCCTCGTACGCACCGCGGCAGAGGATGCAGTCATTAGGGCATGCATGTATCTTCTACGCCTCCAATCCTAGAGGGCATACAACCTTATTTGCTACGTACGTACTGTCGGGCAATTCGTTATCCTTTGGAAACTTCTTCTTCAATATTTTCAGTAGCTTCTCAAATCCTTTGTTAGGTACACCATTGTGTGCCTTCCACTACAACAATTCCAGTGTGGTACCGAGCTTTGTGTTGCCATCTTCGCAATTGGGGTACAACCCATTTTTGTGATCTTGTAGCATGTGATCAAACTTTAACTTCTCCTTTTCACTTTCGTATTGTCTCTTTGCATCAACAATTACCCAATGAAGATCATCATCGAGCATATCGTCTGGTTCCTCTTGATCTTCATCGTCCCCTGTTGTAGCATCATCGTATTCAGGAGGCACATAGTTGTCATCATCCTCTTCTTCTTCGTTCTCTTCCATCATAACCCCTCTTTCTCCATGCTTGGTCCAAACATTAGAGTGTGCCATAAAACCCTTCTCAAGCAGGTGGAAGTGAAGGGTTTTAGATTTTGAGAAAGCCTTTGTATTATCACAGACAGGACATGGACAATGAATAAAACTATTCTTCTTGTTTGCCTGAGCTGCTTCGAGAAAATTATGCAGGCCCTCAATATACTCGGAGGTGCATCGGTCATCGTACATCCATCGCCGGTTCCTCTGCATGTGTTATATAATAAAGTGTATTAAAAACCATTAAAACATATCATGAATAGAGAAGTGACCAAATTAATAGAAATTCATTATCACATTAAAGCCAAAGTACAATAGTGACCAAAATAAATACATACAGTTCATACATAGTTCTCATTATTGAACAACATATAGCTCTCTAGAGCATCTAATTAAAACATACATCGAAACTATGTAAAAAAAATTAAATGCAACAACAAATGCGATCATAACCGCTACTAAGGTACCAATTCACCCAACAGCATAATAATACAAAGCCTCAGTATGAATGGGATATATTCTAATATTTCTAATCTTCAAGCGCATAGCATCCTTCTTGGTCGTGATCGTCGATGACATCGGCAACATGCAACTCCAACTTCATCTCCTACTCTTCAACTCTTTGTAATTTTTCTTTCAAGTCATTGTTTTTTTCTAACCAAATTTAACTTCTCGACAAGAGTTGCTATGTGGGTTGGAATTTCTGATTCAACTACCTCTTCCTAGATTAAAAAATCTATGTCACGTTGGTCGGCATAATTGTCATAAGCACTAAATAAAACAAATAGTCATAAAAGATAATATATACTACATCCGAATCATAGACAGGACGAGGGTCGACGGAGGAGGATACGAAAACCATCACACTATATAATAACAAACAATAATAAAAGAAATAAAATTACACAAGTATCTATCTAAATCATACAAGTAAAAACTTTTTCCTTTTAAAAAGAAGATAAGAAGAAGAGGCTAACCACGGTGGTGCCGGCACGAGATGGGCACGGGCGATCGACGGTGGTAAGTATGGGGATAGGGCAGGACAGACCGCCAAACCTAGAGAAATCTTGAGGAAAATGGAGCTTGGACAAGGAGCTTCGAGAGGAGAAAGCTTAAGTGTGGCTTGGGCATTTCATCAAACACCTCATGTGTAGAGGAGGTGAGCTAGAGCACCACAAAGCTCTCCCCTCGCCGGCCAGAAAAACGGAGCAATGTGGAGTGCTCTGCTCACTGGCGAGGAACTGTATATAGGCATCTCCTTGGTCCCGGTTCGTGTCTAGAACCAAGACTAAAGGACCCCATTTGGTCCCGGTTCCAGCCACGAACCGGAACCAATGGTTTTGGGCCAGGAGTGAGGCACATTGGTCCCGATTTGTGTCTGGAACCGGGACCAAAGGGTCCAGACGAACCGGGACCAATGGCCCACGTGGACCGGTCGGCCACCTAGCCTGACGAACAGGGACCGTTGCCCCCAGTGGTCCCATTTCGTGACTGAACCGGGACTAATGGGCTGGCCTGGCCTAGACCAAAGCCCTGTTTTCTACTAGTGATGGCATTCGTCTCCCTACTTTCATTCGTAGATATTTGGATATATTTAAGAGGCTCATTGAAATCATGCTTGGGTGGGAATTTTTTATTTTCAAGAGTTTCCACATCAAGAGCATTTCTATCCATGTTCCTAGTCAAATCATCAATTTTATGATCCTTTTCCTCTATCATGGTATTGAAAACCTTTTGAGAATTAAGGAATTCCTTAATTGTGTTTTGAAGATCAGGGGATAACTTTTTATTATTGGTAGAAGGATTTTCATAAGAATTTCCATAAGAGTTGCCATAATTATTAGAGGAATTACCAGGATATGGTCTAGCATTGAAATTTCCTCTATAGGCATTGTTGTTGAAATTATTTCGCAAGATAAAGTTCACATCAATAGCATCATTATTTATCTAAATCAAGTTAGCCAAAGGCATATCATTGGGTCAACATCAAAATTTTTACTAGCAACCATATTCATAAGGGCATCCACTTTTTCACCCAAAGTAGCTATTTCCTCGATAGAGTTTACCTTCTTATGAGTTGGAGCTCTTTCTATGTGCCATTGAGAGTAGTTTGTCATGATATTGTCCAGCAGTTTGGTGGCCTCTCCGAAGGTCACCTCCACGAAGGTACCACCTTGACGTGGCTTGAGACTGCGTCGGTATTTTACCAAAGAGGAAGGGATGATGCAACACAACTATGGTAAGTATTTCCCTCAGTTAAGAAACCAAGGTATGGATCCTAAGAGGAAGACCATTCAACGCTATGTAAACGGCACCTGCAAACAAACAACAAATACTTGCAACCCGACGCGTAAGAGAGCTTGTCAATCTGTCAACCGTAAAGAGATAGATTAGATTATAATAGGTTGGGAAAATAGACCTAACAATAACATAAAATAAAATAAGTACATAAAAAGTGCAGAAATATATTTTTGGGTTTTTGGATTAATAGATCTGAAAAAAACATGGCAAATAGATAGATCAGAAAGCAATATGTCGGAAAAGTAGACCTGGGGGCCGTAGGTTTCACTACTGTCTTCTGTCATGAGTATATCACACTATGGGTAAACAAATTACTATTGGGAAATTGATAGAAGATAAAATAATCATGAAGATATCCAAGGCAATGATCATTGTATAGGCATCACGTCAAAGATAAGTGGACCAAAACGATTCTGCATCTACTACTATTAGTCCACACAACAACTGCTATCCAGCATGCATCTAGTGTATTAAGTTCATGGAAAAATGGAGCAATGCAATAAGAACTGTGACATGATGTAGACGAGATCTATTCATGTAGAAATAGACCCCATCTTGTTATCCTTAATGGCAACTATACATGCGTGCCTTGCTACCCCTTTTGTCACCGGAAAAGGATACCACAAGATCGAACCCATCACAAAGCACCTCTTCCCATGGCAAGAAAACTCGATCTACTTGGCCTAACTAAATTAAAGATTTGAAGAAGAAACACGAAGATATAAGTAATCATGAGTATAAGAGATCCTAAAATAATATTCATGGACACAAAATGATCATGAAATCAAAATTCATCGGATCCCAATAAACAGACCGCAAAAAGTCACTACATGAAATAGATGTCCAAGAGACCATTGTATTGAGAATCAAAAGTTAGAGAGGAAGTTATCTAGCTACTTCCTATGGCCTTGCATGTCTATGGTGGACTACTCACGCATCATCGGAGAGGCACCCATGAAGATGATGCACCCCTCCGTGATGGTGTTAGATTGGATCTCGCGGTTCTAGAACTTGCAGCGGCTGGAATTGTATTTCATTGACTCCCCTAGGGTTTTTGGAATATTTGGTTATTTATAGAGATGATAGGTGGTGAAGAGGCGTCCTGAGGTGGGCACAACCCAGTAGGGTGCGCCTAGGGCCTCTGGCATGCCCTGGTGTCTTATGATCTCCACGGTCCTCCTGTTTGACACTACTTTGGCCCACTGGATGTCTTCTGGCCAAAAAAAATCTTCAAAAAGTTTCACGGTGTTTGGGCTTGGTTTGGTACTGATATTATGCAAAGTATAAAACAAGAAAAAACAATAGCTAACAATTGGCAATTTTTCAATAGGTTAGTCCCCAAAAATGATATAAAGTTGCTATAAGATGATTGTTAAACATCCAAGATTGATAATATAATAGCATGGAACAATCAAAATTATAGATATGTTGGAGACATATCAGCATCCCCAAGCTTAATTCCTACTCGTCATTGAGTAGATGAATGATAAAAACAAAAAAATGTGGTATTTTGCCTAACATCTTCAACATAGATTCTTTTGTTTTGTAGAATGGACATTTGGACTTTTTTTAGATGGTTCAAAGCAATAGTCTAGTTTTGAGATGAAGACTATACTTAAGTATATCAACAAGAAACCATGGTTTTCAAAATATTGACACTAAAGAAAGTTATCCCTAGCCCATCGTGCTCCATCATTGATCCATTCATGAAACACAGTCAAATATTAGCTACACCTAATGCTCAAGTACGATCATGGTGCCCCTATTGGTGCTTTATAAGAGAACATGGAGACTTAAGTAAAAATAAAAATTGCATAAGGTAAATAAATAGGCCCTTTGCAGAGGGAAGTAGGGTTTTGTAGAGGTGCCAGAGCTCAAGGGTTAAATTGAGAGAGAAAATATTTTGGGTGGCATGCCTTTCCTGTCAACGAAAACGATCTAGAGCTTTCAATACCTTTCCATGCTAGATATATCATAAGAGGTTCCGAAGCAGAAAATAAACTTTACTACATTTGCCACCATCCTTTCATAATCCATGGCTAGCCGGATCCACGGTTGTATTCCATACCAACACATTCCAAGGAATTTATTATTTGACAACATAAAGTAAATTTCTTTTTTCATTTCGGGACTGGGCATCCCTATTACCGACATACTCTCGTGCAATGACAAGTGAGTAAACACTCATCTTGAGAATAACACATCTAGCATGGAAAAATAATGGTCACCCCCTTCCACTTCATGAGCGGTACGAGCACACAAGAAGGAAAAATCATTTTGAAAATTAGAGATGGCACATACAAATTTTCTTGTAACGGCATGGAAATACCACATATAGGTAGGTATGGTGCACTCATATTGCAAAACTGGGTTCAAGGATTTTGGATGCACAAGTAGTATTTCTACATAGTACAAGTGAAGCCTAGCAAATAGATTGAGAAGCAACCAACCATGAAACGAAAATTCAGATAAGCGACCATTAAGCATAACTAACACCGAATAATGTCCAATAAGTAGGATGTAATTTCATTGCACAACTATTGACTTTCGTGCTTGCATAGGGAAACACAAACCATAATATCGATATTATTACTAAGTATAATTACTCACCAACATAATTCACTTATTACTATCATTGACGAGGATAGGTACCTAGGGTACGGTCCTAGGCCCGACCAACATACCCTACCTAAGGACACTTTGTTGGAAAACTTAAGGACCACAAGAGAGATTCTGACTGGATTCTCCATGGAGTTCAAGTCACTCAACAACCAATCCATTCGGTAGCTTCTTCCTCCATTCGACAGTCACCTATCACTCGGATGACCCTCCTTCCAGTCGACAATAGAAGATCAGAAATTGCCCCTGAGAAACCAACAGGTAGGCGTAGCAATTATGAGTACGTTACCAGTAATGCTAGTTCTTATACCCACAATTGGACCCTTGGATGCCTGGCAATTATGAGGGGAAGCGAACTCTATATTAGCCGCCCCTCCCCTTTGGCACAAGGTTTTGCAACCTTTGTAATGTCTATTCTCGACACGACAAAGCTCCAGAGCACTGAGATGTAGGGCTGTTACCTCCACGAGTGGGGCCTGAACTCATATACATCCTCTCCGTATCTAGGACTCTACCCTCTCCTTCCATGCCCTTACCTTTTACTGTCTGGCTAGTTCCCACGACAGTTGGCGCCCACCGTGGGGCAGGCGTCTAAGCGACTTCCGGCGAGGTTGCGTTTTTCTCCCTTCATCATGTCTTTCGGTGGTGTTTTCCCTCTGGGCCATGATATCCGTTTTAGAGTGCTCACCTTCATCGCCGACGATTCAGCATGGCTTCAAGAAGCGTCTCTCGATGTCTAGGCGCTACTAGTTCGTGGGGCCACACACTTCCGCCCAAGTTCCTGCGGCGTGCTGTTGCGGTAGCCGTCGACTCTGTATTCATCGGCTTTCCCCGCTGTTCATCCTCGCAAGCGATCTGGTCGCTCACGACTCCAGTGCTAGGTCAGGCATGTAACGGCTCGCCAAATTTCTTCTCCGTAGATTGTGGCGATCAAGCCCACCGAGTCCCTTCATGGCGTGTTCAAGTCGGACTCTGATTAGTCTGACGTTCCTTTTGAGTGCGAGAGCTGCGATCCTACAGCGGAGGTCCTTATGACTGGTTCTCATCAAAGCCTGCCGCCGGGTTTCGGCCATGGTAGGTGGGAAGCTGGCGAACCGTCGAGGGAAGAGACGTGTCACGATGGTGATGTCCTTCATACTCCTATCGTTGGTACGACCGCCGAGGCCCAGGCCTTGGAGGCCACAAGCACATGGCTTGAAGAGCTTTAGAGAGAACTTGGCGAGCGCGCTCGCCAGCGTCCACCAGTTTCCAGTCGACGTTAGCGACAGTTGTTTTCGAATGGATCTCACAACAATGTTGACGTATACCGTCCTCCTGTGTTAAACGTTGCAGCTGCTGCTAGGATAGCATATTCCATTCAGCCATCACGGTTAGAGGCTGGTAGAGGGTAGATGCAGATTAGAGAATTGCTAGATGCAGCATAGCGTCAGAATTCTGTTGTTTCGTAGTCGCGCAATAGGATTCATAGTAACTCACCAAGGGAAAGGACTGTTCAGTTGGGACATAGCCTTGGATCGACCTTGCGCCGAAGGGGCGGAAGTTTTCATGAAGACCAGTTCAGAGATGAGTTTCACCATAACGACCACGTCGAGTGCCCACTCCTCCGTAGGGTGTCCACACGTGCCTCAGCACGTGCACGAAAGGCGCTCGTTCGGTGATGAGCGGAATGTAGGGTTTGATACTCATGATCTCCTCACTCAGAGGCGGATCGATAGAGGCAGAGCCCACAGAGATGGACAAGCAAGAGATTTTCCGAGTGGCAGCACAACTGTCATCTCTGGCCCCGAGTGCTTTAGCAGGTCCATACGTTCTGTAGAGATTCCCCCCAACTTCAGGTCGGCGGCTGGGATCGGGAAGTTTTCTGGCGAGTCTAAGCTAGAGCTTTGGTTAGACGACTACCGAGTGGCGGTTCAGATTGGTGTTGGCAATGATAACACCGCGATGAAACACTTGTCCTTGATGTTGGATGGTTCGGCTCGTGCATGGTTGAATCACTTGGCTCCATCTAGCATATACTGCTAGGAGGATCTCGCCCGAGTGTTCATCAGAACTTTCGAGGGCACTTGCAAGTGTCCTGCCAGGCTGATTGACTTCCAACATTGTGTTCAGAAGCCCAATGAGACCTTGAGGGATTACATTCGTCGCTGGTCCACTCTGCATCATATAGTGGAAAATGTTTCTGAACATTAGGTTGTTTGTACTTTCAAGGCTGGGGTGAAGTATAGAGAGCTCTACTTGAAGTTTGGTCGAACAGGCGACATCTCGCTGAGTAAAATGATGGAAATCGCAACTCGGTACGCCAATGGCAAAGAGGAAGACTGCCTCTGCAGCAGCAAAGGAAAAGCAGTCGACAACAAGGCCGGCGACAATTCCGGTCGGAAGCAAAAGCAGAAGGCTGATGGCTCTTTCCAGGCACAGGCGGTCACTTTGGCGGCCCAAGGAAAGAATAAGGGGAAGTCCACAGTACAGTTTAACCCCAAGAAAGGAAACAATCAATCAAGGACTAATGTGTTGGATCTACCGTGCAATCCACACGAGGAAAGATGAAGAAGGCAACTTGATATTGCCCAAGTATACCACTCGGTAGTGTCGATTGCTCATTCAGCAGTTCAAAGAGACCCCATCAAGTGAGAAAACTCCTGAGAAGGATGATGAAGAAAAATAAATGTTTCTTGATGTCACCGCTACACTGATGATTTTTACTGATGTTGAAAGCAAGAGTCGATTGAAGGTCATCAATAGGAAGGTCAACATGGTCGTACCTACCACCCCCACCTACCTCAAGTGGTCTCAAACTGCTATCACATATGATCAGTTGGATCATCCCGCTCACGTGGCCACTCCCAATCGACAGGCTTTGGTGGTTGATCCGATTGTGGGGGGCACTCGACTGCGCAAGGTCCTCTTGGACGGTGGCAGCAGCCTGAACATCCTGTACGCAAATACCCTTAAAGGGATGGGCATTTCGATGTCCCGACTTAGTGAGAGAAACATGCAATTGCATGGAGTCATCCCAGGGAAGAAAGCCAAGTCTCTCGGCCAGATTGCGTTGGATGTCACATTCAGAACAGATAGGAATTTTCGAAAGCAAAAATTGACGTTTGAAGTCGTGGATTTCCAAAGCGCTTATCATGCCATTCTGGGTCGACCCGCATATGCTCGTTTCATGGTCCGTCCATGTTACGTGTATATCAAGTTGATGATACTAGGTCCCAAAGGTGTGATCAAGGTCACTAGCAATCGACAGCAGGCTGAAGAGTGCCTCCAGAAAGGCTCCAAAATCGCCGATCACCAGATGGCCATGGTTGAGCTAGAAGAATACAAGAAGAGTGTTGACCCTACTGATTTGCTGCGCGCTAAGAAGCCTGCTTCCGAGTTAGCATTTCAGTCGGTAGGGGAAGTGAAGAATGTACATATCCACCCAACAGATTCAACTGACCAATATATCATCAACACTCGATAGCAAATAGGAAGCCGAGCTCATCCAGTTCCTCCGTGAGAAATGGGGTACCTTCGCATAGAAGCCTGCTGACATGTCGGGGGTTCCCAAGGAGCTGGCTATGCACCGACTGAGAGTTGACCCGAAGGCCAAGCCCGTAAAGGAGCATTTGCGTCGGTCGGCGACAGAGAAGCGTAAAGTAGTTGGTGAAGAGGTGGCTTGTCTCTTGCAAGCCAAGTTCATTCGGGAGATTTACCACTCCGAGTGGCTCTCGAATGTTGTCATGGTTCCCAAGAAGGACAAGTCACTATGCATGTGTATTGACTGCAAGCATATCAATCAGGCCTGCATGAAGGATCATGTAACACCCCGTTACGCCTAGCGGGATCTAGACTGGCCCCACAGACTAACACTAGTCTTTCCTGCGCACTTTGTCCTCACTCGTGCGCACCCGGGACCAATTTATCGTTCGGTCACCCATCCTAGAATTGCTGCAAGCCAAGCACGCTTAACTTTGGAGTTCTTTTCGAGTGGGCTCCCGGAAAAGAAGGAATTCCTTGTTGATATGAGTAGTCTATCATTCCTATTAAGCCAGGCTCTCACATACACCCCCACTCAAAGGAACCAACGTCCTCGTCGGCCCATCAGAAACGTTCCCTTTTGGTACACGTATGCGCGTCTAGTCCGGCACATGTGCCATGCTGTGTGCCACGACGGGCCACACACGCAATGAGCCACATGCCCGTGCACCTGACACGTGCATGACCATGTAACCACAAGGGTTGGCTCTGATACCAATTGTAACACCCCGTTACGCCTGGCGGGATCTAGACTAGCCCCACAGACCAACACTAGTCTTTCCTGCGCACTTTGTCCTCACTCGTGCGCACGCGAGACAAACTTCCCGTTCGGTCATCCATCCTAGAATCGCTCCAAGCCAAGCACCCTTAACTTTGGAGTTCTTTTTGAGTGGGATCCCGGAAAAGAAGGAATTCCTTGTTGATATGAGTAGTTTATCATTCCTATTAAGCCAGGCTCTCACAGATCATTTCTCGCTCCCCCGCATAGATCAGATTGTTAACTCGACCGCAAGATGCGAGCATTTATCTTCCATAGATGCTTAACCGGGTACCATCAGATCCGTCTGTTTGGCCCGGATGAAATAAAAATAGCCTTCATCAACCCATTCGGGTGTTTTTGATACATTACCATGCCATTCGGTTTGAAAAATGCCGGCACTACTTTCATGCGCATGATTCAGAAGTGTTTACTCGACCAGATCCCTTGGAATGTCGAGGCATACATGGATGATATTGTTGTCAAGTCCCGCAAAGGTTCTGACCTGCTGGTTGACTTGGCCGAGACCTTCGCCAATCTGAGGAGGTACGATATAAACCTGAATCCGGCTAAGTGTACTTTTGGTGTCCCTAGAGGCAAGTTACTCGGTTTTCTTGTTTCCGAACAAGGGATCGTCATCAACCCTGAGAAAATCAGCGCCATTACCCGAATGAAGACTCCTGTGAGAGTGCACGATGTTTAGAAGCTCACAGGTTGCTTGGCAGCACTGAGTCGATTCATTTCTCATCCTGATGAGAAGGCATTGCCTTTGTACTGACTGATGAAGAAGTCCGACACGTTCAAGTGGACTCCAGAGGCCGAAGTAGCGTTTGTCGAGATCAAAGCCCTGCTCTCCACCCAGCCGGTGCTTTCTGCTCCTTGCAGCAAAGAGCCCTTGCTCCTGTACATCACGACCACTAATCAACTCCTCAGTATAGTGTTAACTGTCGAGCGGGAAGAGGAGGGCAAGGCTTACAAAGTCTAACGTCCAGTCTATTACTTGTTTGAAGTATTGAATCCTTCGAAGCAAATATATCCTCACTACCAGAAGTTGGTTTATGGTTTTTGTCTATCAGCAAAGAAGGTGGCACATTATTTTCAGGACCACTCGATTTCAGTCTCCAGTGATGTTCCGTTATCCGAGATTCTCAACAATCAGGATGCAACTGGTCAAGTGGCTAAGCGGGCAATCGAGCTCCTATAATTTGACATCAAGTTTGAAGCCAAGAAAGCGATCAAGTCTCAGGCACTTGCAGGTTTTATGGCCGAGTGGATTGAACAGCAGCAACCAGTCTAGGTTCACTTGGCACACTAGACCATGTTCTTCGATGGTTCTAAAATGTTGAATGGGTCCTGTACTGGCATTGTCTTAGTATCTCCAAAGAGGCGTACGAGGCTAGCAATTTGGCTTACGATGCCACCACAACGCTTCGCACCAATGTCCGAGTAAGTTCGATTGTAAGTACATTTCCGATTGAATTCATGTCTTCTTTGATTGTACACCCACTGGGTATTTTCCACTTGTATGATATTTGAAAGTTCTCCACTCAAATAGATTAGGTCTTAATTGAGAAGATTTCAGTCCAGTGGGGGCACACTGAGTGCACCCACTGGGTGTAGTCCCCGAGATCGCTGTCAAGTGCTTGCACTAGCAGGGGACTTAGAGTTTGTCATATGCGAAATATGTTTGCTACTCGACATGTCGAGCGAAGTTTGTCCTGACCACACCATGCTGAAGCTTCCTTGTAGGTTTCATGGATATCGTTTCATCAACCATGATATGATGCTACTTCAAAGGTGCGGGGTGGGGTGGCGGATCACTCGACATATCGAGTGTTAATAGGTCCAGTGGGGGCACTCTAAGTGAACCCACTGGGTGTAGTCCCTGAGACATCTATTGAGTGCTTGCACTGGTAGGGGTCTTAGAAGAGATGATATTCATATGCTGCCCGCTGCGGAGCCGATGTGGCACTCTCCCTCGTAAGAGTCCTTTGCAAGGAGGCAAGGGAGGATAAATTGAAGGAGCTCCGAGTGATGAATACGAAGAAGCTTCAGTTTGAAGACTTCATGGAGACCTTCATTGACACAACCATGAGGATCGCAGATGGGAACGACATGGACACATTCGTCGAGCCAGCCAGCCTGTCGGGTGCTTGATAAACTTGATTCATGAGAAAACTTTATTTGCCTCGGCAGGGTTTTTAACTTAGGCAAAAGCATGTTTGCAGCTAAGCCCCCCGAGTGTGAGGATTGCTCAACACTCGGAGTAGTTTTGAACTAAGGTGAAGACTGATTCACAGCTAAGTCATTGAGTGAATGGACTACTGTCCACTCGGCAGGATTTTTAACTTAGGCGAAAGCATGTTCGCAGCTAAGCCCCCGAGTGTGAGGATTGCTCAACACTCGGAGTGGTCCCAAGCGAGAAATTACTTGATTGGAGTCGACAAAAAGACTATGGAAGTCAAACTTGCATATATGACATGCCCTGAAAGATTTTTATTCCATCAAAACCACTCTATTGCGAAGTATAGAAACGCCGGAGCAAATCTGCGTTGCAGGCTCGCGGATCGTCCATCTGCTTCTTGAGGTTGTACAAGTGATAAGCTCCGTTGTTCAATAGCTTGGTGAGAACGAAGGGACCCTCCCACGCAGGACCAAACTTGTGGTGTCGCTATTGATCCACTCAGAGCACCAAATCTCCCTCATGAAACGACCGACTCTTAACATTTCTCGCATGGAAATGTCGCAGATCTTGCTGATAAGCTGTGGTCCGGATCAACGCCATTTCTCGCTCTTCCTCCAAGAGATCAACACCATCCTATCTTGCTTGTTCAGCTTCGGCTTCAAAATAAAGTTCCACTAGGGGAGAGTTGTGAAACAAATCACTCGACAGGACAGCTTCGGCTCCATACACCAGGAAAAATGGATTCTGTCCAGTCGACCGATTAGGCATTGTTCTCAGGCCCCATAAAACAGATGGCAACTCTGTCACCTAGGCTCCGGCGGCATGATCAAAGTCCCGCATGAGACGATGCTTCAAACCTTCCAGGATAAGGCTGTTAGCTCGCTCAACTTGTCCATTGGTTTGAGGATGTGCAACGGAAGCATATTCCACCCGAGTGACTTGGGAGGTGCAAAAGTATCTGAATTCTTCCGAGTCAAAGTTGGTGCCGTTATCCGTGATGATGTTGTGGGGAATGCCGTATTGGAAAATTATTTCCCTCATGAATGTGACTGCCGTACGAGAGTTCAATTTTTTATCAGCTTGGCCTCAATCTACCCTATGAATTTGTCGACTACAATGAGCAAATGAGTGAATCCGCCTTTTCCAGTCCGAAAGGGACCAACCATGTCTAAGCACCAGACAGCAAACGGCCAGGCAAGGGGGATTGTCTTTAGAGTAGATGCCAGCTTGTGGGATAAGTTTGCATACAATTGGCACCCCTCACAATGATCGACAATGTATTTGGCCATCTCATTGGCCCATGGCAAGAAGAAACCAGCTCAGTACACCTTAGTGACTTTTTTCCATGAGGACGCATGATGGCCGCAAGTTCCCGAGTGGATTTCATCCAGAATCACTCAACCTTCTACATGGAAATGCAACACTGCGTTATGCCAGTCGCCCTTTCTCTAAACAGCTGATCCCCGATCACAGTAAAAGCTTTCAACCTGCGCACAATCTGTCGTGCTTCTGTATCGTCTTTAGGGCGATCTTGTCTAAGGATATATGCAATATAGGGCACCGTCCAATCGGGAATGACGACCAGAACTCCATGACTAAATCAATAACAGCAGGGACATCGACTTCAGTCAGATCTGTGGAGCTCATAGCTTGCGGGGGATCTTCGGTGAAAGGATCTTCCTATACCGAAGGAGTATGGAGGTGTTGTAAAAACACATTGCCAGGGACACGCCATCGAGTGATCCAATCTTTGCCAGCTCATCAGCTGCTTGATTCTTCACTCGGGGAACATGATGAAGTTCTATACCTTCACCAACAGGCGACTTGGTGGGATCCAAATTGGGCTTGATTTCTTCAGTCTCCTTTTCAAAGTCTTGGCAGAATTCTGTTGGGAAGAAGGAATGAGAGGAGGTTTAATGAAATACAATCGTCAAGGAGTTTATGAAGTTCAGTCGACAAGGATAGTTACCGTCGAGCATGATGTACATCTTTCTCGCGAACTCCCCCAGATGCTTCTCCAAACCATTGCTCATTTTGGTTAGTTGCACAGTCTTCTTGATGAGTTCCACCCATTCCTACTTCAGCTTGGAGTTCTCCACCTCCATCTTCTTAGCGGCGGGCAGTTTTTGCTCAGCAGCTTCAGTCTTCTTCCTTGCCACCCGTTGAGCATCAGCAAGCGCTTTGTCCTTGTCCTCCAGCGCCTTCTTCATGGTATCTAAAGAAATAGCATTGTTGAGTCACACTCGGAGTCGACGATTTTCATCGCGTATGTCTGTTCGAGTGAAAACACTCGGTTTAAAGTATGGAAAGTGAGGATAAGAATGCATTGGGTCGACAGAAGTTACCTCCTAGAGTTTTCAGTTCAGTCCACACTCGCTCCAAACTGCTTTTGGAGACCTCCAAGTCCACTCGCAGCTGGTTCATTGCATCCTCAAGATCCTTGTACTGCATGCCAAGTTCGCAAGCTCTTTGAAACCAACAAAGAACGAAATTCAGTCGACAAGAAACACCTACACTCCCGAGTGCAGAAGGTCAAAAACAGACGATCGGGTGGCGCACCCTACCCCACCCCACTACCTTGAAGTAGCATCATATCATGGTGGATGAAATGATGTCCATGAAACCCTCGTTCAGGAGAAGAAGAATTCAAGCAAAAGTCCACCCGGCATGTCGAGTGGCTCATGTACTCCGCGTACCGTAAATAACCCTGAGTTCAAGATGGTCTCTATCGGATGCCCGCCAGTGCAAGCACTCCACGGCGGTCTCGGGTAGTACACCTAGTGGGTGCACTCAGAGTGCCCCCAATGGAACTGCTAACACTCGATCCGTCAAGTGACCCGTCAACCCCACTCCGCTCCTTTGAAATAGTGTCATATCATGGTTGATTAAATGATTTCCATGAAACCTACAAGGTAGCTTCAGTGTGGGATGACTAAGAAATAAAAAATTACACTCGACATGTCGAGTGGTAAGTGTACTCCGTGTACAACAAAAGTCCTGAGTTCAAGTTTTTAAGACTACTACTCATCGTCTATGATCAACAGTAGCCTCGGGGACTACACCTAGTGGGTGCACTTGGCGTGCCCCCAATAGTTCCTAAAACATTCGACAAGGTCTGCCCTATCTAAGCATTTGACAGTCTCTTCAGACCCCCGCCAGTACACCTAGTGGGTGCACTCAGAGTGCCCCCACTGGTTCCTAAAACATTCGACAAGGTCTCCCCTGTTTGAGCATTCAACAGTCTCTATCGGACCCCTGCTAGTGCAAGCACTCGGCGGTGGTCTCGAGGAGTACACCCAATGGGTGCACTCAGAGTGCCCCCACTGGATCTACCAACTCTCAATCTGTCGATTGGCAGAGAATAAAAAAACCATGAGAAGCATATGAATATCGTCTCTTCTAAGACCCTTGCCAGTGCAAGCACTCGACAGCGGTCTCGGGGACTACACCCAGTGGGTTCACTTAGAGTTCCCCCACTGGACCTATTAACACTCAATCTGTTGAGTGATCCGCCACCCCACTCTGCACCTTTGAAGTAGCGTCATATCATGGTTGATGAAATGATATCCATGAAACCTACAAGAAAGCTTTGGTGTGTTGTGGCCAGGACAAACTTCACTCAACATGTCGAGTAGCAAACGCATTTTGCATAAGACGAACTCTAAGACCCCTGTCAGTGCAAGCACTCGACAATGGTCTTAGGGACTACACCCAGTGGGTGCATTCAGAATGCCCCCACTGGACTAAAATCTGCTCGATTAGGACCTGATCTATTCGAGTGGAGAAATTTCAAACATCATACAAGTGGAAAACACCCAGTGGGTGTACAATCAAAGAAGATAGGAATTCAATCGGAAATGTACTTACAATCGAACTTACTCGGACATTGGTGCAAAGCGCTATGCTGGCATCGTAAGCCAACTTGCTGGCCTCCTACGCCTCTGTGGTGCGTAGCGTCATCTGTTCCGCCTAGATCATGGCCTCCTTTGCAGCTCCGGTCTGATCTTCCAGAACGCAGTGTAGAGGAAAAGCAGTCACCAGCAGGATCGTCGTTGCGGCTAGGGAAGTCGAGGTAGCTTGAGCTGGTCCGGTTGGAGACGACGTCACGATGGTCAAAACAACTGGTGGAGGAGTCGACAGCGGTACCTCAGGATCGGTTCTGACCCGTGTCTTGTCGCTTATTCCCTGGGAAGATCCAGCAGTTGATTGCTGAAGCGTGTGAGTCAACTGAGTTCTTCAGGCGCGTACGCGTGGGGCACCTAAGGTCTCACCTTCACCCCTGGTACCCCGAGGTTGTTCTTCGTCATCCTACAGTTCAATGATTTCTTCAAATACCAATCGGCGATATTGACTTTTGCAATCGACGAACTTGAAGAATCAGATCTATGTAAGGATTTGTTTACCTCTGTGAGAAGTGGCCGCATCAGTAGTATCCACATCCATTTGATCCTCTCCGTCCCGTGGAGGCGATGTCATTGAGGTAGCAGCACTGGTAGATCAAATTCCACTCGGTCAACAAGAATTAGGAGTTGCAATCGACAGAGAAAGATGAAATCAAACACTTACGTTGAGACGACGGGCACAACCATCTTCATGCGGAGTGGAGCTTTGCGGGGTTTTCCTATATTAGGCTTTGGCTGCTTCGCCGAACATTCGCCCGACTCGACAGTCGAGGGTCGGTCCCTCTTCTGGTTCCTTTCACATGGAATCGGGGCTTTGTCCGCAGCAGTGGAAGGGTCCTGACGTGACTTGGATCAACTTTCGGCGCGTGGTGGGGATTCGACCTCCTCCTCATTGTCACCCAAGTCCTCATATTCGTCTTCACTGTCATAAACGCAGTTAATGTCCACGCTGCCACCCTTGCTTTCCCCACAGTCTTCAGGTTGACTCCCATTGGGCACAGGCAATGCATGTGCATCCACTCCTACATGTTTCGAACAGTGAAGTTAGTCAACAGTTCAATCAATCACTCGACAAAATGGAATGATAGTCGACAGGACCAGAGTTACTAGATTCTTTGGCAGATTTGCAGCAAAGTAGGGTTGGATCCTCTTCACACCCAGGGTGTTGTCACAAGCTCCGGTGATGCTATGAAGCCATTGCTTGACATTTTTTTGTGAAACCTCCTCCAGGTGTGTCCTGGTCCGGTCCTCAGGACCGACATAATGCCACATGGTGTGATCCCTTGCTTGGAGAGGCTGGATCCATCGACTGATGAATGTCTCCAAGAGATCCATTCCAGTGAGTCCACCATGGATAAGGGCTCCTACAGCATCCACCAAGATTCTGACTTGGAATTTTTTTCCCTCGAACACCTTGAAGGATTTGGGAACAGTTGGATGATCTAATGTGAAGGGAGAGAGGCCAGTCGACATATTGGGAGAAACTGTGTCCTTGCAATAAAACCAGGTCGACTGCCAACCTCTAACCGACTCGGGAAAAGTCATGGAAGGAAAAGAACTACGAGCTCTCTTTTGAATTCCTAGACCCCCACACAGCTGGACTACATGAGTCTTTCCATCCTCAAGGTGGGCCTTTTTTACCGTCTAAGATCTTACAGTGAAAATGTGCTTGAACAGTCCCAGTGGGGAGACGAGCCCAAGAAATACTCGCACGGAGTGATGAAGATAAACAAGTACGAAATCGCATTTGGGGGAAAGTGATGGATCCGAGCTCCGAAGAAGTTCAAGAATCCTCTAAAAATGGGTGGGTGGCATGGAGAAACTTTTTTTGACGTGGGAGAGGAGAAGAACCCGCTCTCCCTCGCGCGGCTCCGTCTCACGCTCCCCTCCGATAGCCTCCAAGCACCGTCCGCCACGAGCCCTTCGACGACGAGGTTCTCGACGTCCGCGGAGGTGACTGTCAATGGGAGAAAGTACCCCTGGATCCACCCCGGCGGCGTGGTGAACCTGGCAGTCGAGGGCTTCTCGGCCGTGCCCTTCACGGCTCCCTTCCTGGCATGCTCCAGCTTCTCCGTGGCTCCCTTCATCATCACAGTGGCAGAGTTCGTCGGAGCAGAGCAGAGTGGGGGCACTGGATACGAGGGAGGCGGAGGAAGAGAGGAGATTCGGGGGAGAAACACTGTGCGAGCTGCGATGCTTATGGATTTATACCCCGCCAAGTACCTAAGTGACGTGTGGGCCCACGAGATCCCCACAAATCCCAACCACAGATGGCACCCTGTACGTGGAGAAATGAGTTGCGTGCAAATCGAGGTGTCATACTCCCACTTGCCCCGATCATGGCGTCATCTTCGAGGACGCACGCGCTTCCCAAATTTTGGTATCCCACAAGATCCGGGCGTGATAGAGCGACCCGTCACATCCAGAGATCCCTTCAGATCACTTGGAATTAAATTGGCATTGAACATTCACTTGGACACTTTCAAGACAAAATTGATCCGGGCGAATGACGAAGAATTCAGTTGACGCAAGTTTCGTTGAAGCCCCGAAAATCATTCGGAAGATTTGGTGCCCTGTTTCGAACTGGCGTCAATACCCCCCTTCACCACTCAAACCCTGATCCATTCGGGGCCTAATGACGAGGATATGTACCTAGGGTAGTGTCCTAGGCCCGGCCTACATACCCTAACTAAGGACACTATATTGGAAAACTTAAGGGCCACAAGAGAGATTCCGACTGGATTCTCCATGGAGTTCAAGTCACTCGACAACCAATCCATTCGGTATCTCCTTCCTCCACTCGACAGTCACCTGTCACTCGGACGACCCCACTTCCATTCGACAACAGAAGACCAGAAGTCGCCCCTGAGAAACCAAGAGGCAGGCGTTAGGCCAGTCGTCATTAATAGGAATTATGAGTACGCTACCAGTAACGCTAGTCTTTATACCCACGATCGGACCCTTGGATGCCTGGCAATTATGAGGGGCAGCGAACTCTATATAAGCCGCCCCTCCCCTATGGCACAAGGGTTCGCAACCTTTGTAATCTCTATTATCCACACGACAAAGATCCAGAGCACTAAGACATAAGCTGTTACCTCCACGAGAGGGGCCTGAACTCATACATCTCTATGTACATCCTCGCTGTAGCCAGGACTCTGCCCTCTCCTTCCGTACCCCTACCTTCTATTGTCAGGCTCGTTCTCACGACAATCATCATGTCTCAAAACTATTACAAATAATCAAGTTTAATTTATCCAATGATCTTCATGAAAGTTTTTATTATATCCCTCTTGAATATCTACAACTTTGGGACTAGTTTCATATATTGCCATTGCTTTTTGACAAGCTAAAATAAATTTAAGTGAAGAACATGGGCATAAAAGTTTTGTCTCTCAAAATAATATAGTGAAGCATGATAGGATTTCTTCAAAATTAACTAAGTCTCAAATTAAGCTAAGTGAAGCATGAGAGCATTTCTTCAAACATGTAACAGCACGCCATGCTCAAAAAAGTATAACTGAAGCACTAGAGCAATTCCATAGCTCAAAACATTTAAGTGAATCATATAAAGCAATTCTAACAAATCATAGGATAATTTTGTATCTCTCAAATAGGTGTCTACAGCAAGGATATAAATCAAATCAAGCAAATTCTCATATAATACAAGATGCTCCAAGCATAACTCATTATATGTGACGAATAAAAATATATCTATAAGTAAAACACCGATGGTTGTTAGAAGAAATAGGAGATGCCACTCGGGGAATCCCCAAGCTTAGGCTCTTCCTACTACTTATTCCTTCGTCCATCGTGATCTCACCCAAAACTTGAAAACTTCAATCACACAAAACATAACAAAATCTTCGTGAGATCTGTTAGTATAATAAAGCAAATTAACAATCTAAGTACTGTTGCAAACCCATTCATAGTTTATTATTGCATTATATATAGTGTATTTTAACTTTATCATGACTTATACCCTCCAATACAAGCCATAGATTCATCAAAACAAGCACACAATGCAACAAAAACAAAATCTGTCTCAAACAGAATAGTCTGTAGTAATTTGTACTCTAACCATACTTCTCTAACTCTAAAAATTCTGAAACATGAGGAAAATGTAAATAATGTGTATATAAATATCGTGTTAAAACTTAAGCTCATTATCACACGCCAATAAAAAAATGAAAATTCGCGCACTCGAGTCAAAGTTTCTATTTTAGATTCAACATTGTTTCTACTCATCTTATGAATCATCCTAAAGGCTTTACTTGGCACAAACACTAAATAAAACATAAAAAACACAATCATAACAGATGCATAATGGTGAAAACACTCAAAAAATAGAAAGGAAAAGATAAGGTAAATTTTATTCAGGTAGCCTCCCAACAAGCGCTATCGTTTTACGCCCCTAGCTAGGCATAACGCAAAGATTCAAGTATTATCATCTTTATTCTTTTTCTTCATAGAAGTATTCTTGTCAAGAGGTTTTGAAAATATAACTTTAAACACATTATCCATAGAATTATTAGCACTATGCAATTGTCCATCTATATATCCTCTTTGATTACCGACTACAATCCAAGAGTAATGTTGATTAACATCATTAAAAGTTTGTTGGATCATATCTAAAACAGGGACTTCTTTTTTAAGGTTCTCATCGAAAAATTTATTATTGCCAAGCAAATGTTGTAAAATGTAGTCTCTTCCATAAATTAGCTCACCTACTACCATTTTTTCATGGCTTTTACCAAAATGATCAAAAAATTCCCTAGCTTCTCGTATTATGTGATCAAATTCATTCATAAGAACAAGGGTAGCTAACTTTTCAGCTTTAGGATCCTTTCAAATGGGTAGCTCATAAGACAATCTTTGCAAGGTAGGATATGTGCGGATAATCCTATTTTCATGTTTCGGAACTAGTGCCGAAATAGCTTCCGCATAAGTTTTAGTTCTTTTAAGTATAGGTGCATCATCAAGAGTCAAATTTCCAACACAATTGAAAATTTCTTGTATAGTTTCTTTTCCTATAACATTCCCTTGCCCCAAAACAAAAGTTTAATAATCCAGATTACCAGGATGTCCAATTTTAGGAGTCTCACCATCATTTGTTTCTGCCATACCAAATTCACTCATTATGAAAAGTAAGCAAAAGATCAAACGGGAAATTGGCAAACAAAAAAGAGGGCAAAAAAATGGCAAGTTTTGTGAAGTGTGGGAGAGGAAAACGAGAGGCAAATGGCCAATAGTGTAAATTGCAAGTAGATGAGATTTGTGATTAGGAACCTTATGTATGTTGATGATGTCTCCCTCACGCCAAAGATTGGCATGCTGAAGACAGACTGCTTACGCACCTCCTCCTCGGCAACGACTCTAGAGATTCCTTTGACTTGGCTTGAGACTACGTCGGTACTTCCCCAAAGAGGAACGAATGATGCAGCACAACTACGGTAAGTATTTCCCTCAGTTAAGAAACCAAGCTATCAATCCATGGAGGAAGACGATGCAACGCGATGTAAATGGCACCTGGGCACAAAGAACACATACATGCAACCTGATGCGTAAGAGAGGTTGTCAATCTCTGAATGTTAAAAAGACAGATTAACTTATAATAGGTTGGGAAATAGATCTCACAATAACACAAAATAAAAGAAGTAAACAAAAAGTGCAGCAAGGTATTTTTGGGATTTTGGATTCATAGATCTAAAAATAAAGACGACAAAAAGATATATAGGAAAGCAATACGTTGGAGAAGTAGACCCAGGGGCCGTAGGTTTCACTAGTGGCTTCCCTCATGACTATAGCACATAGTGGGTAAAGAAATTATTGTGTGGCAATTGACATAATATCAAATAATCATGACGATTTCCAAGGCAATGATCATTATATAGGCATCACGTCCAAGATAAGTAGACTGAAATGATTTTGTATCTACTACTATTTCCACACATCGAACGCTATCCAGCATGCATATAGTATATTAAGTTCATGGAAAAACGGAGTAATGCAATAAGAACGGAGACATGATGTAGACAAGATCTATTTATGTAGGAATAAACCCCATCTTGTTATCCTTAATGGCAACGTTACATGCGTGCCTTGCTGCCCCTTTTGTCACTGGGAGAGGACACCACAAGATCAAACCCATCACAAAGCACCACTTCCCATGGCAAGGAAAATCGATCAAGTTGGCATAACTAAAACTAATATTCGAAGAAGAAATACGAGGCTATAAGTAATCGTGCATATAAGAGATCAAACAAGACTCAAATAATATTCATGGATAGAAACTGATCATGAACTCAAAATTCATCGGGTCCCAGCAAACACACCGCAAAAAGTCATTACATCAAAAAGATCTCCAAGAGACCATTTTATTTAGAATAAAGAGAGAGAGACAGGAATCCATCTAGCTACTACCTATGGACCCTTCGATCTATGGTGGACTACTCACGCATCATCTGAGAGGCACCCATGAAGACGACGCACCCCTCCGTGATGGTGTTAGATTGGATCTCGCGGTTCTAGAACTTGCGGCATCTGGAATTGTGTTTCGTCGACTCCAATTGGTTTTTGGAATATTTGGTTATCTATAGAGCTGATAGGCGGCAGAGAGGCATCACGAGGTGGGCACAACCCCCCAGGGCACGCTGGTGCCTCTAGCGCGTCCTGGTGTCTTGTGCTCTCCTCAGCCATCCTCTCTAGCACTTCTTTGGCCCAAGAAAATCTCCAAAAAGTTTGACGGTATTTGTGCTTCGTTTGGTACTTAAATTCTGTGAAGTAAAAAGCTGGCAAAAAATAGCAAGTGGCAATTGGCACTATGTCAAAATGTTAGTCCCCAAAAATGATATAAAGTTGCTATAAAATGATTGTAAAACATCCAAGATTGATAATATAACAACATGGAACAATAAAAAATTATAGATACATTGGAGACGTATCAATTCCCCAAGCTTAATTCATACTCGTCCTCGAGTAGGTGAATGATAAAAACGGAATTTTTGATGTGGAATGTTGCCTAACATGTTCATCATACATTCTTTTATTTTGTAGCATGGACATTTTGACTTTATTAGATGGTTCAAAGCAATAGTCTAGTTTTTACATAAAGACTTCAATACTCAGGAATATCAACAAGGAACCTTGATTTTAAAAATATCAACACTAAAGAAAGTTATCCCTATCCTATCATGCTCAATCATTGATCTATTCATGGAACACACTCAAATATTAGCTACACCTAATGCTCATGCAAGATCATAGTGCCCCCTAGTTGGTGCTTCATAAGAGAAGATGGTGACTCAAGTAAAGAAATTGCATAAAGTACATAGACAGGCCCTAACCAGAGGGAAGTAGGGATTTGTAGAGGTGCTACAGCTCAAGGTTTTAATTGAGAGTGAAAAATATTTTGGGTGGCATGCCTTTCCTATCAACGGAAACGATCGAGAGCTTTCAATACCTTTCCATGCTAGATATATCATAAGCGGTTCCCAAACAGAAAATAAAGTTTATTCCTTTTCCACCATCCTTTCACAATCCATGGCTAGCCGAATCCACGATTGCCTTCCATACCAACACTTTCCAAGGAATTTATTATTTGACAACATAAAGTAAATTTCATGTTTTCATTTCAGGACTGTGCATACCCATTATCGCCATACTCTCGTGCAATGACAAGTGAATAAACACTCATCTTGAGAATAATACATGTAGCACGAAAAAATATCGGTCGCCCCTTCCACTTCATGAGTGGTACGAGCACACAAAAAGGAAAATTCATTTGGAAAATTAGAGATGGCACATACAAATTCATTTTGAAATACAGCATATAGGTAGGTATGGTGGACTCATATATTGACATGGAAATACCGCATATAGGGAGGTATGGTGGAACGACATGGCAAAACTGGGTTTAAATATTTTGGATGAACATGTAGTATTTCTACTTAGTACAAGTGAAGGCAAGCAAATAGATTGAGAAGCAACAAAACATGAAACAAAAATTCACATAAGTAAGCATTAAGCATAACTAACACCAAATAATGCACCGTAAGTAGGATGTAATTTCGTTGCACAACTATTGACTTTCATGCTTGCATAGGGAATCACAAACCTTAACATCAATATTCTTACTAAGCATAATTACTCACCAACATAACTCACATATTATTATCATGATGTGTCAAAACTATTACAAAGAATCAAATTAATTTTTCCAATGATCTTCATGGAAGTTTTTGTTATATCCCTCTTGAATATCTATCACTTTGGGATTAGTTTCATATATTGACATTGCTTCTTGACAAGCTCAAATAAATTTAAGTGAATAACATGAGCATAAAAGTTCTGTCTCTCAAAATAATATAAGTGAATCTTGAGAAGATTTCTTTAAAATTTAATAACTCTCAAATTAATCTAAGGGAAGCATCAGAGCATTTCTTCGAACATGTAAAAGCACGTCGTGTTGAAAAAGATATAAGTGAAGCACTAGAGCAATTCCATAGCTCATAAAATTTAAGTGAAGCATATAGAGAAATTGTAACAAATCATAGCATATTTTTGGCGCTATCAAATATGTGTGTAAAACAAGGATAAAAGGCAAAGCAAGCAAAGAATCATATAATACAAGACGCTCCAAGCAAAACTCATGATATGTGACGAATAAAAATATAGCTCAAAGTAAAATACCGATCGTTGTTAGAAGAAAGAGGGGATGCCACTCGGGGCATCCCCAAGCTTAGTTGCTTGTTCATATTTGGATATTATCTTGGGGTGCCATGGGAATACCCAATATTACAATATTCTTACTCCTTATTCCTTGATCCATCGTGAGCTCACCCAAAACGTGAAAACTTCAATCACACTAAACTAAACAAAATCTTCATGAGATCCGTTAATACAATAAAGCAAATTACCACTCTAAGTGCTATTGCAAACCCATTAATATTATATCATTGCATTATATCTACTTTATTCAAACTTTATCATGAATTATAGCCTCCAATACAAGCTATATATTCATCAAAACAATCACACAATGCAACGAAATCAGAATCTATCTCAAACAGAACAGTCTATAGTAATATGTACTGTAACCATACTTCCGTAATTCTAAAACTTATAAAAAATTAGGAAAACATAAATAGTTTGTAGGGAAATACTATTTTAAAATTTCAGCTCATTAGAATGGTCCATTTATAAATTAAAATTTGCGCACTGGAGTCAAAGTTTTTGTTTCAGATTCAGCATTGTTTTTACTCATGTTATAATCATCCTAAAGGCTTTACTTGGCACAAACACTAAATAAAACATAAAAACACAATCATAAAAGAGGCATAATTTTTCAAACACTCAATAAATAGAAAGTAAAAGATAATATAAATTTTATTCATAGGGTTGCCTCCCAACAAGTGCTATTGTTTTACTCCCCTAGCTCTGTATGATGACAAGTAAGCAAAAGGTCGAACGGGAAATTGCAAACAAAAAAGAGGGCAAATAAAACGAGAAATTTTGTGAAGTGGGGGAGAAGGAAATGAGAGGCAAATGGAAAATATTGTAAATTGAAAGGAGATGAGATTTGTGATTAGGAACCTGATATATGTTGATGATGTCTCCCCGGCACGAGAGATTGGCACACTGAAGAGAGACTGCTTAAGCACCTCCTACCTGGCAACTGCGCCAGAGATTTGTCTGACTTGGCTTGAGAGTGTGTTGTATTTCGCCAAAGTGGAAGGGATGATGTAGCATATCTAAGGTAAGTATTTCCCTTAGTTAAGAAACCAAGGTATCAATCCATGGAGGAAGACCACACAACGCTATGTAAACAGTGCCTTCACACAATGAACAAATACTAGCAACCCGATGCATCAGAGAGGTTGTCAATCTCTCAATGGTAAAAGGATAGATTATATTATAATAGGTGAGGAAAATAGATCTCTCACGAACACAATGTAGAAAGAGTAAATAGAAAGTGCAGCATGGTATTTTTTGGTTTTTGGATTAATAGATGTAAAAACAAACACGACAAACAGATAGATAGGAAAGAAATATGTTGGTAAAGTAGATTCGGGGGCCATAGGTTTCACTAGTGGATTCTCTCATGGGTATAGCACACGGTGGGTAAACAAATTACTATTGGGAAACTGATAGAACATCAAATAATCAAGACAATTTGTCGTGGGGAACGAACACCTATGGGATCAAAGGGACCCCTTTCGTTTTGGTGGGGGGAAGGATCACACAAAGAGATGGTCTGATGAACAAGACGCGAGGATCTTTGCCCAGGTTCGGTCCACATGGATGCGTAAAATTCTAATCCTGTTTGGTTGTATTGAGAGTGATCTTAGGTCTCTAGCTACAGGACCGCTACGAGCAGCTGCCATGTACATGAGCTAGAGAGTTCCAAAAGTCGACCAGTTAAAAGTTTAAAAATCCAAAAGTCGTCTACCGTATCGCCCTGGGCCTCCTTTTAGACTTCGAAGGGGATCCCAACAGTGGCATAAAGATCCACGGGGTGTACAGAGCTACAGTCCTATCATACCTAACACTGACGGAGTAGGAAAGGCGCATTTAATGCACCATCAGGAATCTCTGTTCGTCAGTGGGACGGGATGGGAGCGCGACCCATTGGCACTGCTTAATCCCCTCCAACATCGACGCCGCAACACGCGTCCAAGTGGATTGACACCTGCCCTGTGCGCTGGCGGGGTCTTGCCGGGGCTTCGCCTTGCCGGGGCCTTGCTTTGCCTTGTGGTTGAGTGCCCCCCCGACAAGACCTTGTCGTTTGTCTTGATTTTCATGTGTTGGTATCTAGTGAGTCCCTGTCAGGCCTCGCTGCCAGGGTGGCTGCTTCTGCCCATGCACGAGTAAGGGGCACTAGAGAGCCCAAGACTCTAGAGTACTGACAGGAGCCCGCGGGCCTAGGCCACACACGTCGCAAGATGACGTTTGGCTAGGCCCAATACGTGTATGGGCACACGTGGTAGGGCCTTGCGGTTGTGATCATTGTGCTTGTTGCGCTTCCCCATGACGCCCATTGAATGCAGGACGTGGGATACATGTGCTACGCAGCCTTCAATTTTTTTATTACCGTGTCATGTCATTTCCGCCATGCACACCACATGCATAGCAGGGAGACAACAATGGGCGCCCATGATTTAAAGTCCCTGGGAAAAGCAATAACTGCAGCACCATGGATTGGGACAACGGGGCAGTTTCTATTCGCCGTGTGATCGAGGGCGCCGCTATTGGAGAAGGTGGGCTGCGTCCTTTGGAGTGGGGGAGAGCCATCCCCCATGATTCCCCCTGTAAATAGAAGGATAGCAAGGGCAATGCTCATCCATCCTCCCTCCGTCTTCCGAGTGCAAATCTCCATAGTTCAACCTTCCACGTCTCCTCAATCTTCAGATAGCGCTCGCCTTTAGCCATGAAAAGGGGGCGTGGGTGACCACCGTCTTTCGCTCCGAGGAGGAGCTCTCGTCAGTATCATCCCGGCACTTTAGCCGTGGAGGCGGAGGGTGGTTCAAGCTCGCACGGTGGAAGAGGCGCAAGGGGTCACGGCCAGCGTGGAGGCTAAGGTCGGGGGAGGTGGAGAGCTACTCCACCCCCTCCTCCGACGCTAGGCCTCTCCATCGAGGAAACCCATGTCGAGGGGATGGCGCTAGATTTCGTCCTCGAGCTGGCCGGTCCCCTCCGGAGCCATCTACGTCTCCCTCGCATCTTCGTCAGGCAAATGGAGGGCGACGAGCCGCTTGTCCTGTGACTACGGGTGGCTGGTTGTTGTAACGGCACGATGCGGGTAAATGTCGAGTACCTAGTGAACCGCGTAATGTTCCTTAGGCATGGCTAGAAGACCTTTGCCTAGGCCCACAACATCCAGGTGGGGCATGTCCTTCTCTTCAAAATGATGGAGGCCAATACTCTCTCCGTCAAGATTTCTGGGCGCTCCGACGTCCGTCTCAGCTGCTGCGAAGAGAGCTCGAGAAGCGTCGAAAGCTCATCCTCGAGCGACAGCGACAACCAGGACGGTGTCGGTGAAAGCGACGATGAGTCCGAGATCCAGGCCATCAAGTCGGAATACAATGACCCGAGCTCTGACTGATTGACGATCGTACCATCATCGTTAGCCTCACGCTCCTCCCCATCCCGGGAAGACGATCTTGCCGGGGGTCCGTGTCCCAGGCACTGCCTCATCTTCCAGGTGGATCTACCCGGCAGGCCCGCGGAGTTCGGCTTTTGGGGTCCTCCCTCCTTTTCGCCCGTTCTAGCCCTCTCGTCGGCGCAATGCTGGTCCAGCAGTGGCTAGGTTCTTGCCTGCCATCTGGCAGCCCTCCTCGTCCGCATAGTGCTGGTCCAAAGGGGTCAAGCCGGTCTTCTATCGGGGGCCTCTCGCCATCATTTTCTTCTTGTAGCTCGCCTCTCCTTTCCTTGTTTTTCTTCTTGTAATCTCCCCTAGGGAGAAAGTCAAAAAAAGATGTACTCAGACAAAAGCAATATCTTATGTATGTTTCACCCTATTTTGAATGAATGTGTATTATCTTCATTGTTAGACCTTTTCCGTGTACGGAACTTGCCCTACGCTTTCTTCGAAAAAATCTTGTCGGCGTGCGTAGCCCTACCGCGAGCGCTTTGAGGAATGGATCCTTAGTGGCCTGCTGTGGTGCTACTACCGGCAAGATACCTTAGTGCCCTTGGTACGGCCATTCAAGGTGTTGGTCTCGCTCGAAACGGAATAAAGGCACGAGCGCTATCACTTGAGTCGTTGAGCGGACTTGAAATGAAACAAGGAGCGCGAGCGCGGGCACTTAAGCTGTCGAGCGGTCCCGAACACGGTGAGGGCGTAGCCAATCGTGGCATGGTTGCCATGCATGCAGGTTTTTCATAGAAAAGCCGAAATCGTCCAAGGAAAATAACTTCACGGCAATGGTTCATTTGGGGTTTTTGCAACGTATCTTTGTGTTGTCATGCTCCCTCCGGCAAGTTTTTTTGGGACGTTGCTCATAGGTAGCCATACCACCATTCCCTCCCCCCAGAAAAGCTGCACAAAGGTGACCTTCTATCCTTTAAGAAAAAGAAAGAAGAGAAAATGTGGATACGGGACCTTAGCAGTCCGCTAGCTCTTGGCGGGGTTAGATTCAATGCAACACTTTAGATAAACATGCACATAAGTAAACATGAGAATCGATGAGGGTTGCAGAACAATTATCTTTATTTCACTACGCATAGTGTTTGAGCCTGGCTTTGTAGCAAGGATTACATGCTTCAGCGGCAAGACTTGTACAATAGGTGGTTGCCAGGAGGCCCGACGACCACACCTTATGGGTAGAACTTGCGAAGGTGTTCGATATTCCAGGAGTTACTCACTTGAATGCCATCTTCCGTCTCTAGGCGAACTGCGCCAGGCCTAGTGACTCGTACTACCCGATAAGGGCCTTCTTACTTTGGCATCAACTTGTTGGAATTCTTGGTGGACTGAACTCGCCGAAGAACAAGGTCGCCTTCCTCAAGACTTCTGGCATTAACTTTGCGGCTATGGTAGCAGCACAAAGCGCGATGGTAGCATGCAGCTCTCACTGCAGCCTAAGGACGGTTTTCCTCAAGGAGCGTCACGTCTTCTTGCCGCAACTGCTCTTGCTCGAGCTCATCATAAGTGAGCACTCGAGGTGATCCGTATATGAGTTCTGTGGGGAGAACTACCTCCACCCCATAGATGAGAGAGAAGGGTGTCTGGCCAGTAGCTCGATTTGGTGTCATCCTAATTGACCAAAGAACCATCAACAACTCATTAATCCAGTTCCTTCCGCACTTGTGCAGCCTGTCAAAAGTCCTTGTCTTGAGGCCTCACATCACTTTAGCATTAGTCCTCTCCGCTTGTTCGTTGCTCCCCGGGTGGGCAATGGAAGCAAAACAAATTCTATTACCAAGGTCTTGGACATACTCCATGAAGGTGCGTCTCGTGAACTATGTGCCGTTGTCAGTGATGATCCTATTGGAAACACCAAAGCGGCAAACTAGTCCTTTGAAGAACTTAACGGCTGACTGTGTTGTCACCTTTCTCACTGCTTCCACCTCCAGCCACTTTGTGAACTTGTCGATCGCAACATACAAGTACTCAAAGCCCCCGGCAACGCGGGTAAAGGGGCCCAATATTTCAAGCCCCCAGACTGAAAATGGCTAGGAGAGAAGGATTGTTTGAAGTGCTTGAGCTGGGTTATGTAATCTCTTCGAATGAAACTGACATGCTTCACACTTGGTTACTAATGTCATTGCATCCTGGAGGGCAGTGGGCCAAAAGAAGCCTTGCCAAAATGCCTTTCCGTCAAGGGCCCTTGATCCAATGTGCGAGCCACATATACCTCCATGTATCTCTGCCAACAACTCCAGTCCATCTTCTTGGGAAATCCACTTGAATTTCACACCATTTGGCATTTTTTGTAGAGGTCGTTGTCCACGAACTAGTACATACTAGACTGGCGGGCTACTTTCTTTGCTTCCTCTTGTTCCTCGGGAAGTTCTCCTGTTTGAAGGAAACAGACAATGTGTTGTGCCCATGCTGGAGCCTAGGGCTCAACAGCAATGATTAAAGCCATATCTTGTGTCGGGGTAGCATTTGCCTTAACAGCAAGGGCCTGAGGACCTGCCGGAGCCTGTTGCACCCTAGCAAGCCTGGAGGGAGCATGCACTTCCACGACAAGAGCCGGGGGACCTGCCGTAGCACAGTTCTCACCGACAAGACTGTTGTTCTCTTTGGCAACCTTCTCACGGGCTGCTTCCCGGAGCCCTATCGGTAAATACTTGCCAGAACTTAACTTCCTTCTCTTCTCTTGTCTGGTTGATTGTGTCACGGAGGGTTGAGTTAGTTGGAGCACGAAATTTCCTGGTTCCATAGGTAAATTAAGGGCAGCTAACTTTGACAGGCCATCGGCAACGCTGTTCTCTGCACGTGGAACATGCTTCATTTGCAAGTCGTGAAAACGTTCTTCCAACTTCCTCACTTCATCTACATAAGCTTCCATCAACGGGCTCTGGTAATCTTTGTTCACCTTCCTGACAACAAGCTGAGAATCACCCTTGACAATAAGTTTCTTGATCCCAAGGTCTGCCACGATCCTGAGACGGGCAATCAGCCCTTCATACTGAGCAATGTTGTTTGTTGATCTCTCCCGGGAAAAGTGTATCTCGACTACATATCTGAGGAGCTCTCTGGTGGGTGTGACAATTAGCACTCTGGCATCGGTGCCTTGTAGCGAGAAAGCTCCATCAAAATACATGATCTGTTCTTGATTGGTTTCCTTGCCGGGGAGAGTTGACTCTGGAACCTCTTCATTGGGTGTTGGAGCCCATTCTGCAATGAACTCCGCCAAGGCCCTGATATGAATGGCCAAAGTGATTTCAAACTTAAGACCAAAGATTGATAGTTCCAAAGCCCACTCCACAATACTACCGCTAGCTTCTGGGTTCCGCAAGATCCGCTATAGCGAGAACCGGGTGCCAACGGTGATCTCATGTCCTTGGAAGTAATGGCGCAACTTCCTCGGGGCCATAAGAAGGCCAAAAGAAATTTTTGCACTCCAAAATATCTGGACCTAGCCCCCTACAACAAGGAGATGACAAAATAGACTGGTCGCTGCACCACCTTGTTCTTCTGAATTGCCTCATTCAACTACGGAGATCCTTCTTTGCCGGCACCAGACCCTGCCGGGGAATGTCCTGGCTCATCGCTTGGCGACCATGCCGTTGGCGTTGCTTCTTCGTCGACTTCTCTTTCAGCCACTAGTGCCACACTCACCACTTGATTTGTTGCTACGAGGTATAGCAACAACGGCTCTTGTGGTTTTAGCACGACTAGGACTGGAGGAGAGGAGAGGTACTTCTTCAAATCTGTAGCGCTGCCTCCGCTTCCGGAGTCCATTTCATTGGACCTGCCTTCTTCAAGATTCTGAGGTGAACCTACTCAGAGCAGCAACATGGCCAGCAAGGTAGCGCACATCTTTGAGTCGTCTTGGTGCCTCAATTTGCTGAATTGCTTTGATCTTGTCGGGATTTGCTTCGATTCCTCGTTGAGCTACAAAGTAGCCGAGAAGCTTGCAGGATGGGACGCCGAACTCACACTTCTCAAGGTTGAGCTTCATGTTGATCTTGCGCAGATTGGCAAATGTCCCTTCTAGATCTGATATGAGTGTAGCCTTGTCCTTGGTTTTGACCACTACGTCATCCATATAAGCCTCCATATTTCTATGTAGCTGGGACTCAAAACCAATCTGGACCACTCTTGCAAAGGTAGAACCAGCACTTTTTAACCCGAAAGGCATACGCAAAAAGCAATACGTACCACATGGGATGATAAATGCGGTCTTCTCCTCGTCTTCCTTAGCCATAAAAATCTGATGATAACTGGAATAGGCGTTAAGGAAAGACAGCAGATTGCAAGCGGCAGTAGAGTCCACAATCTGGTGATGTGTGATACGTCTCCAACGTATCTCTAATCTTTGATTGTTCCATGCTATTATATTATCTATTTTGGATGTTTTTAATCATTAATATGCTATTTTATGTTATTTTTGGGACTAACCTATTAATCTAGAGCATAGTGCCAGTTTCTGTTTTTTTAGTTGTTTTGAGTTTCGTAGAGAAGGAATATTAAACGGATTCCAATCGAAAGAAAACCTCCAAAAAGATTTTTCTAGAAAATATGGAAGCCACGAGACTTGAGAACCAAGGCAGAGGAGCTGCCACGGGGCCACAAGCCCGCTTGCCGCAGCCAGGGGGGTACCCCACACTAGGCACACATGTGGGCCCCTGGCACCTCCTCTACCACTAATCTTCATCCTATAAATACCCAAATCTTCCATCATTATCAGAAAGATCCAAAAAAAACACTTTTCCGCCGCCCGAAGACTCCGTTCCTGAGAGATCCAATATTGGAGCGTTTTCTGATAATCTGTCCGAGGGGGATTCGATCACGGAGGGCATCTACATCAACTCCATTGCCCCTTCGACGTGAGTAGCTCACCATAGACCTACGGGTTCATAGCTAGTAGCAAGATGGCTTCTTCTCTTTCTTTGCTGCTCAATACCATGTTCTTCATGATCTTCATGGAGATCTATCCGATGTAATACTCTTTTGCGGTGTGTTTGCGGAAATCCGACGAAGTGTGGGTTTATGTTCAGATTATCCATGAATATTATTTGAGTCTTTCCTGAATTCGTATATGCATGATTTCATATATTTGCAAATCTCTGCGAACTATTTGTTTGGTTTGGCCAACTAGATTGGTAATTCTTGCAATAGGAGAAGTGCTTAGTTCTGGGTTCAATCTTGCAGTGCCCTCACCCAATGACATAGTAGGGGTAGCGAGCCACATATTGTATTGTTGCCATCAAGGGTAAAAAGATGGGGTTTTCATCATATTGCTTGAGTTTATCCCTCTACATCATGTCATCTTACCAAATGCGTTAATGTACTCTTCATGAACTTAATACTCTAGATGCAGGCAGGAGTTGGTCGATGTGTGGAGTAATAGTAGTAGATGTAGAATCGTTCTGGTCTACTGTTCACCGACGTGATGCCTATATGCATAATCATTTCCTTTGATATCTTCATAACTATTCGCTTTTGTATCAATTGCTCGAAAGTAATTTGTTCACCCACCTTAATACTGGCCATCATCAGAGAAGCCATCTAGTGAAACCTATGGCCCTCGGGTCTATTTTCCATATTATATTTTCATATCTAAAACCAAAAACACCAAAAATACTTGGTGCATTGTTTTCACTTTTAGTTTTACTTTCCATTCAAGCATCCTATTATATCTATCTCTACTAGATCTCAACCTTGCAAATAACCATGAAGGGTTTGACAATCCCTTTATAGTGTTGGGTGCAAGAGTTTGGTTCCTTGTGCAAGTATATCTAGGGTGGCTTGCTTGTGTCTCCTACTGGATTGATATCTTGGTTCTCAAAAACTGAGGGAAATACTTATCTACTTTGCTTCATGAAACCATTCTTCTTTGCGGGAAACCAACGCATGCTCGAGAAGTAGCAAGAAGAATTTCTGGCGCCGTTGCCTGGGAGACCCATAGCAAGTCAAGAATACTAAGTACCCATCACAAACTCATCTCTTTCATTTACATTATTTGCCATTTGCCTCTTGTTTTCCTCTCCCCCACTTCTAAAATGATTTTCAAAAAGGTTTGCCTTTTGCACTTTTTCGTTCGTCTTCTCGTTTGCTTTTTGCTTGCTTGAGTGCTTGATTGCTTGCTTTGTCACGATGACTCAAGAGAATACCAAGTTGTGTGACTTTTACAATACTAATAATAATGATTTTATTAGTACTCTTATTGCTCCTACCACTAGTGCGGAATCTTATGAAATTAATGCTGCTTTGCTCAATCTCGTTATGAAAGAACAATTTTCCGGCCTTGCTAATGAAGATGCCGCATCCCTTCTAAATACTTTTGTTGAATTGTGTAATATTCAAAAGAAGAAATATATGGATAATGATAATGTTAAATTGAAGCTATTTCCGTTCTCACTACGAGATTGTGTTAAAACTTGGTTTCCACCTTTGCCTAAAAATAGTATTGATTCATGGAATAAGTATAAAGATGCTTTTATTTCCAAGTACTTTCTACCGGCTAAGATCATCTCCCTTAGGAACGATATAATGAATTTTAAGCAACTTGATCATGAATATGTTGCACAATCTTGGGAGAGGGTGAAACTTATGATTAGGAATTGCCCCACGCATGGCTTGAGTTTATGGATGATTATACAAATTTTCTATGCTGGATTGAATTTTCCTTGTAGGAATCTCTTAGATTTCGCCAAGGGTGAAACTTTTATTTGGAAATAACATTAGGAGAAGCTACTAAACTCCTAGATAATATTATGGCAAATTACTCTCAATGGCACACCGAAAGATCTCCAACTAGTAAAAAAGTGCATGCTATTGAAGAAATTAATACTTTGAGGGAAAAGATGGATGAATTAATGAAATTGTTTGCTAGTAAGAGTTCTCTTATTAATCCTAATGATACGCCTTTGTCTTCTTTGATTGGAAATAATAATGAATCTATGGATGTGAATTTTATTGGTAGGAACAACTTTGGTAATAATGCTTATAGAGGTAATTTCAACGCTAGACCGTTTCCTAGTAATTCCTCTAATAAGTATGGTAATTCCTACAGCAATTCTTATGGAAATTATAATAAGATACCTTCTGATTTTGAGAGTAATATTAAAGAAATTCATTAGTACGCAAATAATGTTTCAGTGCTATTATTGAAGAAAAATTGCTCAAGATTGATGAGTTGGCTAGGAACGTTGATAAAATTTCTCTTGAGATTGATTCTTTAAAAATTAGATCTATTCCACCCAAGCATTACATTAATGAGTCTTTAAAATCTATGAGAATTTCTATTGATGAGGGTAAGGAAAGAACCGCTTGAGTTCGTGCCAAGCGTGAATGGCTTGAAAAAGTATGTTCTCGTGATAATATTGATGAAGATCTTAAAGTGATTGATGTGACTCCCATTGAATGTTTGTTTTCCAATGTTAATCTTGATAATGATGGGACTGTAGATGAGTCAACTTTCGTTAAAAGGTGTCCCAATGATTTAGAGTTTTTAGAGCTTGATGCTAAGATTGATAAAAGTGGGATTGAAGAGGTAAAAACTTTCAATAGCAATGAACCCACTCTTTTAGATTTCAGTGACTTTAATCATGGTAGCTGCTCTTTGATTGATTGCATTTCCTTGTTGCAATCCATGTTAAATTCTCCCCATTCTAATAATCAAAACAAGGCTTTTACTAAACATATTGTTTATGCTATGATGAAGGCTTTTGAAGAAAAACTTGAGTTGGAAGTTTCTATACCTAGAAAGCTTTATGACGAGTGGGAACCTACTATTAAGATTAATATTAAAGATTATGAGTGCCATGCTTTGTGTGGTTTGGGTGCTAGCGTTTCCACTATTCCAAAAACTTTATGTGATGTGTTAGGTTTCCATGAATTTGATGATTGCTCCTTCTATTTGCATCTTGCGGATTCCACTATAAAGAAACCTATGGGAAGAATTAATGATGTTCTTATTGTTGCAAATAGGAATTATGTGCTCGTAGATTTCATTGTTCTTGATATAGATTTCAATCGTACATGTCCTATTATTCTTGATAGACCTTTCCTTAGAACTGTTGGTGCAATTATTGATATAAAGGAAGGGAATATTAGATTCCAATTCCCATGAAGGACGGGTATGGAACACTTTCCTAGAAATAAAATAAAATTACCTTATGAATCTATCATGAGAGCTACTTATGGATTGCATACCAAAGATGACAATACCTAGATCTATTGCGTTTTGCCTAGCTAGGGGCGTTAACCAACAGCGCTTGTTGGGAGGCAACCCAATTTTATTTTGCTTTCAGTTTTTTGCTTCTGTTTTGGTGTGTTTGGCACATTATGACTTCTTTAGTAATTTTGTTTGTTTGTTTAAATTAGTGTTTGACCCAAGTAAAACCTTTGGGGTGATCTATGGTAGTTGTTGATTTGATCTTGCTGGGAAACAGGAACTTTTGCGCTCAGTCCAGGATTTGTCTGATTTTTTTATAGCGTCAACTTGATCTAAAACTTTTACACAGAATTTATATACCCATTGATCTGGTTGTCCTAATGTTTCAAAATTTGTATAGTTCCAGAAGTATTCGAAGTTTACAGATTGCTACAGACTATTCTGTTTTTGATAGATTTTGTTTTCTTTGTTTTGTTTGCTTATTCTGATGTATCTTTGTCTCGTATCAAGGGTATGAGTCATGGAGAAGTTAGAATACAGTAGGTATTACACAAATATAAATAAAGAATGAGTTCACAACAGTACCTAAAGTGGTGATTTATTTTTCTTATACTAACGGATCTCATGAGTTTTCTATTGAGTTTTGTGTTGTGAAGTTTTCAAGTTTTGGGTGAAGATTTGATGAACTATGGAATAAAGAGTGGCAAGAACCTAAGCTTGGGGATGTCGATGGAACCCCAATTCATATTCAAGGATACCAAAAAGCCTAAGCTTGGGATGCACCGGAAGGCATCCCCTCTTTCATCTTCAATCCATCGGTAAATTTACTTGAGGCTCTATTTTTATTCACCACATGATATGTGTTTTGCTTGGAGCGTCTTGGATGATATGAGTCTTTGATTGTTAGTTTTCCAAATTCATGCTTTCTGCACACATCTTTAGAGAGATACACGCTAAATTGTGAATTTTTTAGAATACTCTATATGCTTCACTTATATCATTTGAGCTAGGCAATGTTGCTCTAGTATTTCACTTATATCTTTTTAGAGCATGGTGGTGTTATATTTTATAGAAATTATTGAACTATGGTTCCTCACTTATATTATTTTGAGAGTTTCTTAAAACAGCATGGTAATTTTTTTAGGTTATGAATTTAGTACTAATAAAATGGCATCCAAGAGGGATATAATAAAAACTTTCGTATTAAGTGCATTAACAACTATGAGAAGTTGGATTCCTTGCATTTTGTTTTGAGATAATAGGGATGGTAATATGAGAGTCATGCTAGTGATTAATTGTGAAATGAAGAGATATGTGTGTTAAAGCTTGTGATTCCCAAAGCATGCACGTATGGTGAACCGCTATGTAACAAAGTCGGAGCATGACTTGTCTAATGATTGTCGACCTTTGTGTGAGGGTCGAGAGCGCACCATGGTTAATTCCTACCAACCTCTCCCCTAGGAGCATGTTTCTAATGCTTTGTTTGATAACTAATAGACTTTTGCAATAAGTATGTGAGTTCTTTATGACTAAGTATGAGAGTTCTTTATGACTAATGTGAGTCCATGGATTATACGCACTCTTACACTTCCATCTTTGCTAGCCTCTCTAGTACCGCGCAACTTTCGCCGATACATCAAACCCTCCTTCTGCAAAACAGCCACCATATATTCCTCAAAACAGCCACCATATCTACCTATTATGGCATTTCCATAGCCATTCCGAGATATATTGTCATGCAACTTCCACCATGTAGTTTTTCTATGACTTGCATCATCACTTCATATTGCATTTAGAGTTTTATCTTGTCATAGGAATCGAGTTGTAATTTATTTTTCTTTGAGTTATAAGTAAATAAAAGTGTGATTATTTTTCATTAATAGAGCATTGTCCCATGAGAGAAAAGGATGTTGGAGGTTATGACTCCCTCACAAGTTGGGACGACTATCCGGTCTTTACAAAAAAATAAAACAAGCCAAGGAAGCCCAAACAAAAAAATAAAAGAGGCCAAACAAGCCCACCAAAATAATAAATAAATGAGAGAAAGAGAGAAGGGACAATTGCTACTATTTTTTTCCACACTTGTGCTTGAAAGTAGCACCATGATCTTCATGATAGAGAGTCTCCTATTTTGTCACTTTCATATAACTAGTGGATATTCATTATGCATGACCACTTAGTTTTATTTTTGAGCTTTCATACACTTATAGATCTAAGTTTATTTGTTACATGGCAATCCCTACTCACTCACACTGATATCTATTGATGGGCATCTCTATAGCCTGTTGATATGCCTAGTTCATGTGAGACTATCTTCTCCTTTTTCCTTTGCACCTCCACCATATTCTATTCCACCTATAATGATATATCCATGGCTCACACTCATGTATTGTGCGAACGTTGAAAAGGTTTGAGAACACCAAAAGTGTGAAACAATTGCTTGACTTGTTCATCGGGGTTGTGCATGATTTAGATACTTTGTATGGGGAAGATGGAGCATAGCCACACCATACGATTTTGTAGGGATAAGTTTCTAAGGCCATGTTATTTCAAAAGGACATGACTACCTTGTTGGTGTGCTCGAAGTATTACTTTTTATGTCAATATTAGACTATTCTTTTGAATCTAACGAATCTGAATATTCATGCCACAATAAAGAATATTACATGGATAAATATGTTGGGTAGCATTCCACATCAAAAATTCTGTTTTTATCATTTACCTACTCGAGGACGAGCAGGAATTAAGCTTGGGGATGATGATATGTCTCCAACGTATCTATAATTTTTGATTGTTCCATGCTATTATATTATCCGTTTTGGATGTTTTTATGCATTAAAATGCTATTTTATATTATTTTTGGGACTAACCTATTAATCTAGGGCCTAGTGCTAGTTTGTGTTTTTTCCTTGTTTTTTAGTTTTGCAGATAAGGAATATTAAACGGAGTCCAATCGAATTAAAACCTCCAGAAAGATTTTTCTGGAAAATACGGAAGCCACGAGACTCGAGAACCAAGGCAGAGGAGCTGCCATGGGGCCACAAGCACGCTTGCCGCGGCCAGGGGTTTACCCCGCGCCGGGCAGGCTTGTGGGACCCTGACACCAAATCTAACCCTAATCTTCATCCTATAAATACCAAAATCTTTGATCATTATCAAAAAGATCCACAAAAACACTTTTCTGCTGCCAGAAGCCTCCATTCTCGAGAGATCCAATCTTGGAGCCTTTTCCGGTAATCTGCCGGAGGGGGATTGGATCACGGCGGGCATCTACATCAACTCCGTTGCCCCTCCGCTGATCCGTGAGTAGTTCACCATAGACCTACGGGTCCATAGCTAGTAGCTAGATGGATTCTTCTCTCTTTGCTTCTTAATACCATGTTCTTCATGATCTTTATGGTGATCTATCCAATGTAATTCTCTTTTGTGATGCGTTTGTCCAAATCCGATGACTTGGGGTTTATGTTCATATTATCCATGAATATTATTTGAGTCTTTCCCGAATTCTTATATGCATGATTTCATATCTTTGCAAGTCTTTTCGAATTATTAGTTTGGTTTTGCCAACTAGTTTGGTAATTCGTGCAATAGGAGAAGTGCCTAGTTTTGGGATCAATCTTGCGGTGTCCTCACCAATGACATAGTAGGGGTAGCAATGCATGTATTGTATTGTTGGCATCAAGGGTAAAAAGATGGGGTGTTCATCATATTGCTTGAGTTTATCCTGCTACATCATGCCATCTTACCTAATGCGCTACTCTATTCTTCATGAACTAAATACTCTAGATGCAGGCAGGAGTCGGTCGATGTGTGGAGTAATAGTAGTAGATGTAGAATCATTTTGGTCTACTTGTCATGGACGTGATGCCTATATGCATAATCAATGCCTTGGATATGTTCATAACTATTCGCTTTTTTATCAATTGCTCGACAGTAAAATTTTCACCACCGTAATACTTGACATCATGGGAGAAGCCATCTAGTGAAACCTATGGCCCCCAGGTCTATTTTCCACATTATATTTTCAGATCTAAAACCAAAAACACCAAAAATACTTGATGTATTGTTTTCACTTTTAGTTTTACTTTCCGTTCAAGCGTCCTATTATATCTATCTCTACTAGATCTCATCCTTGCAAATAACCGTGAAGGGATTGACAACCCCTTTATAGCGTTGGGTGCAAGAATTTGATTCCTTGTGGAGGTATATCTATTGGTGGCTCGCTTGTGTCTCCTACTAGATTGATACCTTGGTTCACAATAACTAAGGGAAATACTTATCTACTTCGCTCCATCAAACAGTTCCTGTTCACGGGAAACCAACACATGTTCGAGAAGTAGCAATGCACGGCAAGGGAAAAAGGATCTTTGGGGCAGTCTTCGTTGATGTCCGTCAAATCAATGCATAGCTTCCATTTTCCATTCATCTTGCGCACAACAACCGGGTTGGCCAACCATGTTGGATGGAGTACTCCTCTAATCAAGCCAGTTGCCTCTAGTTTGTTAATCTCTTTGGCAATAAACTATTGCCGCATCAAGCTTTTGGACCTTCTGCTTGACGGGCCGCGCGTGTGGGCAGACGACAAGGTGGTGCTCCATCACCTCCCTAGGAACACTGGGATATTAGATGGTTCCCATGCAAACACGTCGACATTCGCCCGCAAGAAGGCAACGAGCGTGCTTTCCTATTTGTCGTCAAGGGTGGAACTTATGGTGAAAGTTCCCCCCGTACTGTCCTCCTTGGTGGGCACCTTCTTGGTCTCTGGCAGAGCAGCCTTGTACTTTTTGCTCTTGCCGGAGGAGCTCTCTGGCACATAATGAATGGGAGTGCAACACTCCAAGGAGGTGTGCTTGCCGGAATGTGTGCCAGAGGCCTTGTCGGTCTTCTTCCCCCCAGGAGCTTCAGCGGTAGGAGCAAGTGCCTTGGCGGCAGGTGCTGCAACTACAACCCATTAGAGTTGGTCGGTGCAGATAAGTGCGCTTTTCTTGCCGAAGTTGATGGTAATGACGCTCATTGGCCGAGGCATCTTCAACATGTTGTAAGCGAAGTGGGTGGCCTCCATGAACTTGGCCAGTGCCGAGCGACCAAGAATGCCATTTTACGGCAATGAGATCTTGGCGATGTCAAAAACGATCTTCTCCGTTCTGAAATTGATATCATTGCCGAACATTACCGGCAGCTTGTTGCCCTTCGGCTGAGTTCTTCCTGAATTGACCCCTTGGAAAGAGCATGTCGGCTCGAGATCTTCGTCGGGAATTTGCAGCTTTTGGATGACATCAGGTGAGATCAGGTTCCGGCTGGCCCCACTGTCGACTAACATCTTCGTCACCTTGAGGTTGTGGATAGTTGGCGAAACCAACAACGGCAAGCACCCGACCACAGTCACGCGATCGGGGTGATCCTCGGCATCGAAGATGATAGGAGTGCTGGACCATTTCAGAGGTTTCTGCGCATCGATAGAGGGCTTCGCCGCGTTAACCTCGCGTGCCCACTTTTTAAGTTGGCGGTGAGCGGAATGCACGAGGCACCTACCTCTATGCACATCATCTCTGTAGTGTTCTGAAACTTATGCTTGCTGGACTCATCATCCTCTTCAACATCATCATCATCTCCTTCTTGCTTGTCACGGCCACGGGCGGGCCGGTCTTCTTGTTGCTTGGGCTTGCCGCGGCGACCTCCTCGGCCGGCACGCTTCTTGCCGGCCCCATCGACACCGTCCTAGCCCTTATCCTTGTCTCACCTCTCGTACTTGGCTTTCTGCTTCTCAGCAATCTGCTCAACTTGTTGGCAGTCTTGGTGATCGTGGCCCTTGGTGTGATGGATCTTGCAATACTGCTTGTCGGAGTCTTCTGGCTTGCGGGAAGCCGCCAGGGCATGGAAGGAGGTGCACCCGGCAACATCTTTGCCAGGGTCATCAACCTTGCCCTTCTTGGCGACGACGGGGTTGTCAGATCCCTCAATGACAAGTATGGTCTTGCCCTTGTGCTTCTTGTTCCGCCGCCGTCTCATCTTTGCCGGGGTAGCAGTGTCTTCATATTCACCTACCCCTGCGCCGGCGTCTTTGCCGGGGAGTCTCCTCCCTTCTTCAGCCTGAGCACATTTGTGTGCCAAAGAATAAAGCTCAGCGATGTCCCTGACTCTATTCATCGCCAGCTCTTCCTGCATCCTGTGGTTGCACACGTTCTGATGGAACGCGTTCATAACAGCGGTAGGATGAACGTCTGGGACGTTGTATGCACGCGGCTGAACCTTTGGATGTACTTGCGTAAAGTTTCTCCCTCCTTCCGAGGCATGATGTGTAAATCACTTTCCTGGCCATGAGCTTGATGACCTCCTGTGAAGGCGCCAACAAACTCGTGGCATAAGTCAGCCCAGGAGGCGATGGATCCCTTTGGCAGATGCATCAACCACGACCTGACGTTGGGCTTAAGCACCAGTGGGAAGTAGTTGGCGAGTATCTTGTCATCACGACCCCCAGCAGCTTGCACCGCAATGGTGTAGATGCTCAGGAACTCCAACGAATGAGTCTGGTTGTCATAGTTTTCCAAGACTTCTGGCTTGAACAAGCGAGAGTTGGGCCACCGGACTTGCCGCAACTCACAGGTAAACGCTACACAACCCACCTTATAAGGTAGGCTGACAGGATACCCCGGCGCAGACTTGTCGATAGTGGGCCCCACACGCCTATCAGACTGGAGGCGCGCTTCCTGCCGCCGCTCGATCGTAGTTCCAGCATCTTCTTTGCCTCGTTCCTAAAGAACTTGACGCTGATCGTGGTGTGTCCATGGGTCGGACAACACCGTCGAGTAACCATCATGAGCGTCGGTCCGTCGAGTCAGTGACCGGCAATGTTGTTGTGGACGAGAGTGCGCTGAAGTCGTGCCGCCTCTGGCCCTCTCACCACTAGTGTGAGCCGGCCCTGTGGACGGAAACTTATCTGCGAGGCTGAGGATGCTCTGAATGGTGGCTCTCCATTCGTCGAGCTTCTCCGCAGCGGGAGGGAAGTTTAGGAGTAGCTGCGCCCGCGCCATCGCTTCCTCCGACGTGGTCGGCAGCAAACGACACAAGGAACGCGAGGTGATCTAACTCCTAACTGTGTTAGAAGGAGCACCACCATGGTTCCCCGTCGGCATGTATTTCCTGCTTGCATGTTGGTGGGCATGCTGGTCTTGCGCATCTTGGGAATGATGCGCATGAGCTTTCCCGTGGGGACGTTGAGAACTGCGGGCGCCATGGCGCGGCTCTCCGCACACGTCCTAAGAAGGTCGCGGCATAAGCGCCGACGTGGGTGACCTAGAGGATACTCTTCCACCCCTGGATTTCGCCGTACCACCCATAGGCGGTATAGCTCTATCCCGAGACCCATGGGCACGGGGGTTCCCTTTGTCGCCATGGGCGTCTCCATGACGAGCGTCGCCGCTTGCTTGGCCTTGGTCACCGGAGCGTCAAGGATGTTCCGAACCTCCGCCTCCTCCTCGTCCACCCATGTCTACATCGTCCCATGTGTGCACAGATACAGGGATGGCGGACGTTGATGGGCCAACCGCATCAGGCCCTTCTTCTTGGGGGCGATGGCAATGATGAGCGCGAAGAGACTGGTGTGCTGATTACCAGAACAGGTTCACACGACCTAGCACCCCCGTACCTAGTGTGCCAAAGATGCTGTGGGGAACAAACACCTATGGGATCAAAGGGACCCCTTTAGGTTCGGCGGGGGGGGGGGGGGGGGGGGGGGGAGGATCGCACAAAGAGCTGGTCTCATAAACATCACGCGAGGATCTTTACCCAGGTTCAGGTCGCACGGATGCGTAAACCCCTAGTCCTGCTTGGTTGTATTGAGAGTGTTCTTAGGGTTCTAGCTACACGAGTGCTACGAGCAGCTGCCATGTACTTGAGATAGAGAGTCCCAAAAGTTGACCAGTCAAAAGTCTAAAGAAAAAGTCCTCTACCGTAATGTCCTGAGCCTCATTTCATACTCTGAAGGGGATCCTAACAGTGGCGTACAGTGCGTACACAGGGTGTGCTGAGCTATAGTGCTATCATACCTAACACTGACAGAGTAGGACAGGCGCATTTCATGCACCAGCAGGCATCTCTGTCTATAAGTGGGACGGGAGCCCGTCCCATCGGCGCCGCTTAGCCCCCTCCAACTTTGAAGCTACGACACTTGTCTAGGTGGATTGACACCTGCCCTGTGCGCTGACGAGGTCTTTCCAGGGCCTTGCTTTGCCTGGGGGTTCAGTAGCCCTCCCGACAAGACCTTTCCGGTGGTCTTGATTTTCCTTTGTTGGTGTCTGGTGAGTCCCTACCGGGCCTCGCTGCTAGGGTGGCTACTACTGCCCTTGCACGAGTAAGGGGCACCGGAGAGCCCAAAACTCTAGTGCACCAACATGATTTCCATGGAAATGATCATTATATAGGCATCACTTCGAAGATAAGTAGACCAAAACGATGTTGCATCTACTACTATTACTCCGCACATCGACCTCTATCCAGCATGCATCTAGTGTATTAAGTTCATGGAAAAATAGAGTAATGCATTAAGAACGGTGACATGATCTAGACAAGATCCATTCATGTAGGAATAGACCCCACCTTGTTATCCTTACTGGCAATGATACATGTGTGCCTTGTTACCGCTTCTGTCTCTGGAAAAGGACACCGTAAGATCGAACCCATCACAAACCACCTCTTCCCATGGCAAGAAAAAATGATTTAGTTGGCCTAACTAAACCAAAGATTCGAAGAAGAAATACGAGGCTATAAGTAATCATGCAAATAAGAGATCAAAGAAGACTCAAATGATATTCATGGATATAAACTGATCATGAATTCAAAATTCATCGGATCCCAACAAACACACCGTAGAAGTCGTTACATCAAATAGATCTCCAAGAGACAATTGTATTGAGAACCGTAGGTCTATGGTGGACTACTCACGCATCATCGGAGGGGCACCTGTGAAGAAGATGAACCCCTCCGTGATAGTGCTAGATTGGATCTCGAGGTTCGAGAACTTGCAGCAGCTGAAATTCTGTTTTGTCGACTCCTCTAGGGTTTTTGGAGTATTTGGGTATTTATAGAGCTGATAGGTGGTGGAGAGGCGTCCCGAGGTTGGCACTACCCACTAGGGTGCGCCTGGAGCCTCTGGCGCGACCTGGTGTCTTGTGCTCTCCTCTGCCCTCCTCTCTGGCACTTCTTTGGCCCATCGGATATATTCTGGCCCAAAAAAATCTCCAAAAAGTTTCACAATATTTGGGCTTCGTTTGGTACTGATATTCCACGAAGTAAAAACACAGCAAGTAGCACTTGTCACTGTGTCAATAGGTTAGTCCCAAAAAATGATATAAAGTTGCTATTAAATGATTGTAAAACATCCAATATTGATAATATAACATCATGGAAGTATAAAAAATTATAGATATGTTGGAGACGTATCACACCTGCAGCAGAATATACAAGATTTCTAGACACAAAGTTTAGTCCAGCATATAAATTTTGGATAATCATCCCCAAGTTTAAACCGTGAGTAGGGCAATTTATAATCATAAATTTCATCCTCTCCCAAGCTTGTGCAACATGTTCATGATCATGCTATTTAAAATTCATTATTTGATTTCTAAGGGAGATGATTTTAACATGAGGAAAATACTTATCAACAAAAGCATATTTACACTTATCCCATGTTCCAATAATATTATGTGGTTAAGATGAAAAGAAGGGTTTAGCATTATCTAGTAGTGAAAAAGGAAGTAAGTTTTATTTTACCACATCATTATCCATATCATTTTTCTTTTACATATCACATAATTCAACAAAGGTATTAAGATGAGCAACGTGATCCTCATTAGAACCTCTCGAAAATTGTTCTTTTCTGACAAGATTCAGCAATGTAGAATTAATATCATAAAACTCTACACTAGTGGAAGGTGCTATAGGAGTACTAATAAAACCATTTTTATAAGTATTTTAAAAGTCACACAACTTAGTAGTATCTTGATACATGGTGATCGAGCAAGCAAAGTACCAAACACAACAAGTAAACTAACAAGTATGACAAGCAAAGAAGTAAGCTAGGGACTAGGAAAGATAAATATTTTTGTATTTTTGTTTTTTATGAAGCAAGCAAAATATAATAGCCAATATAAAGAAAAACAAGTGAATGATAATTTGTGTGAACGTACTTGATAGTAGGTTGATGATACCCCACGACAACGGTGCTAGAAATCCTTCCTAATTCTTGCGATATGTGTTGGGTTTTTCGTGAAGAAGAACGGGTGATCCAACACAATATAGGTAAGTAGTTCCCTCAGTAGATTACCAAGGTTTATCGTACCAATAGGAGTACTAGCCAACCCCCATTGTTTATACGTCTCCATCGTATCCACTTCTCCAAACTCTTTTGCCCTTGTTTTGGACTCTAATTTGCATGATTCGAATGAAACTAACCCGGACTAATGTTGTTTTCAGCAGAATTTGCTTGGTGTTATTTTTGTGCAGAAATAAAAGTTATCAGATTGTCTTGAAAATTTACAGAGTATATTTTTGGATTTAATAAAAAATACTGGTGCAACAATTAATCAAAGGGGGGCCACATGTAGGCCACAAGCCTGCGAGGCGTGGCCACCCCCGTTGTCGTGCCTAGCAAGCTTGTGGGGCCCTCGTGGATCCTCCGACCTCCACTCCAGCTCCATATAACCCCATTTATGGAGAAAAAAATCAAGGAGAAGAGTTCATCGCGTTTCACGATGCGGAGCCACCGCCGCCACCTCATGTTCTTCCTCGGGAGACCGGATCTGGAGTCCGTTTTGGGCTTCGGAGAGGGGAAATTGATGCCATCGTCATCACCAACCATCTTTCATCACCAATTCCATGACGCTCTCCGCCGTTCATGAGTAAGCCAATCGTAGGCTTGCTGGACGGTGATGGGTTGGATGAGATTTATCATGTAATCGAATTAGTTTTGTTAGGGTTTGATCCCTAGTATCCACTATGTTATCAGATTGATGTTGCTATTACTTTGCTATGCTTAATGCTTGTCACTAGGGCCTGAGTGCCATGATTTCAGATCTGAAACTATTATGTTTTCATGAATATATATATGTGCTCTTGATCCTACCTTGCAAGTTGTAGACAACTATTACGAGTTATGATCTGCATCCCCCAGGGTGATAAAAACTGAGATTCTTTCTGGTGATTACCGTAGTTTGAGGAGTTCATTTATTCACTAAGTGCTAATGCTTTGGTCAGGTTCTCTATTAAAAGGAGGCCTTAATATCCCTTAGTTTCCATTAGGACCCCGTTGTCACGGGAGGGTAGGACAAAAGATGTCATGCAAGTTCTTTTCCATAAGCACGTATGACTATATGGAATACATGCCTACATTACATTGATGAAGTGGAGCTAGTTCTATGTCACCCTATGTTATAAATGTTGCATGATGAATGCCATCCAGCATAATTATCCATCACTGATCCATTGCCTACGATCTTTCCACATATTGATATTTGCTAAGTTACTTCTCCGCTACTACTGTTATAATCACTTTAAAACTGCTAATGTTAGTTTTGCTACCATTACCGTTACTTCCATAATACTTTTCTACTGAGTACTTTGCTGCAGATATTAAGTGTGTCAGGTGTTGTTGAATTGATAACTCAGGTGCGAATACTCGAGAACATTCTTTGGCTCCCCTTGTGTCGAATCAATAAATTTAGGTTGAACACTCTACCCTTGAAAACTGTTGTGATCCCCTCTACTTGTGGGTTATCAATCTTCAATTACTACACACAAGAGAGCAACCACTTGCACCCAACGCGGGAAAGAGGGTTGTCAATCTGCTTGTAAGTAATGTGGTTGGTAGTAGATAATTTTAAACAGAAAAATAAATTGAAAATCAAAAAATGACACAAAGGTATTGTAGAGATTGTAAATATATATATGTGAATATACCTGGGGGGAATAGTTTTTCCTAGTGTGATCTCTCATGAAAATAGGCATATTGTGGGTACACAAATTACTGTAAGGAAATTGATAGGAAAGCGCATAATTAAGTGATATTCATGGCAATGATCATGTGTATATAGGCATCACATCCATAAGCCAATAGGCAGACTCCTTCCTACACCTATTACTATTACTCCAACCATGGACCGCTATCCAACATGCATTTAGATTATTCAGTAAAACAGAGAAAATCTTGGAGAACAATGAAATGATGTAGACAAAGATAATTCAATTAATATGAACTAATTAGTGGCAACAATACAAAGAAGTATCATGTCCGCTTCTGTCACTGGGATATACAAACCCATGAGATTGAACCCACTACAACGCACCCCTCTAACTGAAGAAAGATCAATCTACTTGGCCAAAGCAAATCAATAGATCAGAGAGATTTATGAAATTATAATGATCATGCACATAAGAATCATAATAGATTTCTGAGAAGACTCAAATATTTTTCATGAATAATCCAAACATAAACCCACAATTAATCAGATCCCAACAAACACGGCACACAAAAGGATTACATCAGATAGATCAAAGCAATGATGTGATGATCATTGTATTGAAGATCGAGAGAGATAGAGTGATGGGTACTAACTACTAACCCGTAGGTCTGTGGGGGAACAAACACACATCACCATGGGAGTATCAAGGTTGATGTAGACGCCCTCTGTGATCGACCCCCCTTCGATAGGGCACCGAAATAGGGCTCCAGATGGACACACGGCAGAACAGAGACTTGCGGCAGAAGAAAAAGTGTATTGGGAGGATCTCTAGGGTTTTTGGGATTTATGAGAATATATAGGCCAGAGAGGGGCACCGAGGGACGCCCGAGGGGGCACGAGGAAACAGGACATGCCCTACCCCTTGGCGTGTGCCCTGTTGGCTCGTGCCTCCCTCATGAGGCCTTAGGTATGCTCCCAAAGCTTCCAAGTCTTCTTTTGGTCCAGAAAAAGTTCATATTAAAGCTTCGGGACAATTGGACTTTGTTTGGTACTGTAAACCTATAAAGCCAAAAACATGGAGAAAACAATAATTGGAACTTGACATTGGGTTAATTGGTTAGTGATAAAAAATAATATCAATTGGTACATAAACACCCAAAAAAATATCCTATAAAGATAATATAATATCATGGAACAAGCAAAAATTATAGATACGTTGGAGACATATCAGTGGGCGATAGAGTGTCCATCCCACACAATACGGAAAAATCATATGCAATAGTGACCGATTGTGTAGATGCTCTCCCAAATATAATCATGTGCGAGGCAGGAACATATCACACACACACACACACTATATTTTGGGCATACACGTGGGATTGGGGATCAATCACACATGTCTATCACGAGTCAAACACGTCTAATTGTTCATAGAAAACAAATGGTTTTTGACCCTTGTTGTTGAGGACACTAATTTTTCCCCACATTATTAGTCATGTATTTACCATGTTAGGAACAACATAACCGGTGGAAGTAGTTTTTTCTTCTCTCGAGAGGAATAGAAAGAGGTTTACTTAGAAACTTGAACATCTGACTAGCATTTTCTAAAAATAATGGATTTCGTTGTCTTACTGGAGAAACAATCACGTGCTTCAGACATAGTTGGCGGTCGAACCGGTTCCCTCGTGAAGTTATGTACTTTAACAATACATTAGATCTGAACATCCATGTTCACATGCTCAATTCTTTAACTAGATATGGATACCAAATATGAACATCAAAGAATTCAATACCTATCCATGAATTCCTGAAGATGGTTCAGATCCTGAGGCTTTTTTGACTGTCGAAAAGAATCCAGGTAGTAAACCGTGTTCTACTTTGGAATGACAACCACCAAGATCTAGTGATGGCTACACTTTAAGAAAACCATGAACGTATGAAGTATGTCGACAATTGAAAGATGATCAATGTATGTGTGGTTGTATATTTAACTTACCCTTCATGATATGGTCACAAGAAGAATTCTCCTATGTGTAAAATATTCAAGATCTCAGAGACATGGTCAATGGAAACCTTGCATGCACCATTATTAAATAATAAAGTGCCTTTGTTAAATAAGGATCTATGATATATGCATGCACCCTTATTGATCTCTGCGCCATCATTCCCTTAAGAGGAATATAATACAATTACCTTTCTTTTTCGTGTACAACCTTGTATGGAGAAGTTGGTCAGAGTTTGTGAAGCGTTTGACAAGAGTGGCAGAGAGGTCATCGAAGTTTAAGAAGAGATGAAAGTCATCGAATTCCCCACTGATGATACCCGGAATGTTAGAGAACTGCTTCTTGTTGTAGTGGAGTTATAGAATGTTATTACCTTCTCCTTCTGGCATTTTATCCATGCAATATTTATGTAACTTACGATAACTAGAATTGCACTCCTTGAAGTATTCGCCAACAAGAAATGGCTGGCTATGCTTATACTTGCATGCTTCAATTGGGTCTTCCTTAGGACTATCAAGTAGCTTATTAAATGTGTCATCGTCCATGGAGTCAGAAGTGGCACTAACCACCCTTGATACAAATTGTTGTTTATTTGGTTCCGGGTGAGGAGTATTTGTAGTAGGATGCTATTGGTCCCATCCCTCCTCGGTTTTGGGGCCCCCTTCGTGTTTGTAACTATGCCCGATTTCCTTTTGTTAGCAGACACACTTCTTGTTTGCAGTCTGGATACATGAATGATGTGCTGCTGAGCAGCTAGTGGAGCTACGATGGACTGTTGGCCTGATGGTGCTACTATGTCGGATAGTTGAGCTATATTAGCAAATGCAATGGACTACTGCCCTACCATTGAAGCTATGTCAGGCTTCTACGCAGATGGTGCCAACGCGTCGGTGTGCTGAGGTGGCATGACAATGCATTGGTTTGCTAAGAAGGCAGTGCTGGCACATCGGTATTCTTATCACACGGTCGTGAACCGCTGGACTAATGAGGAGTAAGTTCTAGACTTTTGAATTGCTTAGTGAGGGAGTCCTGGATTAAGGGGTCCTCGGGAGGCAGACTTGTTTCTCATGGCCCGCACTTTATGGGACGCTTGTCGAGCATTCGATCGGTCGAAGGCCCTCTCTCCAGGAAGGAAGCTTCGGGAATCGTGGCTTGTCCTCCATGTTTGATGTAGAGAATAGGCATGTTTATCCCTTCATCCTATAACCGACCATGTGTAAACCCTAGGTATCCTCGGTGTCTATATAAGCCGAAGGGCTTTAGGTTGTAGGCAAGAACAACTCATCTAGGGTTTAGCTATTTGATCTCGAGGTAGATCGACTCTGTAACTTATACATCATCAACACAATTGAGTAGGACATAGGGTATTACCTCCATAGGAGGGCCCGAACCTGGGTAAACATCGTCTCCCTTGTCTCCTGTTACCATCGATTCTAGTCTCACAACTTGGGACCCCCTACTCGAAACCGCCGTTATTGACACCGACATTGGTGCTTTCATTGAGAGTTCCACTGTGATCACTGAAGGAATCAATGGCTCACGTCGTCATCAACAAAGAGGTATCCAACATGGACACCTTTGTCCCTGGATAGATCTTCGCTTTCGGCATCATTCTGCTGCATGCTGACACGACCGACCATCTAGGCCGGGTCGGGAGCTTCGCCCCTGATCAAGATTTCAGATTTGGGAACCTATAGTTCTCCATGGACACTCGGGGTGATCTTTAGCTAACTGGGCTCGTAGTCTCGCCTGTCATGCCTGCATACTCCAAGGCTTTAACCTCAGATCCTTCTTTTGGTCACGACCACGGGATTTTCCCCTGCAACGAGGTGACTCTAAGACCGGATCCGGCCATAGTGCAGGACATCCGGATACTTGTTCCTGCCGAACACTCCCCTAGCACGGACACAACGAAGGTCAACTCAGAAAGCTCTGAGCAGGTTGACCCGATCGAGCTCTCGATACTTAACAAGGCCCTAGATCGGATCTCGTCGATGAATATTACAGACAACCCAACCCCGATCTATGCTCAAATAATTCTTAGGTTGGGTGAAGAAGAATTTTTCGTCCCACCCACCACCCACTTGATAGCCACAGTCGAAGATTTAACCATCATGTTGGACTATGCCTCCGAGGAGGTAGAATACATGGATGAGGAAGATTGTGCTCCCACCCCTGTTAACACCGGGTGATGGAACCCCACCTCCACATATGACGTATACATGGTGGACACTCCAGACGCTAATGGCGAGAACACGCCCAAAAACGATGGCGACAAGTTGAGCGAAGCGCTGTCAAGGCGTCGGAAACTGCATAAACGATCAAAAGGCAAAAAGGGAAGGAAACCAATTATCGGCACTAGGGACGGAGATACCCCAAAAGACCTTGGTGATCCTGATATCCCCAAACACCCGTTAGAGGGTCAGGAAAGGCCTGAAGACCAACGCAACCCCAATGACCTAGACGATTCTGAGGACGATAATTACCTCCCCATGTCGATGACTTCCCGGAAGACATCCCGGAACCCGATGACTTCGACATTCCCGATAACCATGAAGATCAGGAAATGTTCAGGCAATAACTTATAGCAGCAGCCCACAACTTGAAAACAAAAGAACAGCAGCTTAAAGCTGAACAAGATAACCTCAATGATCGATGGACGAGTGTCCTCACAGCTGAGGAAGGATACGGTACCTATCTATCAGACCAACCTAAGAGCTATCCACACAGACAGTTGCTGCTGCAATTTGATGACGAACTCATTGATAGGCCGTCTCATAAACACAACCCATGTGATAAGCCATGCCACCCACTCGAGGAAGTGACATGACGGCTCACTACACGGGTTATAGGCCGGTGATACACGGAAGACGGGGCAAAGAGAAAATACAGCCCGAAGACAGGTTCCACCTACGACACGACCTGGACCACAGGGCAGGTCGCACAAGATCCATCTACGGATCTAGAGGGTACTCACCCTATCAATAGGACGGGTACCGGTGATGTCTACTACATAACCTTCTTCTTCTAGACTCTTGTTGGCCCTCCAAGCGTAGAGTTTTATAGGACACTGGCAATTTTCCCTCAAGTGGATGACCTAAGGTTTATCAATCCGTGGGAGGTGTAGGATGAAGCTGGTCTCTCTCAGACAACCCTACAACCAAATAAGAAAGAATCTCTTGTGTTCCCAACACACCCAATTCAATGGTAAATTGTATAGGTGCACTAGTTCAGCGAAGAGATGGTGATGCAACTGTAATATGGGTGGTAGATATAGGTTTTTGTAATCTGAAAATATAAAACCAGCAAGGTAAAAAATAGTAAACAATGAGCAAAACGTCGTATAAATGATTGGAAACAAGTCCTAGGGTCCATACTTTCACTAGTGCAGTTTCTCTCAACAATATTGACATAGTTGAATCATATGTAAGTACCTCTCGTGCGACAAAGAGTTCACTCGAATGTCACAAATAGTGGAGAACTAACGAAGAAATTATTGTAGCTTATGAAACCACCTCAAAGTTATCTTTTCTGATCAATCTTATGAGCTAAACCTATCAGTGACATGGACAGCCCTAGAGTTCTTACTAAAATAACACCTTAAGATACACATCAACCAAACTAATGTCACCTAGATACTCCAGTGTCACCACAAGTACCCATGGGCTTGATTATACGATATGCATCACATAATTTCAGATTCATCATGTTCAATCAAACACAAAGAAATTCAAAGATGCCCCAAAGTTTCTATCGAAAAGTCAAGAAAAAAACGTGTGCCAACCCCTATGCATAGATTCCTAAGGTCACGGAGCCCGCAAGTTCATCACCAGAACATACATCAAGGAGATCAATAGAACATCCCATTGTCACGACAGATATCCCATCACAAGACATACATAAAGTGTTCTCATATCCTCACAGTCTCAATCTAATAAGAAAACTTCAAATGGAAATATCCATTCATCACAACAAGATAGAGAGGGGAAAATCCCATATGATTCAATCTATATCAATAAAACTCGTGGTACATCAAGATTGTGCCATCTCAAGAACATGAGAGAGAGAGAGATCAAACACATAGCTACTGATACATACCCTTAGCCCCGAGGGTGAACTACTACCTCCTCATCATGGAGACCGCCGGGATGATGAAGATGTCCTCCGATGATTGTTTCCCCCTCCGGCAGGGTGCGGGAACGGGCTACCAATTTGTTTTTCATGGCTCTGGAGGCTTGCAGTGGCGGAACTCTTGATCTAGGTTTCTTTTTGGAGGTTTCTATATTTATATGACTTTTTGGCATTGGAATCACGTCAAGGAGGTGCTCGAGGGGCCCACAAGCTTGCTAGGCGTGACCAGTGGGGTGGCTGCGCCTAGCAGGCTTGTGGCCTCCTCGTCCACTTCCCGGCCTAGCTCTTAGCTCCAGTATTTTTTTATATTTTCATGAAATATTCTTCATAAATTTTCAGCCCATTCTAAGAACTTTTCTTTCTTCACAAAAACAACACCACTGTAGTTCTGCTGAAAACAGCGTCAGTCCGGGTTAGTTCTAATAAAATCATACCAAAATCATGTAGAATTATTGTAAACATGGCATGAATACTTCATAAATTATAGATACGTTGGAGACGTATCAGCACCCCCAAGCTTAATTCCTGCTCGTTCTCGAGTAGTTAAATGATAATAGATATAATTTATGAAGTGTGATGCTAGCAAGTGCACAAGTTTGATCAATGATAATTCCAATAACTTTTTCTAGCATCTTTATGTATCATAAACAGTAGCTCATCTCATAAAACTTCTCATCAGGAAATAACAAGCTACCCACATGTTAAAGTATAGACTAACAAACTAAGCTTTTAGTCACCAAACAATTAAAATTCATCTTATTGTTAGGAAGGGTCTATGTAATAGCTTTGATTTAGCAAATTTCACATACTCAACTATCATATAGTCTTCCATGATTGCTAGCACTCAAAGCATATTTTTAGAACAAATAGCATCCACCGAACACAGAGAAAGATAAGGGCTTAATGTTGCGCCTCTCAACTTATTTGTCATACAGGTAATTATCAACAATAATAATTCATGATCAAATATATTTGAATGGCCATATATGCTTGGATCTTTCCCCAACACATGATGCTTGCCAAAAGAAAAAGGCGAAATATAGGAAGTGGTGAAGATCACCATGACTCTTGCATAAAAGCAAATACATGAAAGTAAAAGATAGACTCTTTGCAGAGGAAAGCATTGATTTGTAGAGGTGCCAGAGCTCGAGCTTATAAAACAAATATGAATAATAATTTTGAGCGGTATGCTTTAATTGTCACCATAACAACCGAGATATCTCGGTATCTTCCATGCTAGATACATTATAGGCGGTTCCCAAATAGAATGGTAAAGTTTTTACTCCCCCTGCACCAATCAATCACATTCCATGGCGAGCCGAATCCAAGGGTACCATCCATACCAACAACATTCCTATGGAGTCTTGTTTAATTATTTGCATTTTTTCCTTTTATTTCGGGACTGGGAATCCCTATTACCAGCCACTTTCTCGTGAATGATAGTGAATCAACACATATCATGAGAATAACCCACCTAGCATGGAAGATACTCACAGCCGCTAGTCATTATATGAGCGATTCCGGCATACAAAACAGAATATTATTTGAAGGTTTAGAGTTTGGCACATGCAAATTTACTTGGAAGGGCACGTAAATACCGCATATAGGTCGGTATGGTGGACTCATATGGAACAACTTTGGGTTTAAGGGTGTTTGGATGCACAAGTATTATTTCTACTTGGTGCGGAAGTTTTGGCTAGTATGAGGTGCAAGCAAGCACCACATGTTGGAGGATCCATAGCAATACAAGTTCTATGGAAGTATACGCAACCATAACTCATTACGTTGTCTTCCTTGTCCAACTTCAACAAATTTGCTCAAGTTTGAAAATAATTAATGGGTAATCACAATCATAGAAGATGTCCAGGATAGTATATTTATATGTGATCTCTCTTCCTTCAATATTTTTTCATGAATGGTTCAACTGACCAATGCGGTGTTTGCTAACTTTCAATAATTTTTACCACCTATACTTCTTATATGTGAAGTAATTACTCCCCATGGGACAAGCATATAAAACATATATAATTTCAGGTTTATGATATTCAATTCATTCAACTATTTACTCAAAGGATATAAGTGAAGCACGAGAGTAAATGACAAAACTACTCCAAAACATATAAGTGAAGATCAATGAGTAGTCAAACAATTAGATATGTGAGGACTTTCTATCTCTCTTTCAATAAAGATTTCCAGATCTGTGTATTTTATTTTACAGCAAGCAAAAGAAAAATATCAGTCCAAGAATAGCATGCATCATGTGAACGAATTAAAATTTAGGCTCAACATAGGCTAACCGATAGTTGACGAAGAGAGGTGGGATCGTAGCATCCCCAAGCTTAGATGCTTGAGAGTTCTTGAAATATTTACTTGGGGTGCCTTGGGAATACCCAAGCTTGAGCTTTTGCATCTCGTTCAATCCTCTCATATCATGGTTTCACCTATTCTCAAAAACTTCATCCACACAAAACTCGAAAAGAACTCGTGAGATAGGTTAGTACACATAATAATAAATCAACTCTTTATGTACTGCCAAGACAAGTTGCACAGTAGTTTTCAAACTTTAGGTACTATGTACTATCATTTCCACAATTTATATCTACCAATATAGGCTTTGGAAACTATAGGACAAGTAGATAACAAAACTATGACAGCAATCTATCCAAACAGAATAGTCTATAGAAATCTATTAAACAAGTGTACTTATGTAACACAGGAAATTATGAAAATTTAGGAAACACTACAAAATTTATACGAAAACACTGTGTAAATATTTCACACACTTTCCACGTTCCTGTAAAATATGAAAATTCAAACACTACAGCAGAAGTTTCTGTTTTTACACAACACACATTAAAATATGCAATTCAAGCATACTACAGGCAATTCTTGGAAATTTTCATTGAAAAAATATTATAAATAAAACATAACATAGAACAAAAAAATAAAATTACGCTCCAAGAAAAACACATATTATGTGACAAATAAAAATATAGCTCTAAGTAAGATATACCGATAGTATTGAAGACGAAAGAGGGGATGCCTTTCGGGGCATCCCCAAGCTTAGACGCTTGAGTCTTACTTGAATATTACCTTGTGGGTTCATTGGGAATCCCCAATATTAGGTTCATGTCACTCCTTATTCTCCTCATATAGGTGTCTCACCCAAAAGTTGAAAATTTCAATCACATAAAACTTAACGGAACTTTGTGAGAAGGGTTAGTGTAATAAAGATATATCATTCACTTAGGTACAGTCAAAACAAGATTCATAATTGTTCTCAAATGATACCTACTATATTCCATCATTCCCACAATTTATATTACCCAATAGAAGCTATAGGAACACTCAAAACAAGCAAACTATGCATGCAAAACAGAATCTGTCAAAAACAGAACAATTTGTAAAGATCTGAATGGTCACCATACTTCCTTGACTCTAAAAATTCTGAAACATTGGAAAAACTCAAGTAATTTTCATATAAATTTTTTGTGAAAATTTCAGAATTGTATAGCACTCTAGTAAAATCAGATAACTCATATATTGGAGGAATTGTTTCTGTTTTTGCACAGAATCAAACAAGCAAGTATCCACACTGTCCCAAAGGTTTTACTTGGCACTTTATTGAAATGAAAGACACAAAACATGATTACTACAGTATCTTAATCATTTGAACACATCAAAACAGAAATTAAAAGTGTTGGGTTGTCTCCCAACAAGCGCTTTTCTTTAATGCCTTCTATCTAGGCATGATGATTTCAATGATGCTCTTATAGGAATAATGTTTGAAACATGCAAAAGAGCATCATGAATCTCATTCAAGAAAATTTAAGTCTAACCCACTTCCTATGCATAGGGATTTTGTGAGCAAACAAATCATTGGAACAAGAATCAACTTGCATAGGAAGGCAAAACAAGAAAAACTTCAAAACTTTGAACACATAGAGAGGAAACTTGATATTATTGCAATTCTTATAAGCATATGTTCCTCCCTCATAATAATTTTCAGGAGAATCATGAAGGAATTCCACAATATAACAAGAAAATAAAGCATTATTTTCATGATCTACGAGCATAGAAATTTTACTACTCTCCTCATAAGCAATTTTCTTCTCTTTCATAATAGTGGGAGCAATCTCAAGAAAATAACTATCATGAGACACTTGATTGACATAAACAGTATGAATATTAAAATCATGATGAAAAGTTTCATGGTTGTCATTACTCTTTATAACATACGTGTCATCACAATAATCATCATAGATAGGAGGCATGTCATAATCATAATAGTTTTGCTCATCAAAACTTAGGGGACCAAAAATATCATCTTCGTCAAACATAGCATCCCCAAGCTTGTGGCTTTGCATTTCATTAGCATCATGAATATTTAGATAAGTTATACTAACAATATAGAAATCATGCTCATCATTCAAGGATTTAGTGCCAAACATTTTAATAACTTCTTCTTCTAACACTTGAGCACAATTTTCCTTGCCATCATTTTCAAGAAAGACATTAAAAAGATGAAGCATATGAGGCAACCTCAATTCCATTTTTTTTATTTTTATTTTATAAAACCAAACTAGTGAAAAAAATAAACTAAAAGATTTACTTGCAAGATCTAAAGATATACCTTCAAGCAGTCACCTCTCCGGCAATAGTGCCAGAAAGAGCTTGATGTCTACTACACAACCTTCTTCTTGTAGACTCGTGTTGGGCCTCCAAGCGCAGAGTTTTGTAGGACAGTGGAAATTTTCCCTCAAGTGGATGACCTAATGTTTATAAATCCGTGGGAGGCATAGGATGAAGATGGTCTCTTCCAAGCAAAACTGCAATCAAATAACAAAGAGTCTCTTGTGTCCGCAACACACCCAATACAATGGTAAATTGTATAGGTGCACTAGTTCGTCAAAGAGATGGTGACACAAGTGTAATATGGGTGGTAGATATAGGTTTTTGTAATCTGAAAATATAAAAGGAACAAGGTAAAAAATATTAAACATCGAGAAAAATGTCGTATAAATGCTTGGAAACAAGGCATAGGGTCCATACTTTCACTAGTGCAGTTTCTCTCAACAATATTGACATAGTTGAATCGTATGTAAGTACCTCTCGTGCGACAAAGAGTTCACTCCAAAGTCACAAATAGTGGAGAACTAATGAAGAAATTATTGTTGGGTACGAAACCAACTCAAAATTATCTTTTCTGATCAATCTTATGAGCTGTCCTTATAAGTGTCACGGAGAGCCCTAGAGTTCGTACTAAAATAACACCTTAAGATTTACATCAACCAAAACCCTAATGTCACCTAGATACTCCAATGTCACCACAAGTACCCATGGGATTGATTATATGATATGCATCACATAATTTCAGATTCATTATGTTCAATCTAACACAAAGAACTTCAAATAGTGCCCCAAAGTTTCTAACGAAAGTCAAGGCAAAAATGCGCCAACCCCTATGCATAGACTCCCAAGGTCACGGAACCCGCAAGTTGGTCACCAAAACATACATCAAGTGGATCAATATAACATCCCATTATCAGCATGGATATCTCGCAAGACATCCATCAAGTGTTCTCAAATCCATAAAGACTCAATCTGACAAGAAAACTTCAAAGGCAAAACTCAATTCATCACAACAAGATAGAGAGGAGAAAACTCCATATGATTCAATCTATATCAGTAAAACTCGAAGTACATGAAGATCGTGCCATCTCAAGAACATGAGAGAGAGAGAGGGAGAGAGATCAAACACATAGCTACTGGTACATACCCTCATCCCTGAGGGTGAACTACTCCCTCCTCGTCATGGAGACCACTAGGATGATGAAGATGGCCTCCGGTGATGGTTTCCCCCTCCGGCACGGTGCCGGAACGGGCTCCTAATTGGTTTGTCGTGGCTCTGGAAGCTTGCGACAGCGGAACTCCTGATCTAGGTAACATTTTGGAGGTTTCTATATTTATAGGACTTTTTGGCATTGGAATCACGTCAAGGAGGTGCTCGAGGCAATCTTGCTAGGCGTGGCCAAGAGGTGGCCGCACATATCAGGCTTGTGGCCTCCTTCAATCCATTGTTGTAGATGGAGGCGCTCGATAGAGCCTCCCCCATAACCGGCCACCCACTGGTCGGTGGTGCCGGTGGTGATTAGACAACCCGATCACCGACCGGGGATTGAACCGGTGCCTCTAGAGGCGTGGTGCACTTCGGAGAGGTCCTCAGAGGAGACTGAACATCTACTCGTCCGGTCTCCTCAGTATTCGGGTGGGGTGTTGGAAATATGCCCTAGAGGCAATAATAAATTGGTTATTATCATATTCCTTGTTCATGATAATCATTTATTATCCATGCTATAATTGTGTTGATCGGAAACTCAGATACATGTGTGGATACATAGACAACACCATGTCCCTAGTATGCCTCTAATAGACTAGCTCATTCATCAAAGATTGCTATAGTATCCTAGTCATGGACATGAGATGTCATTTGATAACTGGATCACGTCATTAGGAGAATGATGTGATGGACAAGACCCAAACTACAATTGTAGCATATGATCGTGTCAGTTTATTGCTACTGTTTTCTGCTTGTCAAGTATTTGTTCCTATGACCATGAGAACATGCAACTCACTGACACCGGAGGAGTACCTTGTGTGTATTAAACGTCGCAACGTAACTGGGTGACTATAAAGGTGCTCTATAGGTACCTCCAAGGGTGTCTGTTGGGTTGTCATGGATCAAGACTGGGATTTGTTACTCCGTGTGACGGAGAGGTATCTCAGGGCCCACATGGTAATACAACATCACAATAAGCCTTGCAAGCAATGTGACTCAGTGTTAGTAACGGGATATTGTATTACAGAACGAATAAATAGACTTGCCGATAACGAGGTTGAACTAGGTATGGAGATACCGATGACCGAATCTCGGGCAAGTAACATACCGAAGAACAAAGAGAACATCATACGGGATTAACTGAATCCTTGACACAGAGGTTCGACCGATAAAGATCTTCGTAGAATAGGTAGGAATCAATATGGGCATCCAGGTCCCGCTATTGGTTATTGACCGTAGAGGTGTCTCGGTCATGTCTACATAGTTCTCGAACCCGCAGGGTCTGCACACTTAACGTTCGGTGACGTTTCGGCAGTATAGAGTTATGTATGGTGGTGACCGAAGGTTGTTTGGAGTCCCTGATGAGATCCCGGATGCCACGAGGAGCTCCTGAATGGTCCAGAGGTAAAGATTGATATATAGGAAGTCCTATTTTGGTCGCCAGAAAAGTTTTGGGCTCATCGATACTATACCGGGAGTGCCGGTAGTGTACTGGGGAACCATCGGGAGAGGTATTTCGACCCAAGAGGCTACATGGGCTGTGGGAGGAGGTAAACCATCCCCTTGTGGTCTGGCCGAAGCCTCCTCTAAGGGACGATGCGGCTGGAGTGGTTTGAGAAGGAAAAACTCCAAAGGTGAAGAGGTGGAAAGAGTTTCCAAGTGGAAAGGAGGAATCCTAGTCCTAATAGGATTGGAGTAGGACTCCTCCACCTCCAATTTCGACCAAACCTTGAGGGTTTGCGGATGCCTTCTCACTTACCTCCCTCTATATATACTAGAGGATTTAAAGGAAAAATCTAACCCTAATAGCCACGTCCTACCTCTCCTCTAGATCGCAGCTTCTCCTCTGGATTGGTTTTCAGCTGTGCTTAGGCGAAGCCCTGTTGGAATAGCTCCACCACCATCAGCGCAACTCTGTCGCTCTGCCAGAGAACTCATCTACCTATCCGCTCCCTCTTGCTGGCTCAATAAGGCGGAGATCGTCATCGAGCTGTACGTGTGCTGAACACAGAGGTGCCGTCCGTTCGGCGCTAGATTGGAAGGACCTTGATAAGGATCACGAGATGGATCGTCATGAGATCACGGGAAGGATCGTGATGAGTTCGCGGGACGAATCATGATTGGATCGTAGGATGTATCGTGATGATATCGTGGGATGCTCAGCAATTTCGATCACGAAGACGTTCGACTAAAGCAACCGCATTTCTTAAATGCTTCCCGCTTAGCAATCTACAAGGGTATGTAAATCCACTCTCCCTATCGTAGATGCTCATCGCCATGGAAAGATCTTGCATGTGCGTAGGAATGTTTTGGTTTCCCATGCAACGTCCCCCAACATGGGGTCCCACCCCCCAGTCTTCGATGGCCGAAGCGTTAGCCTCGACTATGATGTCATCGCCCCAACCGCTGGTGCCCGGCTCCATAGGAGCATGCTAGGACGACACCTCCGCGGTGTCCTTCACGGTGCCCGGAGGAGTGGGATGCGATGCATTCCCGCTCTCCGCTAGATCGGCGGGCCGGTTCTCCCCATTCGAAACCTGGTCGGTGGGGATGGCGCTCAGTGGGCTGTACAATCAGGAAATGTTCGCATGTTAGTAACCTTTCAAACCTATCGATGATAGTCGAGGAAGTATTTGGATCCTTACCTTCGAGCTAGGGGATTGACCCTCAGGTTCCTTTGTAGAACCCTCTCAAAGTCATGGACTCGGTATCCAAGTCTAAACTATGATCGCACAGGATTACCTATGTTCGACACATTTTCTTCTAGGAAGGAGCAGGTACCTCCTGCGTTAAGTCTGATGACACGGCCCTCTTTCTTGTGAGGGGGGAATCAACCCCCCTCATCTTCATCCTCATGCTGCTCTTGATTCGAGGAGGCATGGGTTTCCTCGGACATAGCCTCTGGCTGGTCCCTGATACGAAGGCCTTCTCGGACTGGTTTCTTTTTCTTCTCCTTCTTTGCAAGCGCCTCGTAAGGCGCCTCGATGAGCATCTCCGCCAATAGCCTGGACCTGATGTGTTAGGGATGAGGCGCCAGGCAGTCGATGCTCGTGGCTTTGCTCAACCATTTCTGCAAAAGTGATCGGAAGGATGTTTCATATTTTCTTAAGGGAAGATAGAGCCGAACAAACAAAGCTACACTGTACCTGGGTAGGAGGCTTATCGGCGTGTAGACCCCGAACCTGCTCCTCAGCTGGCTAATCCTTCTATGCCTTAAAAAGCTCCTGCCATAGCTTCTCTCGAGTAGTGCGGAAGAGGTGATGAATTGTGAACTTATCGTCAAGCAGACGAGCCCACATGGTTGTCTCTCGGCATTGGTAGGGGAGAATGCGCCGTCAGAGCATAACCTGGACCAAATTGGTCAACGACATATCGTTCCTGACCATGGAGGCGATGCGCTTTTATAGGTTGTCACCTTCTTGTCCGACCCCCATTTGAGGTCTTTTCGGAGCCACGAGGCCAATCTGGTAGGGGGACCGGATCTGAATTCGGCCAGTGTAGCTCAGCCTTCCTCCCTTGGCTCGGTAATGTAGAACCACTCTTTCTTCCATAGGTTGACAGTGTCGATGAACGTGCCGGATGGCCATCTAACATGGGAGAGTTTGTCGATGACAGCCCCGTCGCAGTCTGCGTGTTCTCTCGCGACACACTTTGGCTTGATATTAAATATCTTGAGCCAAAGTCCAAAGTGTGGTTCGACTCGCAAGAGGCCTTGCCGACGATGATGAAGGCCAATATGTGTATGAAGTACTTCGGTGGGAGGTTGTGCAAGTCAAGGCTGAAGAAGAACATGACCCCCTGACGAAGGGGTGGAGCAGGAATATCAGTCCCCAGATGAAGTGGGGAATAAATACCACCATTTCGCCTGCCTTGGGAATGGGGATCACCTAGCCCTTCTCCGATGCGCGGAGGAAGATGTTGGCGAGGAGGTAGCTAGCGTCCTTATGGTCTCGGATGTCATGGTCGGTGATCGTGGAAGCCTCCCACTTGCCGTTGGAGCCAGAGCCCGCCATGGATTAGCTCGGAGGAGGTGTGGTGGAAAACCTAGATCTGCGCTATGGAAGATCAGAACATTGGGGAAGTAGAGGATGCGAATGGGAAGCAAGGTTAGGCCTTGGGGTTTTCTTTCCCGTTTTATGAGGCTTATTGCTGTTTGGCCTCCCTTTGCTGCGCCATGAATCCCTCTGCTTCCCGAGACGTGCGTGTTGTTGCACACACATAATTAAACATATCTCGTATAAAATGGGGCATGATTTGTGCATTGATGGGTCATGCTGATAACGGCCTCGAACCACAAATCGAGTTTTGGGGTTGGTTTAGCGGACGTGGTGGGCCATGACCTTTCGTTAGAAAGTTCATCAAGGGACACTGTTTTACTCCTTGACGTTTGGCCTTCAGGGCCGACCTATTCATGGTCTTCGGATGCGCCTCTAATCATAAAACTACATGTCATCAGAGGCCAAACTAAACTCAGTGATAAGAACTCACCTCGCAAGCTGAAGACTCTGATTATATGAAGCAACTGAATTTGAGACCCTTGGCGTTGGAGGCAAGTTCGAGGCCTACTGAGGTAGTCCTGGATTAAGGGGTCCTTGGGAGGCCGATTTGTTTCTTATGGGCCGGACTGTATGGGCCGCTTGCCAAGCATTGGATCGACCGAAGACCCTGTTTCAAGGAAGGAAGCTTCAGGAATCGTGGCTTGTCCTCCACGTTTGATGTAGCGAATAGGCATGTTTATCCCTTCATCGTGTAACTGACCATGTGTAAACCCTAGGTATCCTCGGCATCTATATAAGCCGGAGGATTTTAGGTTGCAGGCAAGAACAAATCATCTAGGGTTTAGCTATTTGATCTCGAGGTAGATCGACTCTGTAACCTATACATCATCAATACAATCGAGCAGGACGTAGGGTATTACCTTCATAGGAGGGACCGAACCTGGTAAACATCGTCTCCCTTGTCACCTGTTACCATCGATTCTAGTCTCATAGCTTGGGACCCCCTACCCGAGATCCGCCGGTTTTGACACCGACATTGGTGCTTTCATTGAGAGTTCCGCTATGATCACCAAAGGAATCCATGGCTCACATCATCATCAATGAAGAGGTACACAACATGGACACCTTTGTCCCTAGACAGATCTTCGCTTTTGGTAGCGATGTGTTGCACGCTGACCCAACCGACCATCTAGTCCGGGTCGGGAGCTTCGCCCCTGATCAAGAGCTCAGATTCGGTAACCTAGAGTTCTCCGTGGACTCTCGGGGCGATCTTTTGCTAACTGGGCTCGCAGTCTCGCCTGCCACGCTTGAATATTCTGAGGCTTTAACCTCGGATCCTTCTTTTGGTCCCGACCACGGGTTTTTCCCGGCAACGACCTGACTCTAAGACATCCTACCCGAGATCCGCCGGTTTTGACACCGACACTTAGGAGGGGGATTCGCACTTTCTGACTGCTTAGTAGGTGGTTCCACCGGGTTTGTCTGGTGAGTATCCAGTGCCGATGTGTATGTCCCTTCTGCTTTAGTGGGCGGCGTTGGAACCGATGGTGCATCTTCAGCAGTTGTAACTTGGCATATACGACAGGAAGTCTGGCGGGCTGATCACAGGTTGATGCCTTAGCCATTGGATACAAATATTATGTTCCTCGGAGGAAGCACACAAGATCTCTTGTGGCGAGAAGAGAGACACCAGTTCAAGGGCGCTATTGGTTGCTTTTGGGAGGGGTGGAGGGTTTTCTTCCTAGAAGTCTATATCTTTCCATGTGGTCATCTCCTGATCATAGTCCCTAAGACATTCTTTAGGGCAAATTCATTGAATCCATGCTTCACTTCATTCACAAGGCACTTCACACAACCCGGCTTCAATGGCACATTGTCCAACACGGGTCCCTCGTCCAATCAAGGGGGGAGGGGTAAACCCAGGCTGTTGCACATTTTAACACAACTTCATGATGTGTAAGCACGCCCTTCAGTCTATCTCTCATTCCTGATAGACCGGATATAGCACGATCATGTGCAGCGGCAGTCTGAGTGTCGTTGGGGTCAGCTGATGCACATATACTCTTGTGCGGTGCATTTGCATAAAAAGCAGCATCCTCCATGCCCACCTCCCCGTGTGTCTCCTGGCTATCTCTCAATATTAGGATCTTCTATCGCATAACAGAATCCTTAATATCCTTTCAAAGTACAAGATACATGTCCATCTTGATCATTTCGAACAATGCATTCTGATTCAGTTTAGTACTAGCTTTTTTCATCCTAAGCCTCTATTCTTTGCTAAGTGATATAGCCCTCTTGTGCCGGACACTGACCCCAATACCCCTTGCACGGCCGGGGGTCTCTTTGGTTTTCAGAGCCATGGACAAACTGTCCATTGTCCCTGATTTCCTATAGAACTTTCCAGGATTTTGGAAGCCTCTACCATGTCATTTTATAGTGTTGAAAGTACAATATGTTGCATTTGTGGTTTTGATGGGATGGGATGGCCTGCCGGGTGGATGCGATCTTTGCCAGCATGTCGATCGCCTCGTTGTCCGCTCATGGAACTAAGAGCCCTCAAAGGAGCCGGTGAGTTGCTATACGAGGAAGCGGTAGTTGGCCATGTTGGCATCCCTGGCGTCCCATTCGCTGGAGACCTGTTGTACCACGAGGTCGGAGTCGCCGAAGCATAGGATGCGGCTGATGTCGGTCTCCTTGGCAAGCCAGAGGCCATGGACGATGGCCTCGTTTTCAGCCCCATTGTTGGAGGGGACGAAGTGGATCTGGAGGGCATACTTGATCTGGTCACCTTTTGGGACGACAGGACTATGCCGGCACCCAGGCCGGTCCTCAGTTTTGAGACATCGAAATGCATGTGCCAATGCATGGAGTTTGGGGGAGGTGACACAAACTCGATCTCCGCCCAGTCGACGAGGAAGTCGGCCAACACCTGTGACTTGATGGCGGTATGCGGCCCGTACTAGATCTCGTGGTCGGCGAGGGCGATGACCCATTTGGCGATCCAGTTGGTGGAGTCCCGGTCGCTCATGATCTCGGAAGTACTGCTTGACCTTCTTGGTAGCGAAGTATATGCCATAGCACATCTTCTGGTAGTAGGGCTAGTTTTGCATGATGACCCAGAGGACCTCGCTGAGGTAGTAGACGGGGCCCTGGACCGGCAGGGATTTGCCCTCCTCTGGCCGCTCGACCACCAAGACGACACTGATGACGCAAGTGGTCGCCGCAATGTAGGCGAGCAAGGGCTCCTTCTCAGCCGGCACAGCCAAGATGGGTGCGTGGGTGAGAGCCCTCTTGAGGTCTCGAAAGGCATTATCCGCCTCATCGGGCCAATCAAACATGCCTAGCTTCTTGGTGTGACCCGGCTCGACCAGAGCCGTCTTGTGAAGGAGCCCGTAGAGGGGCAAGGATTTCTCCCTCAGCCGACTGATGAACTGGCTGAGCGAGGCGAGGATGCCAATGAACTTTTGGACATCACGGAGCTAGGTCGTCTTGGGCATGTGCTCGATCACACTGATCTTCTCTAGGTTAGCTTCGATGTCGGGGGAGGACACGAAGAAAACTAGGAGCTCGCCGGCTGGGACGCCAAAGACGCACTTCTCCAGGTTGAGCTTGATCTTGTACTCGCATAGGTTCGTGAAGGTCTCTCGGAGATCATCGAGGAGGCTGAACTGCTTCTTGGTTTTGACCACGATGTTGTTGACGTAGACATGGACGTTCCTGCCTATCTGAGGCAGGAGGCACTTCTGCATGCACCACTGAAAGGTGCCTCCTGCGTTCTTCAGGCCGAAGGAAATGGTGATATAGCAGTAGGACCCAAAGGGCATGATGATGGAGGTCTTGAGCCGGTCCTTTGGATCCAGATTGATCTGGTGGTAGACGTAGTAGGCATCCATGAAGGACAACAAATAGCAGCCGGCCATGGAGTAGATGACTTGATCGATCCGTGGCAGGGCGAATGGGTCCTTGGGGCATGCCTTGTTCAGGCTAGTGTAGTCCATGCACATGTGCCAGGTCCTCTTCTTCTTCAGCATCAGGACTGGGTTGTCCAGCCAGTCCGGGTGGAAAACTTCCATGATGAAGCCGGCTGCAAGCAGCCAGCCGATCTCTTCTATATTATGCCGCTTCTCCTCAGAGAAACGATGTAGGTGTTGCTTGACCGGCTTGTTTTCCGGCCGGACGTGTAGTTTGTGCTCAACGAACTTCCTCGAAACACCCGGCATGTCTTTGGGGGACAATGCAAAGATGTCCCGATTCTCACAGATGAAGTCGACGAGCTCGCCTTCCTATTTGTTGTCGCCTTCCTATTTGCACCGAGCGGGGTTGGCCGGGTCGAGTGGGATCTACTTGGTGTCCTTGGACGGCTGGAAGGAGGCCTTGCCGACGGACTACGAGGGAGGAGCCGACACGGCCAGCAGGCTGGCAGCAAGGGCTATGAGCCGGTCGAGCTGCCGCTTTTCCTCAGCTATCTCCAGGGTCTCGGCCAACCGACTGCCGTCTCGAGCGCACTCGAGCGACATCTTGTAGTCTCCCACGATGGCGATGATTCCCTTGGGGCCCGGCATCTTGGGCTTGAGGTAGGCATAGTGGGGGACCGCTGTGAACTTGACGAGAGCCGGCCGGCCCAGCAGTGTGTGGTAGGGACTCTCGAGGACCACTACCTCGAACAACACTGCCTCATGGCGGAAGTGGTCGGGTCCATCGAAGAGGACGTTGAGCTTGATCTTGCCGATAGAGGAGCAGGACTTTTCTGCTCGCCTGCAGGTCCTCTATTTTCAGCCCCTGCTTGCGCATCATGTCGAGGTAGAGGATGTTGATCCTACTGCCACCATCAATCAGCACGTGCGAGAAGCGGCAGGTGCACTTCTCAATGGTGATTGTGGGGTCGAGGACCAGGGCGTAGCTACCGGGACTCGGCATCATAGACGGGTGATCTGCTCGGCTCTAGGTGACTGGCCTCTCCGACCATTGCATGAACTGGGGAGTTGCCGGCATGGTGGCAATCACCTCATGATGGAGCCGGCACTAAACATGTTTTCTCATCTCTTCATTGGTGAAGACGACATAGCAACCGTCCTGATTGGGGAACTGGTCGTGCAGGAGGCCGTCATTTTGGGACGGAGCCGGAGCCAGCGCCGGGGCGGCAGCTAGGGCCTGGGCCAGCGCAAGGGAAGGCGGCACGGGGGAGCCAGAAGGCCGTCCACGCAGGTCAATCGCTGTGAGAAGCTGCACTGCCGGAGTGTGTGCATGGAGGGCTTGGCCCCAGAGTGGTTCTTGCAGGGGAGGTCGAGCATCTGCTCGAACGTGATCTTGGGCTGCCAGGCAGCCTTGCCAGTGTGTTGGCGCTGGCGGAAAGGCTGGGCAGCTGGCTCCTGCTCCTCGATGGTGGTGTCCTGTCGGCTCCTGTAGCGACAGTCAAGATGGTCATTCTTGCGCTTGTTGTTCTGTAGCTGTTGGTTGTCGTCAGCCGGTCGGGACGTTGCTAGCGTCAGCATTGCCTTGGCGGGCGGGGTTGTCTTGACCTGAATGGCGGAGTCGGCCGTGGCGTACTTGTCTGCCTTGGTCATGATCTCGGCGAGCATAGCCGGCTCAGAGCACAGAAGCTTGTGCTTGAGGGGGGTGCCGTCATGATAGCCTTCGATGAAGTCATGTATGGCTTGCACCTCATGCACCCCCTCACAGGAGTTGCGAAGCTCGGTCCACCGGGCGAGGTACTCGCGGAGGGACTCGTTCAACCCCTAAACTCACATGGCTAGTTCACGGGGGCGGCCAGGCCGCTTGTAGGTGCCGGTGAAGTTACAGACGAAGGCCTCTTCGAAGTCCGTCCAAGTGTTGATGCTGCCAGCCGCCACGCTGTTGAGCCAGGTGCGGACCTACCCGATCAGCATGAGGGGAGCGTAGCGGACGGCTACACGCTTGTTCCCCCTGGTGATGCCGACTGCGGTGGTGTAGTCGATCAGCCAGTCTTCGGGTTTGGCGGCCCCGTTGTACTTCGAGGTGTCTCGGGGGAGCGTGAGGCCGGTTGGGAACTGCTTGTTATGGATCCAAGGGCCGAAACATGTCGGGCCAATCGATCCCTCCTCCTCGAGGAGGGCCGACTACGTGAACTGGTCGGTGCGGAGGTGGGCGTCATTCTCACTGTGAGGGACGCATGGTCTGAGGCGGGCCGAGAGCTCGGGGCGGATGACTGGCGGAACTGACCGTTTTGGCTCGCACTACGAGGGTGGCATTTGCCCGCGGCTGGGCCGGCTGCCGGCAGCCGGCGCCTCGTGGTGGCGGCCATAGCGAGGCAGGTCATTGCTACGCCGGCTGTTTATAGCCAGCTACTCGTTCCCCGGCAACTGAGAGCGCTGGTGGTTGCTTGCCTCGACCCATCGGCCGGAGGCACGAGGGGAGCAGGAGTGCTGAGCCGGCTGACAGCCAGAAGTTCCTGTGCCCTCGTGCTCGAGCCATGGATCCCGAGAGGCGGCGCCACCTGGCGCGAGTAGATGTTGCTACATGTCGACAGCGTCAATGAGGTCCTTGATATGACGCTCGCAGGTGGCACATTCTTCGCCCTCCAAGGTAGCCAAATCGTTATAAGCTACCTTGATGGCCCGCAGGTTGGCTGTGGGGGTGTCGTAGACGGGCATGTTGCCGCCCAAGATTTCGGTGACCACATGACCGTGGTCGCGCATAGCCCCATGTCGGCTAGGCTCGGTGCCAGCCGGGGTGAGACCATAGGCGGAGGCACACTCCCGCTGAGTGGCCTCCATGTGGCGCCACGTGGCCACAAGGGTGCTGGCGTCCTCGAACAAGAGGCGGCGAGCCTCCTCCAGCTCGGTCGTGGTGACGTCAGCGTTTGTAGTCGGGGCAATGGGAGTGCTCAGGCCCCGAAGGCCCGCACCGAGTGGGTCAGAGGTGCCGACGCAGGCTGCAGCGGTGTCGGCCTCGGCCCACGCTCCTCCTGAGGACGTGGAGGAGATGATGGCCAGTGCTCCCACGCGAACGTGAGAGCTGGTGGACTGGGTCGTAGCGAGTGTGCTCACAGCCGTGGGCGGATCGGCACACATGACCACCTGGCTGTGACTGGTGCTTCGGCAAGGCTTAGGCTACCGAAGCGCTCGGTCAGCGCGTCAATGTTGAGCGTGAGGTCGACGGAGCTTCCCGTAGGGCCTGCTAGAGCAAGCCCCACAAGCCCGCAGTTTCGCCTGGACGTGCGACGGTGGCGGGGAATGGCGAGGGGTCCCGCCCGGAGCATGCATCTGGGCAGCGCCACGTATGGCCCCACGGTGGGCGCCAACTATCGTCATTTTCTCACGGCAGATGCCATGGGTAGGCTTATCGAAGGTGGTTGAGGCCAGAGGACGCCAACGGGCTCCGGGTGCGGGATTAGGCACAAGCGGTGGTGACACACAATGTAACCAGGTTCGGGGCCCTATGTGGGAGGTAACACCCCTTGTCCTCCTTGGTCTAGTTGATGGACATGTGTGATTACAAGGTTCTCCTGGAGCGGTGTCTAGAGTAGGAAGAGGGCGTACCTGGCTCGCCTTCCTATGCTACAAAGTGTGAGCGTGAGGGAAGTGTCCCATAGATGTGTGTGTGAGACTTGTCATCCCTGTTGTTGGAAATATGCCCCAGAGGAAATAATAAATTAGTTATTATCATATTTCCTTGTTCATGATAATCATTTATTATCCATGCTATAAATTGTATTGATCGGAGACTTAGATGCATGTGTGGATACATAGACAAAACCATGTCCCTAGTGTGCCTCTAATGGACTAGCTCATTGATCAAAGATGGTTAAGGTTTCCTAGCCATGGACATGAGATGTCATTTGATAGCGGGATCACATCATTAGGAGAATGATGTGATGGACAAGACCCAAACTACAAACATAGCGTATGATCGTGTAAGTTTATTGCTACTGTTTTCTGCATGTCAATGTATATGTTCCTATGACCATGAGATCATGCAACTCACGGATATCGGAGGAGTGCCTTGTGTGTATCAAACGTCGCAACGTAACTTGGTGACTATAAAGGTGCTCTACAGGTATCTCCGATGGTGTCTGTCTAGTTGGCATGGATCGAGACTGGGATTTGTTACTCCGTGTGACGGAGAGGTATCTCGGGGCCCACTCGGTAATGCAACATCACAATAAGCCTTGCAAGCAATGTGACTAATTGTTAGTTGCGGGATCTTGTATTACGGAACGAGTAAAGAGACTTGCCGGTAACGAGGTTGAACTAGGTATGGAGATACCGACGATCGAATCTCGGGCAAGTAACATACCGAAGAGCAAAGGGAACATCATACGGGATTAACTGAATCCTTGACATAGAGGTTCGACCGATAAAGATCTTCATAGAATATGTAGGAACCAATGTGGACATCCAGGTCCCGCCATTGGTTATTGATCGTAGAGGTGTCTCGGTCATGTCTACATAGTTCTCGAACCCGCAGGGTCTACACACTTATTGTTCGGTGACGTTTTGGTAGTGTAGAGTTATGTATGGTGGTGACCGAACGTTGTTCGGAGTCCCGGATGAGATCTTGGACTTCACGAGGAGCTCCGAAATAGTCCGGAGGTAAAGATTCATACATAGGAAGTCCCAGTTTAGTCGCCGGAAAAGTTTCGGGCTCATCGGTAGTGTACCGGGAGTGCCGGTAGTGTACCGGGAGACCACCGGGAGGGCTATGTCGACCCAAGAGATTTTATGGGATGTGGGAAGATGAATACCAGCCCTTTGTGGGCTGGTGGAAGTCCTAAACAAATCCCATGAGGCTGGGAAGAAAATACCAAAAGGAAAAAGGTGGAAAAAGGCAAAAAGGGCTATATATGGAAGGAGTCCTAATCCCACTAGGAGTGGGAAGAGGAGGACTCCTCCCTAGCCGGCCGAACCAGGTGGGTTTTGGCCCTTGCGCCAGCCCCTCCTCCTCCTCCTCTCCTCCTATATATACTAGAGGGGTTCGAGGGTTTTTGGCACAAGTTATTCTGCCACGTGTTGCCCTCTTCTCTAGTGCATAGTTTCTCCTCTAGATCGGATTTCTGCAGTGCTTACGCGAAGCCCTGCTGGAATAGCTCTACCACCATCTTCGGAGCGCCGTCACGCTGCCGTAGAACTCTTCCTCCCCTCCGCTTCCTCTTGCTGGATCAAGACGGTGGAGATCGTCATCAAGCTGCACATCTGCTGAACGCGGAGGTGCCGTCTGTTCGGTACTAGATCGGAAGGATCGTGATCAAGGCCATGGGACGTTCGTGATCGGATCGCGGGACGGATCGTGACGAGATCACGGGATGGTCTATGATTAGATCGCGGGACGCTCGGCGATTTGGATCGCGAAGAAGTACGACTACACCAACCGCGTTTCTCAACGCTTCCCGCTTAGTGATCTACAAGGGTACGTAGATCCACTCTCCCTCTCGTAGATGCTCATCACCATGGATAGGTTTGCGTGCGCGTAGGAAAATTTTTGTTTCCCATGTGACGTTCCCCAACACCCATTGCATGGGGGCTTAGGGGTTTTTATAGGCCAACCCCTCGTCTTATAGTTTTCCTGAGGTACAAAGTGGGGGGACCCGGCTGGCAGCCTCTCCGGCTAGCCAGGGGGCCTATCTCGCGAACCGTCTCGTCACCCGTAGGGTCCACCGGCTGAGCGGTCCCATCGCCTACTAGGGCCCGTCAGCCGGCTCCGTGATTGGCCCCCGTCCATCTGTGCGGCACGGGTCACCCGGGCGTCATCGTCTTGCGCCAGCCAGCCAAAGTCTCCGGTACGGCCGACTGGACTATAGCCATGCCGGAGCAGGTAATGGAGTGGGAGGAGGCATGCCAATATTAGTGCCCCGCCTGGTCGCGGTCGGCCAAGGTCAGTGGTACGACCGGCCAGACTGTAGCCACGTGCGCCCGTGCGTCAGCGACCACAATGGCTATATCGGTTCCCGTCATGGGGGTCCCGTCGTGTCACCGTACTTGCGCGTAGAGGGATGGGACGGAAGCTTGTCCGCCCGAGGGTCAACAACGATGGCGGCTCGAAGGCAGCCGGCCGCGCCCAGCCGGTCAGGAGCCGGGCCGGCTCCTCGACCAGCCGGCCTCAATCCAGCCGGCCACGCATTTGCCAGTTGTACGCCAGCCGGCCGCAAGCGGCCGACCACATTTTAATTTTTGTAATGGGGGAGAGAACACCGCCACTTTGGCCTACCCAGGTTTAATAACCCCGTAACCTTGGTTTTCCCCATGGTATGCAAACATCATTGTACTCCTAATATTGATCTTCTAGTGGATTACATGTCTCGTTTGCTATATCTAAGTCATGTTTTGCAGTTACCATGTTAATTAGTTCGTATAAATAAAATATCCCAACATGAATTACGTGTGGATGCTGATAAAGAATCTCTTACAAATCATTTGTGCAAGGAGTGAGAAGAATTGTCAAGCATTTCGGTTGGGAGATGTGTCCACCTAAATACATGTCTATAATTAAATTATAGAAAATGCAGATGGACTCAGAAAATCAAGAAAACGAGTGTGTCATCATGGCTTGATCTCGAGACACCGTGGAAAAAATTTGGTAAAATTTGGCACAAGCTATGATGATCACTAATTGGAAACCATAGCATGATCATATTTTCAAAGGGAGAAGTGAAAAATTGAAGGTGTCTTCATTGCCTCTCCTCCAAATTTTACCTCATGGTAGTCAATCATCATTATATGCCAGGTTTGATTTTTTGGCGCATTTCTCGGCTCGCTTGCTATATTTAGGCCATGTTTGCATTTACTGGTCATTTAGTGCATATAAATGAAATCGCAACTACAACAACTTGTGTTGGCAAGAGGGATAAGGACTGTCATTCCATCTGGGTGAATCCTATAGTGTAGATGTATGGTCCGTGTGGTTTGGGTTTTGGCCAATCAGAACGGATGACTCACTTTCCACGCATTAGGTATCACCGGCCGCGATTTAGAAAGCACGCGGTTTTAGTGAATGAACCGTGTGCGATTGGTAAACCAAACTGCACATGTTCAGTTCATACATAGTAGAGTGAGATCAACTGAGTGTTCTAGCTATAAGGTAGATTATAATAAATATTTCAAATTCATTGCTACAGGTGACAACATATTAATCTAGATCAACATAAGGTCGGGCATACCTCGCAATACAATACATGCAAAACTTATAACATGACAAACTCAATACACATCACTCACGATTCACTACATGTAACAATTCAATATAGTAGACATAATGATTAGTTTTTGAATCAATTCCCGTATGGGGTGATCGTGATCATTAGGTTGACCCCTAATGAACTTATGATTTCTGATGATTTTACGCTTCTCCTCTATTATGTAGCGTGGGCCCTCAGGTGGCAACTCATCATATTGGTTGTACTCCTCCTCATCATCAACATTCTCGATACCTAGTACCCTCCTCTTCCCATACAACACTCTATGGCAGTGCGTATGCAAGAGATCTAGCACACACAAAAATCTGGGTAGCATCCCTGGCAAGAATAAATGGGTCCTTGTGACATGACATAACTCTACGGTCAACGTATGTCTTACTGTTGTAAGCATCAACCTTTATGCTACTAAGAGGGACCCATATGCACTTGAATAGTATCACCTTGAGTGGCACTTAGTTAAGCTCCCAAATATCTTCAATGGTTCCATAGTACACATTTTTATCATCTTCCTCTACAGTTAGGCATTCTATTCGAACAAAGTTGTTCTGATACGTGTTCTTAGCATCACGTTCCTCATTGTAGAACGTGTTGCCATTTATGTCATATGCTTGGTACTTCATAATTGTCGTTGGTGGATTTTTTGCCAACCACGTTGCGAGGTCTTGATCAGATCCGCTTGTCAAACGACCCTTCAGCCATCTTATATAGTCCTTATTATGTGCATTTGTCTTTGGAGCTAGTGGCAACACACTCGGTAAGTTGCTTCGGCATATGTCCTCCATGTGTTCTGCAACATAAGCATCGAGTATCAGGCTGTTAAGCAGTGTCGTCAAATGGTCTTGATCGGCCATACCTCAAGGTGCACAAAACTACAAGCCAACAAGGACCGGCTTACCAGCCAGCCTTCCCTCATGGCGAGAGAGGGGCACACCTATAGGTTTAAGTTTCAGGTATTCAGTGCAAAACTCAACCACCTCCTCCACGGTATAACCTTGTAGGATGCTTTCCTCTAGATGACATCGGTTCCAACAATAGCGCTTCAATATTCCCATGTACCGCTCGAAGGATACATGTTGCAAAGAAACACATGGTCGGAATACTTTATCTCGTACACAAGGTTCATGACAAGATGGACCATGACATAAAAGAATGACAGTGGGAAGAACATCTCTAAGTTTCACAATATCCTTGCAATATCAGCTTGCATATTATCCAGCCCTTCAACATCTACCACCTTCTGCCATAGTTTGTTAAAGAAATCATAGAGATCAATCAATGTGTTTCTGATGTATGTGTCCATCATATTCCTCATGGCCACCGGGTGGATTTGTGTCAACATTAAGTGTCAGTCATGTGACTTCATGTGAGACAACTTCTTTTTTAGCAAGGCTGTCATCCACGATACTTCTGATGTTTGCGGAGTAGGAAGAGGGTGTCTTAATAGACAACAAAAATTCGAAGAACTCTTTTACTTCTGCTGTAGTGAAATTTTAAGTCTTGTGTTGGTGGAGCAATTTGTCATCATCTTCTACTTCATTCATGTGTTCTGATTGATCACCAAGCATATCGAGCCATGCACCATCACCATCCTTTATTTTTCCTTTTATCTTGAACAGAGTACCAAGGATGCTTTCACATACATTCTTCTCTACGTGCATGACATAAATGCAGTGACGTAAACTTAGGGACTCCCAGTAAGGTAATTCCCAGAACACTAATTTCTTCTTTAACACTTGGTACTTTGGTGTTATTTTTGATGTCGAACAGGATCCCTTGCCAAGCACAACTTTACCATGATGTGGACTTGTTTCCCGTCATAGGGTCTTGGGCCCGTTCCTTTGTCTACTGTACCGTAAATTCAGTTGTCATTTTTCGGTAAGGGTGATTTTTCCTTAAGAACCTATGATGAAGCAAATAGACGGTTTTGCAAAAGTTGGAAAGAAATCTACTCACTGTCCTATCCAAGGATGTGACACATCCTACTGGTCCCTTTGTTTTCTGCCGCGAATTGTTGCCTAATGTCCGCATATCTTGAATGCTGTGCAGCAACAATACATGTAGCCAAAAAACTCCTTTGCGTAGGCATCATACCAGTTCACAACATACCTCCAGAATGTTTGAAGTTCTTCTACCAGTAGCTAAAGGTAAATGTCGATATCATTTCCAGGTTCCTTTGGACCTTGGATAATCATTGACATCATGATGTATTTTTTCTTCATACCCAAACAAGGAGGAACGTTATATATGCACATAAGCACTGACCAAGTGATGTGTTTGGTGTTCATTTCGCTAAATGGATTAAATCCATCATTACACTCTCGTAGACATATATTTCTAGGATCCTTTGCAAAATCTTTAAACCTGTTTGCGATATGTTCCCACTAAGCCCCATCTTTCGGGTGCCTCATATATTTATCCATGGTTCGCTCATCATGATGCCAGCTCAACCTCTTTGCCGCTCTAGGGTTTGCAAACAAATGCTTCAACCTTGGAGTTATAGGAAAGTACCAAACAACCTTGAATGGGATTCCTGTCTCGATCTCTTCATCCATTTTGTACTCGTCCTTTGCTCCACCGTGATAGTATCATGTGTGCTTGCATGTGTGACAAGGACTCAAATCTTTGTAGTCATCGCAGTACAATATAGAATCATTCACGGAAGTGTGTATCTTCTAGATGTCAAGTTCCAATGTACATACAATTTTCTTCGCTTTGTTCGTGCTTTTGGGGAGCACAATATCGTCTGGAAGAATGTCTTTGAAAAGATTAACAATCATGTGAAGGCCTTGTTTGATAGACCACTTTCTGCTTTAAATCTGAGAAGCGTCAGTGTGACACTAAACTAGGAATATTTTTTTTGGCAACCCAGATACAAATCTTGCTTGGAGGCCGCATCAATGCTTGGAAGCTACTTGTACCCAGCTATATCTTTTTCTAGGCACTGGAAATCCGCAATCATAGCAGAAAAATCTTGGATATCAACAAGGTAGGTGTTGTCTACTTCACACTCTTGGTTTTTCTTTAGGTTGTTGGGAATGCCACTCTACTATCTGTAGCTTGATATTTGAGCCCCGAGGATAAATTCATCACCCATGTGACTCTAATCGGGGTTTGGCACCTTGCCGATAGGCAGGTTATTACCTACATTCATAACCGGCTCTTCACCGTGTTTAGTCCATCTTGTGTATCCACCAATGAATCTCCTTGTGTATAAGGGTAACTCAACCTCATGAATTGGAAGTGAAACCGTCTTGCTACAATCCTTGAATGGACAAAGGACGTAATATTATTTGTAAATTCTCTTCTTTGTCTATTCAGCCAAAGCCATGAACTCCTTCACGCCATCCCTATACCTTGAGCTTGTCTGATCCCCCATCCATTCAGATCGTTCCACCTGCTCACGTTGCATACTTAATAGATGCACAAATATGGGTGAATAAATCACAATATTTTATGTTGAAAATTTATGGAGGGCACTGCATAATTTTATCCAGTCGTACAATGACACTAATCAACCAGTCAATTTACACGCATCATTAGTAGTGCCATTATATGAATTTAATGCCTTAATTAGGCCACTCAAGGAAAATAATACCCTAATTAATTAGCAGCAGCATGGCAAGACAGCAGGGTCAAGGAGCAGAGCTTAGCGAGGCACCTTCCTGTACTCCAGGCTCCACTATCCTGCCTACAACCACGAGGGACTTGCTCCAGTCATCCTTTAGCCGACCATGAGGATTGAGCTCCTCCTATATCTGCCGCCGAGGACCGATGATTGACCTCCTATCATGCTGCCACTGCTGACCGACCGAGGATGGACTCGCAATAATGCCGACACCGCCGACTGACCGGGGATTGACCTCCTATTCGATAGCCACTGCCCCGGTCGCCGCCGACATCTCTATCAGCATAACGTGTTTTTGGGTTTCCGGAGATTGGCTCTTTACCACACCCATATGTATTGGGAAGCACATCACAAATGGTCATATTACGGAAACCATGTATCACGCACGTTTCCATCTCACACGATTTGATTTGAAAATCCTGTGCCGTATACAACAGAATGTGATAAATAGTTCCTCGATCGTTATCATTAGATCCCCATAGTTTCCCCGCCTTCCCAAAATTCCTAAATAGCTTCCAAATTCCTAGCACCCAAATTCCCTAGCGTGGCGCTAACATTGTGGAAATGCGGACGAGAGGTGTTGATGGTTTCGGTGTGGCTGTAACGGTTCGTACAGTCATTCCTGGCAGCGCCATTGGCGGCGCAACTATGAAAGGGGTCACTGTCAAGTAGTTGCCTAAGGTTACCAGGAGGCTGATGTACTACGAATCTGAATCGTCTTGTCAGGTCCTAATCATTCCTCTTCTTTTTAGCATGACGAAACCAAGGAGCTCACTTAGTCCAGCATTAACTACCCCCCCCCACACACAAAGGAAATCGATCAAATGTCGGATCCATAGTATGACTCCAGCAGACTCCCGCAACATGAGTTCGATTCCGAGTTTTGCGCCACCGAGAAGTACCAATAGCTAAGTTGTGTGCACGGACACACTCACACTCTACGTGTATGCATGGAGGGATTCGACATTGGCAGACGGTTTCTCAATTGCCCCTTAGAGGTTAGTGATAAGTTCATCCCTTAAGTTCGGTTAATGCCCCCACTCAGCCTGATTATTTAACATTCGCAGGGATATGAGGCTTATGCCTTTGTTAACAGGTTGGATGATGAATGGCATCATAGGGCTCGGAGTGTTACCACCAAGCTTGCATAAGATAACGTAAAGCTGAAGAAGAAAGAGACTGATCTAGAGTGTACAATCACTAGGATGAAGCAAGAAAGAATCAATCACAGGCAACAGATGAAAGCAAGAGACAAGAAGGAACTAGCATGTGTAGTTGTAGTTGCATCATTATCCATCTTCTATGCGCTATTTACAATGATCATTAGGGTTTTTATTTGATTATTAATGGATACATCCATAAGCAGAGCTCATCTATTGCTTACCAATTGTCCTATGTTAAATGCTTACTATTTCAAACCCGTTGTGTTTCATATAAGCGTGTGGGTAGTTAAACAATGCTTCTAGTGAACCGTGTGAACTACTAAAATGTACACATGTGAAACATTTGGCATATTGAGAACTGCACAATAGCGGGAATTTAGAGAGACGGGCAGGATGCACACAATTGCAGTTGATTATGTCGTAATTCTAACCTCCTGCCAAGGCGCCAATATAACCCGTCAATCCCCGGCTTCAATTGCCATTCCTCTTGTCTTCACACCACGCTTTAGTTGCCACCATCTTCGTTGTCCCGTCCGGACACTCTACACGTCCACACACTCAACAATCTTGCTTTCTTCCCGATTGTTTAATTACGTAGCACAGCAATGTCGAGCGACAGTGAGGACAGCAGTTCCACCAGTCTGGGGTTAACCATAGAATCATTGCGCTCATATTATATGAGTTCGGCGTCAAGCCCTAACCTCCATTTTATCCGGCTCATGCAAGGGCTGCTGCCACCGGAGTCATCAGACAACCACCAGACGGACGAGGGGCTACTGAAGGACGAAGAAGATGACAATGATGAGGAGGTGGAGGAATGGTCGAACAAGGAGGAGGAAAGCGAGGAGCCGCCGAAGAATGATGATGATGATGAGGAGGAGGAATGGTCGAACAAGGAGGACGATGATGAGGACATTAACAACGATGGCAATGAAAACCCAGCGTTCAACGGTAAGAAGCGTCCACATCAAGACGTTGGCGCGGGGCCATCTAACAACAACAATAAGAAGTAAATAGACTGTACTCCTTAAATATGTTGTCGTTTGCTCATATTTATTCCTTAACTCTGTCTACCTTGTTGATTCATCACAAGCATTTAAGAATACAGATTCATCAATGATCATTGACAATATCGCACACATTTGGTTTCTTGAATTCTGTGCCCTATCGATCACACAATTGAGAACAACAAATCATATGAGTTGTCCAGAATTCTAGCACATAGTTCTGATTATATAACTATTTATAGCCTATCACACACACCTTGTTACGCCGAACCGTTTGTGTTCTTCTATATCACCGCAAACAGTTCATCTGAGGGACCTGTATGACGTACATCACACACATCTATGTTTGATTAACTGCTTGTGTCATTTCACCTCATCCCAAACATTTCTTAAAAGACAATTGTCTGCCGTAGATCGCACACGCAAATATTTTATGAATCATATTTAATGGATCCTCCATCGCACAGAGTTCATGTCATTCGCGAGGCAGCTTGAACTATAACGTTTGCGGTCCATGCATTGCACACAGTTTCATCGAAGGGTCTCTGATTAATGTGTCATCTTTGGACCTTCCTGCAATAGTGATAGCTTGAAGTGGAAATGATGTGTTTTTATGGACGACACACACCATCCACATGTCCACGTGTCATATCACTTTGATTAGTTGGCATTAAGAGGGTAATATACTATACATCACATATATACTCCCTCTCGGTTGATGGCTCCAAGTCGCTGGGGGAAGGGGGTACGTAATTTGACCAAGCTATAAGTATAGGTATTAATCTATTTATGTTAGGATATAGGTACATATATTGGTCGTGATGTTGATATGCCCTCTCAGTGGCTCGAAGCATGTGTGTGCATGGGGTGGAGTGGGGGAGGGGAAGGGGCAACACAACAGTACATATACATGAAACTTATTCGTGAGGTCAGATACAACGTATTGTTCGACTTTTGTGAGGCATATATGCTACATAAAAAAGTTATGCACGCATGATATCAAAATTTAACACCACCTTAATTAATTAGTTGCTCCACATACACATGGTTGTGGTCTCACCCATCTCATGAAATTTCCGACATGCGCTCATCAGTTGGCCTGCACAGTCAATCTTGAGAACTAAAACGCGAGGGAGGGGGTGATCATGATGTATTTCTATTGGTTTTGTGTTAAGCTTGGGTGAAATCGCAACCCTAGTACAAGTGCGTACATTATATAAATGTATATATGTATGTATATATATATGCTAGCTACCATCCCTCCCGCCAACTCGAAGTGGAGGGGCCGCATAGGCCGACATTAACGTGTCATCTACGAGGCATTGCGTGTCACATGAAAGTTACACATTCCAAATTTTAACACCACCATAACCTTCCCATACATACATTTGGTCCACATGCAGGTGTGTTTGTGCTATGACCTAAGATTTATCGCGTTTATTTTCCAATGTTGTTATATAAATGGCAGAGGAGTCTTTTCTTTGAAACTTAAATAGCAGACTAGTCGAACAAGACAACTGTGTGCGATCGTGTAGGAAGTAGACACGGTTCCTGCATGCTAACTATGTGCCACGCCCATGGTTGTCACGTAACTACAGTCCACATTTGCACCAACCCACCTAGAGAAATCATAAAAATAGCTACCCGCCTTGATCAATTGAAAAATTGATGGTTCAATGGGTTTTTTCTCTTTGAATTGCACACATGAATTATGTTCTTGCTGTGTGCGACGTTTGTTCCTCTCGCACCACCACAAATAAATTTCAATTGTCCTGTGTTTTGATTCCCTCCAAGTAAAATTTACAGTATCCGCGACATTTCCTCAAACACCACCTAGGTCCCTCCTATCGCCACCCCCACACAACTCCCTCGCTCGAACCGTAGCTACCTTGTCGTCGCCTCCCCCAACGCCGCTCTACTTCCACTGTCAACCTGTTCTGGGCTCCTAGTGTAGGTTACCAACCCATCTCCATACCCTCGCCGCCCTGAATTTCTTAGACTAAATATCCCCTTCCTCACAGGTCCGCATCTGCCACCGCAAACCATCGCAGCCTAATCCCAACTACATTTCCAGGGGCGGTAGGGGAGCTAATAGAAAAAAGGAGGTAAATCACGGCCTTTCCGCTGGACGATGCCGAGGTGGCCACCAAGGCTCCTGGGGAAGCTGGCTCCGATGACAAGGTGACCGTCGGGACCCCCGGGGAAGCTGAATGCAATTACGAGGTGGCCGCCGAGGTTGCCGGGTGACGGTGTCCTGGACTAGGGGGTACTCACAATGTCATCTCTCGACAGGTGGGTCGGGCCGAGGACCCCCAGGGCGGTTCATTAATGGGACAGTTCAGATAGCCCATGATGCATACGAGGAAGATTCCCCAAGACTTGGTGATCAACACAAGGACTCCTGTCCACCGACATAGCCGACTAGGACTCTTGTTATCCTAGGCCTCTGGTGTGTTATATAAGCCGAGGCCAGTCTAGTCATTAGGGACAATTAGATAATCATACAAGCATAGCTCTTAGGGTTTAGACCACTACATACCATCTCGAGGTAGATCAACTCTGTACTTGATACACCATCATCAATACAAACAAAGCTGGACTTAGGGTTTTACCTCCATCAAGAGGGCCCGAACCTGGGTAAATACCATCTCCCTTATCTCTTGTTACCCATCGATCCAAGACCCACAGATCGGGACCCCATACCTGAGATCCATCGGTTTTGACACCGACATTGGTGCTTTCATTGAGAGTTCCGCTGTGGGATCTCTAGAAGGATCAATGGCTCGTCTGCATGTTGAAATTTTTCTCGACTGTGAATTTGTGTTCGTCGTCCCTATTTCCTCAAGTGTCACTTTGACGATTGCTTTGGTAGAATTGTGCCGGATTGTATGTACAACAACCCTGAAAAATTCCGTCGCGTTCTGATGGAGGAAACTACGGCAATCTTCGATCTACCAGAGCCATGTCAAATATGGACGGGAATGGGAATAAGTTTAGGGCGAGGTGTCCAATATCTAAATCCTACATCCATTGGAAAATCACACCTTTTACCGGCTTCGAAATTCCTATACCGATCAACCCTCAAAATTTCAGCTCGATCCGACCATCCAAACTGCAGGAAACGTCCGATGTGTACAACGAATTTTGGATCTATTTTTTACATGAAAACGAATCCAACCGGAGTTCATCATTTTCATGAACGTTTTTTCAAGCCGATGCCCACCATGCCAACCTAATTTTATACGTCAGCTAGCATGGGGTTCTAGCGTCATCCTACTGACCTGCTCCATCACCTGGGCTAGACTGGGGCCTTTGTCATCTCCTCATCGACCTGCTTCGACACCTCGACTGGCATGAGACTTCGGCGTCACCAGTTGACCTGCTTCGACACCTCGGCTGGCCGGAGACTCTGACGTCACCAACCGACTTGGTTCGACACCTTGGCTGGCATGAGACTTTGGCATCACCAGCTGACCTGCTCCGTCAACTCGGCAAGACCGGGGGCTTTGCCATCTATTCATCAACCTATGCTTGGGACTTCACCGTCACCAGCCGACTAGCTTTGCTATGTTAGCTGGACTGGGGACTTCGCCTCACCACATCGACCGTGCAGTGTCGCCACTTCGTCAAGCCGAACTCTTCGCTCAGGCACCTCGAAGCCTAGGACACATTCCTTTAATTATCTGCTTCACTTAAATTAAGTAAGTAGAAGGTTTTTTTCAAAGTATATTATTACCTTTATTTGTTATTACTATTGGCTTGCACTATATTGTATGCACAGGTAGTCAACTTCAGCTGTGTCACACGGTCACCTTGGCATTCCTACATTGTCATCCCGGCTCCATCAACCAAATTGTGTCGTTAACATGGTCGACTGGCGTGGGGGTTTCACCATCATGCTGCCAAACAACTTCGCCAACTCGGGTGGACCGGGGGTTTCCCCTAAGCCCATTGGAAGTGTTGTGTTCTCACATCATCAAGCCGGGCCCTTCATCGGCTACCTCATGACCAGTTTGGGGGATGGGACCTTGACCCGCTACAACCTCGGAACATGTCACACCGAGCACATTAACCAGCTAAGTTGCTTTCATGCTCAAATTTTCAAATTTTTGTTAGGTTCGACCAAGCATTATATTTGTGTTAAATAAAAAAAATATTTACTAAACACACTTCCTTTTCCCGTGATAATTGGGGGCTTCCCTGTCATGCTGCCGGATACTCTTTCTCCTCGGCTGGATCGGGGGCTTTGCCTCGCTGCAGCAACCATGGTGTGTTGCCACTTCTCGACCCGAGCTCTTCGCTCGATTACCTCGGGCTTGGGGATTGGGACCTCGCCCAGACCGAGGACTACATCTTAGTCCCGTCACAACCCCAGACCATACCGAGCACATTAACCAACTAAGTCACTTTCATGCTCAGGTCTCTCTGAAATTTTGCTTTGTGTTTGATTTAACCAGACATTATATTTTTTGTTAAACAAAAATCATTTGTTAAAAGAAAATTCCGTTCCCCAAATTTACCTGGGGGCTCTTAAATTTATGTGAGCCATTTTTTTAATAAATGTGTTCTCTTCTTAGTCGTTGCAAAGTCTTTATCTACTACTCCGTTTTCCAACGCGAGTGTGTGGTCAATAGTCGAATAGCCTAGATTCTTTACAAAGCTGCTCGAGTTTAGTTTGCTAAAGAGGCCTCGGAGAAATAATCTGCCTTCGGGATATGGAGATTGAAGCCAAAGGTTGACCCGCTTGGAGTCTGGGGATTGTATGTATCATGTTAAAGCACAACCAAAGCACATGTTAAGTTATAGACCAATTTTGGATTGGCACTATTTTACTTCATCTAAATGCCAAGGTTTTTGCATAAGTTTTTGGGTTATTTCCAAGAATCACTCTCGAAGTAAAATGCTAGATGCATTTCATGCATCAGTGGTGTTAAAGGGGGTATGCGGTTAACAACGAACCCACCAAATACCGAGGTACTCCATGCAGTCCTTGGCAAAATGTCCTCGGTTTTTTCGCATTTATATGCATTGATTTCAAGTTGTGTATTTGGTCTATAGCTTGATTGCCCGGCTCCTGTGCTTACCTCTACTTTTCTGCTTTGTTCAGCTAAGGGGTAAAGGGAGAACCACTGTGATTGTCACTTCCGGTTTAACTAGTTAAGTGCCTCAGTTGGAGAAAGCCGAAAGCTGACTGTCGCAACAAGCGTAAATCAGTGAGCGAACCGCAGGCGATGTTCAACCAAATATAGCCGATCGAGGTTATCCGAGTAAAATGAAGGGCCTTTCTTTCTTTAAAAGGACAAGTTGTGGGTGGTTCGACCTCGAATAATCAGAGGATTCGACGTATACCGGGGGCTATTAAGGTGCCCCCAAACATATGCTTCTATGACTAAGAGAAAGTTATATAGCCTGGATATCTGACTGCCTTGTTTCCACTAACACAACCTCCTCGGGCATCGATACGTCAGCTAAGGTTTCTCTTGGTATTGCGGAAACACCCTGCATAACATCTACAAAGGGGTAGAAACGGACGATGGGCCACTCTGAAATGATAAACGGTCACAAAGGAGTCAAAATATCTCGAGGTAGAAGCGGACGATGGGCCACTCTTAGGGTTTAGACCATTACAAATGATCTCGAGGTAGATAAACTTTGTACTCGATACACCATCATCAATATAAAAAAATCATGACGTAGGGTTTTACCTCTATCAAGAGGGGCCAAACCTGCGTAAATACAGTATCCCTTGTCTCCTGTTACCCATCAATCCAAGATCCACAGATCGGGACCAACACCGGGGAAGCTGTCTATGATGACGAGGTGGCGTTCGAGGCCGGCAGGAAATCTAACGAGTACAAGGTTGTAAGACAGTGGGTTCTCGTATGGATGCATATCGACACAACCAGCTATGACATCGAGCTCATAAAAAATTATGGCTTGTCGCAGACTATGTCACAGGTTAAGAGGCCCACCCCCGACCCCTCGGGTTCAACACCTATCGACCGCAAGCAAGGCCCAGCCGCTGATCTCCTCTGCTTCACTATCAAGAATTTGCCTTCCTTTACCGCCATCGAGCCCCTTTTGTCATTTCTATAGGACATGTTCACTGGCAGTGGCACGACATCGTCAGATGCCAAGTCACACCTCATCGACGATGCCGACGCCGGCAAGGGCACCCTATCCATCTCCTCCAAGGGGAAAGACCCCATCCGTTACATCACGGAGGGCACCCTGCATTCGTGATCTTCCTAGGGGAAGGAGCCCATCTATGACAACAAAGAACACACCCAGAATTTGTGCTCTTCTAATGAGAATGAGCCCATCATGGTAAATAATTTAAGTCATGCTAATTGTATGGACTCTGAAGTTGAATTTCATCAGTACCTGTTTCAACAACCATATATGATTCTTGTTAAACCTAGTGTAGTTAACATGTGCACTTTTTTTCTAGTTCTTTTGCATGTGATGTTCAGTTATACAATTTCATGTTTAACCACCAACTATGTTATGTGCAATTTAAACGGTACACTATTAATGACCATTTTTAGTTGCTATAAAGCCTGTTGTAGTGAGCATATCCCTTGTTTAACTATTTTCCTAGCTCGGTTTTTTGTAGTCTGGGCTCCACTATCCCGCCTAGACCACGAGGGACTTGCTCCAGTCATGCTGGCACCAACCACAAGGATTGAGATCCTTCTATATCTCCTGTCGATGACCGAGGATTGACCTCCTATCACGCCGCCACCGCCGACCGACTGAGGATGGACTCCCCATAACACCGACACAGCTGACTGACCGGAGATTGACCTCCTACTCGACAGTCGCTGCCTCGGCCACCGCCGACATCTCTATCAGCATAACAGTTTTTTGTGGTTTCCGGAGGGCAGCTATTTATTGCACCCATATGCATCAGGAAGCACATCACAAACCGTCATGTTACGGAGACCATGTATCACACACGTTTCCATCTCACATGATTTGATTTGGAAAACTGTGTGCCGTATACAACAGAATGTGGTAAATAGTTCCCCGATCGTTATCATCTGATCCCCATAGTTTCCCCGCCTTCCCCAAATCCCTAAATAGTTTCCAAATCCGTAGTGCCCAAATTCCCTATCGTGGCGTTGACATTGGGGAAACGCTCACGAGTGGTGCTCATGATTTTAGTGTGGCTATACCAGTTCGTACAGTCGCTCCTGGCAGCGCTATTAGCGGCGCAACCATGACATCAGTCACTGTCAAGCACTTGCCTAAGGTCACCAGGAGGTCGTTGTACTATGGATCCAAATCGTCTTGTCAGGTCCTAATCATTCCTCATCATTTTAGCATGACCAAAGAAAGTAGCTCACTTAGTCCATCCTGAATTGGACCCCCCCACACACATGAAGTCAATCAAATGTCGGATCCATAGTATGACTCTAGCAGACTCCCACAACATGAGTTCGAACTCCAAGGTTTGTGCAACCGAGAAGTACCAAAAAGCCGAGTTGTGTGCATGGACACACTCCCTCTCTACGCGTATGCATGGAGGGATTCAACATTGGCAGGTGGTTTCTCGGTTACCCCTTAGAGGTTAGTGATAAGTTCATCCCTTAAGTTCAGTTAATGCCCTCACTCAGCCTGATTATTTAACATTCGCAGGGATATGAGGCTTGTGCCTTTGTTAACTGGTTGGATGATGAATGTCATGGCAGGCTCAAAGTGTTATGACCAAGCTTGCAGAAGATAATGGAAATATGAAGAAGAAATAGACTAATATGGAGTGTACAATCACTAGGATGTAGCAAGAAAGAATCAATCATAGGCAACAGATGAAAGCAAGAGACAAGAAGGAACTAGCATGTGTAGTTTTAGTTGCCGCATTAGCCATCTTCTATGCGCTGTTTGCACTGATCATTAGGGGTTTTGTTTGATTATTAATGGCTACATCATTAAGCAGAGCTCACCTATTGCTTACCTACTATCCTAAGTTAAATGCTTACCATTTCAAACCCGTTGTGTTTCATATAAGCATGTGGGTAGTTAAACAATTCATCTAGTGAACCGTGTGAACTGCTAATATGTACACATGTGAAACATTTGGCATATTGAGAACCGCACAATAGCGGGAATTTAGAGCGACGGGCAGGGTGCAGAGAATTGAGATTGATTATATCGTAATTCTAACGTCCTACAAAGGCGCCAGTATAACCCATCAATCACTCACTTCAATTTACATTCCTCTTGTCTTCACATCACGCTTCAGTTGCCACCATCTTCATCGTCCCTGCCGACCACTCTACACTTCCACACAATCAACAATCTTGCTTTCTCGCCGTATGTTTAATTACGTAGCGCAGAAATGTCGAGCGACAGTGAGGACGGCAGTTCCACCAGTCTGGGGTTAATCATAGAATCATCGCGCTCATCTTCCATGCATTTGGCATCAAGCCTTGACCTAAATTTTATTCGGCTCATGGAAGGGACACCGCCACCAGAGTCATCGAATGATGACTAGACAGATGTGGAGCCGTCGTAGGACGAAGAAGACAACAACGATGGGGAGCAGGAGGAATGGTCGGACAAGTAGGAGGACGACGAGGAGCCACCAAAGGACGAAGAAGATGAGGATGGTGATGAGGAGGACGAATGGTCGAACAAGGAGGACGACAATGAGAACATCAACGACAATGATGATGAAAATCCAGCGGTCAGTGGCAAGAAGCGTCCACGTCAAGACGTTGGCGCGAGCCCATCTGCCAACAACAAGAAGAAGCAAAACAGACTTTACTACTTAAATATGTTGTCGTTTGCTCACATTTATTCCTTAACTCTGTCTACCATGTCGATTCATCACAAGTCGTTAAGAATACAGATTCATGAGTGATAATTCACAATATTACACATATTTGGTTTCTTGAATTGTGTACCGTGTCGATCACACAATTCAGAACAACAAATCGTATGTGTTATCCAGAATTATAGCACACAGTTCTGATTATCAAACGGTTTGCAGCCTATATACACACATGTTTTTACGCCGAACCGTTTGTGTTCTTCTGTATCATCGCAAACAGTTCTTGTGATGGACCTGTATGTCATACATCACACACATCTATGTTTGATTAACCGCTTGTGTCATTTTGCCTCATTAGAAATAGTTCTTAAAAGACAACTGTCTGCCGTAGATCGCACATGGAAATATTTTCTGAAACGTATTTGATGGATCCTCCATTGCACACAGTTCATGTCATTACTGACGGAGCTTGAACTATAATGTTTGCGGTCCATGCATTGCACACAGTTTCATCGAAGGGTCTCTGATTGATATGTCGTCTTTGGACCTTCTTGCGGTACTGATAGCTTGAATTGCAAATGATGTGTTGTTATGGACGACACACACCATCCGCATGTCCATGTGTCATATCAATTTAATTAGTTGGCATCAGGAGGGTAATATACTATACATCACATATATACGCCCTCTCGATCGATGGCTCCAAGTCATTGGGGGAAGGGGGTACGTAATTTGACCAAGCTATAACTATAGGTATTAATCTATTTCTGTTAGGATATAGGTACATATATAGTTTGTGATGTTGATGTGCCCTCTCGGTTGCTCGAAGCATGTGTGTGCATGGGGTGGGGTGGGGGAGGGTGAGGGCAACACAATAGTACATATACATGAAACTTGTTTGTGAGGTCAGGTACTACGTATTGTTCTGACTTTTGAGAGGCATATATGCCACATCAAAAAGTTATGCACGCATGGTATCGAAATATCACACCACCTTAATTAATTAGATGAGTCGCACACACGTGGTTGTGGTCTCACCCATGTCATGAAGTTTCAGAGACGCGCCCATCAGTTGGCCCGCACAGTCTATCCTACGAACTAAAACGCATGGGAGGGGGTGATCATGATGTGTTACTATTGGTTTTGTGTTACGATTGGTGAAATCGCAACCCTAGTACAAGTGTGTATGTTCATATGTATATGCTAGCTACCATCCCTCCCGTCGACTCGAAGTGGGGGGAGGGGCGCAGAAGCCGACATTACCGTGTCCTCTACGAGGTATTGCATGTCAGATGGAAGTTATGCATTCCATATTTGAACACCACAAAAACCTTCCCATGCATATGTTTGGTCCACATACAGGTGTGTTTGTGCTATGGTCCAAGATTTATCACGTATATTTTCCAATGTTGTTATATAAATGGTAGAGGAGTCTATTCTTTGAAACTTAAATAGCAGACGAGTCAAACAAGACAACTGTGTGTGATTGTGTAGGCAGTAGACACGGTTGCTTCATGCTAACTGTGTGCCACGGCCATGGTTTTCACGTAACTACAGTCCACCTTTGCACCAACCCACCTAGAGAAATCATAAAAATAGCTATCCGCCTTGATCAATTGAAAAATTGATGGTTCCGCGTGTTTTTTCTCTTGGAATTGCACACATGAATTATGTTCTCGCCGTGTGCGATGTCTGTTCCTTCGGCACCACTTCAAATAAATTTCATTTGTCCCAAATTTTCATTCCCTCCAAGTAAAATTTATAGTAGCGTAGCATTTCCTCAAACACCACCTAGGTCCCTCCTACCCCGACCCCCACACAACTCCCTCGCTCGAACCCTAGCTACCTCACTATCTCCGCCCCCAACCCCGCTCTGCTTCCACAATCATCCTATTCTTCTCTCCAAGTGCAGGTTACCAACCCATCTCCATACGCTCGCTGCCATGAATTTCCTAGATTAAATATCCCCTTCCTCACAGATCCACATCCCCCACCATAGACCATCGCAGCGTAATACCATCTACACCTCCAGGGGAGGTTGAGGAGCGAATAACCAAAAGGAGGTATATAGCGGCCTTTCCACTGAACGATGCCGAGGTGGCCACCGAGGCTGTCGGGGAAGCTAGCTACGATGACAAGGTGACCGCCGGGACCATTGGGGAAGCTGAATGCAAAGACGAGGTGGCCGCCGAGGTTGTCGGAGAAGCTGGCTATGATGACGAGGTGGTGTCTGAGGCCACCAGGAAATCTAACGACTACGAGGTTGTCAGACAGGGGGTTCTCGTATCGATGCATATCAACGCAATCGGCTATGACATCGAGCTCGTCGACAATTATGGCTTGTCGTGGACTATGGCACACGTTAAGTGGACCACCCCCGATCCCTTGGGTTCAACACCTATCGTCCGCATGTATGGCCCTGTCGCTGATCTCTTCTGCTACGCTGTCAAGAATTTTCTTTCCTTTGTCGTGAGCAAGCCCCTTTTGTCATTTCTGAAGGACACGTTCACTTGCGGTGGCTCGGCATCATCAGATGCCAACTCAGACCTCATTGACGCCGCTGATGTTGGTAAGGGCACACTATCCGTCTCTTCCAAGGCGAAGGAGCCCATCTATGACAACAGGGAGCACACCTAGATTCTGTGCTCTTATAATGAGAATGATCCCATCTATGATAGGTGAGGAAACCCATGTCATTGAAAATAATTTCAGTCATGCTAATTGTATGGACTCTATTGTTGAATTTCTTCGGTACCTATTTCAACAGCCATTTATGATTCCTGTTAAACTTGGTATAGTTAAAATGTGCACTATTTTTTCAGTTCTTTCGCATGTGATGTTCAGTTATACAATTTCATGTTTAAGCACCATCTACGTTATGTGCAATTTCAACAGTACACTATGAATGACTATTTTTAGTTGCTATCAAACCTGTTTTTTTTGAGCATATGCCTTGCTTAACTCTTTTTCCTAGCTTGGTTGTTTGTAGTGGGCATATTTCCATATTCAATTGCTATATAGTATGCCTTGTTTATTTCATTTATTCACATTGTGAAATTCTATATGTGCATGTATGTACTTTCAAGTTCAATTTCATCATACCCATTTCAATGGCCATAGCTCGTTCCTTTTAAGACTGGTGTAGTTAACACACCCACTGTTTATTTCAATTTTTTCACAATGTGATATTCAGTTATACAATTTGATGTTTAAGCAGCAGCTACATTCTATGGAATTTCAACAGTACCACTATGAATGCCTATATTTGGTTGTTGTTAAGCTTGCTGTAGTGAGCATAAGCTTTTCCATTTTTATGTAACAATAACTAGTGTGCTAAAACATGCACAATAACAGTTTGAATGACTATATTTTCTTGTTGTAAATGCTAAGGCTATTGCAGTTAACACACATCTCCACTTCTTATTGGCTTAGCTAGCGTTCTTCAACCTACACACTAAAGCTATCATATTGTGATCATATTGTTTACCATGCATATATTTTGTTGATGTTTATCCTTTTAGTACTTTACATGCCTTTCGATGTACTTACCCAGGACAATATTGGGAAAGCATGTTGTTTTCCATTGAGGTTAGTTTCATCACATGGCTTATATATATACTCCACCACCGCATAGTATAAGATGTTAATCCATCAAATATGTGAGTATTCTGGATGTAATAAGATCTTATATACCAGGAAAGGGAATACTATACTACGTCATTGTGCAATTTCAGTTTACCTTCTAATACTAACATCTTCCTTGTAGGTACATATGTCACTGGTAAAGATCCGCAAGTTGACCCGATTTGCATATGGGGCAATGAGATATTCATGAACCAACATCAAGTGACGAAACTAATAAAGGTTGTTAATAAAATGGGATAAAAGACGGAAATGAAACTATTTCTTTCCACCTTATCCGAGATAATAGTGAACTGTAGGATGGTTATTACGAACTTTGTACCCTCCTTTTTACTGTCCATAATGAGTTGATAGCTTACAAATTTACAATGTCTGGATTATTTTTGTTTGTAGTGGTTCTCAAAGCATTTTACTCAATATTACCTCTCAAACTACATGATTGGTGGACGTGAAAACATTGAAGTATATCTGCCAGGCCACGATGACTACCTAGAGGTCCTCATCAAGAAAGAGAAGGATGGGCGGTCCACCATCACAAGGGGATGGCCTAGAGTCATCCATGCATTCTGCATGGAGGAGGACACAATATGGGCATTCTGTTTCACCTTGTACAACCACTAGAATGTCTTTCGCCTCTTTCTTTACCGTATTTTATACAAGTATGCAACTGTGGTTCATCATTCTTTATCTGGTCCTAATGTAATTATTATTTCTTGATGTAATTCTTGAACATTTGTACCTGTGAATGGCGTAATGCATTGGTTGTGGAACATATGTCTATATAAGATGGATATGAAAGTTGTTATAGCCTCCTTTCAAATTCAAATCCTGTTGTTGGGGCATGATGCACTCAATCACCTATGGGGTCGTAAGCCCCTTTGTGGTTCGGCAGGGGCGCGGTCACATGCACAAAGAGTAAAGGTGGTGAGACAACATAGTGATCGGGACGCTGGTGTTTTACCCAGGTTCGGGCCATTGTGAAGTGTAAAACTCTACTCCTACATTGGTGGATTGATCATAGGAACACGAAGAACATGTGGCGCTCAAACCCGGCAAGGGTTGCCTTCAGGGGAGCTGCTACGTGAGTACAATAGTCCAAAGGTCCGAATGTTTAGCTAGGGTTCCTTGGGCCTCCTTTTATAGCCCAAGGGGCAAGCGCAATGGCAAAATAGACATAGTCTGAAGATTAGACAACTAACGGTGCTATCATACCTAACTCTAGCACTTGGGACAAAATGCCATAATTGCAGTCTAGGTGGCATGCGGGGATGCAACCCTGGCAGACTTTTACCACCGCTATAGCTATCTAGTGCACCACATCTTGACACGCCTATGGACGGGTGTCAAGGCGGCATAATCTGTGTTCCAGCGTGTCGCCATGTGCTTAGTGAGAGCCACCTAGGCCACTTGGGAGATCGACACCGCATCGACAAGTAACTGGTGTTGCAATGCGGTGGAGCGGTGTCCGATCGGCCCGCGCTTGTTGGGGGATGCCTTGCCGGGTCTTCCTGAAGGTTTACGTGCTTAGGTACCCGACAGGCACCGAGGATGTGCTTGGAGCGCTCCGGGCCCATCCTAGGCTGTTGCATTGATCTTGCCGGTATTACTTGGCCTATGGTAGGTTGCTTCTGCCAGAGTCATGGTCTTGGATGCTTGTTTGGTTGCACTTGTGTTGATGGGTTCTGGTGTTACTGCTTGTGCATATGTCAGGGGAACTAGGTACCCCTAGTCTTAGTGCACAACTGTGATCTTCTGATCTCTTGGACATATGTCAGCTTCTTTATGTGTAAGAACTAGGGGTGCTGGATGGATGGAGATGCAGAGACGGGGAGCTGGGATGGAAGATTTGGAGGGTGTCCGGATGATGAAGATGTCCTCCGATGATGGTCTCCCCCTCCGGCAGGGTGTGGAAATGGGCTCCCGATTGGTTTTTTGTGGCTCTGGAGGCTTGCGGCGGCGAAACTCGCGATCTAGATTACATTTTGGGAGTTTCTGTATTTGTAAGAGTTTGTCGCGACAGAAACATGTCCAGGGGTCCACGAGGAAGTCACAAGCCAGGGGGCCCGCCCTAGGGAGGTGGGCGCCCCCCTGTGGCTTGTGGCTTCCTCGGCCTTCCTCTCCGATGACTCTTGCTCTAGTATTTTTTATATTTTCCAAAAATATTCTCCGTAAATTTTCAACTCATTCCAAGAACTTTTATTTCCGCACAAAAAGAACACCACGGTAGTTGTGCTGAAAATAGCGTCAGCCTGGGTGAGTTCTAATAAAATCATACCAAAATCATACAGAATTATTGTCAACATGGCATGAATACTTCATAAATTATAGATACGTTGGAGATGTATCAGCATCCTCAAGCTTAATTCTTGCTCTTCCTTGAGTAGGTAAATGGTAAAAGCAATAATTTATGAAGTGTGAATGCTAGCAAGTGCACAAGTTTGATCAATGATAATTCCAAGCACTTTTTCTAGCATCATTATATATCATAAACAATAGCTCATCTCATAAACCTTCTCATGATGAAATAACAAGCTATCCACATGTTAAAGTATAGACCAACAAACTATGCTTTCAGTCACCACACAATTGCAATTCATCTTATTTTGAGGAAGGGTCTATGTAAGAGCTTTGATTTCGCAAATTCCACATACTTACCTATCATATAGTCTTCCATGATTGCTAACACTCAAAGCATATTTTTAGAACAAATAGCATTCATCGAACACAGAGAAATATAGGGGCTTAATGTTTTGCCTCCCAACACATGATCAAATATATTTGAATGGCCATATATGCTTGGATCTTTCCCCAACACATGACGCTTGCCAAGAGAAAAAGGCAAAATATAGGAAGTGGTGAAGATCACCATGACTCTAGCATAAAGGTAAGTACTAGAAAGTAAAAGATAGGCCCTTCGTAGAGGGAAGCATTGATCTGTAGAGGTGCCAGAGCTCGAGCTTTTAAAACAGAGATGAATGATAATTTTGGGCAATATGCTTTCATTGTCACCATAACAACTGAGAGATCTCGATATCTTCCATGCTAGATACATTATAGGCGGTTCCCAAATAGAATGGTAAAGTTTTTACTTCCCCTCAACCAATCAATCACACTCCACGGCGAGCCGAATCCATGGGTACCATCCATACCAACAACATTCCTAGGGGAGTTATGTTTCATTATTTGCATTTTTTTATTTCGGGACTAGGAATCCCTATTACCAGCCACTTGCTCATGAATGATAGTGAATTAATACATATCGTGAGAATAACCCACCTAGCATGGAAGATACTGACATCCCCTAGTTACTATATGAGCGATTCGGGCATACAAAACCGAATATTATTTGAAGGTTTAGAGTTTGGCACATGCAAATTTACTTGGAACGGTAGGTAAATACTGCATATAGGTAGGTATGGTGGACTTGTATGGAACAACTTTGTGTTTAAGAGTGTTTGGATGCACAAGTAATATTTCTACTTGGTGCGGATGTTTTGGCTAGTATGAGGTGGAAGCAAGCACCACATGTTGGAGGATCCATAGAAATATAACTTCTATGCAAATATACGCAACCATAACTTAGTACGTTGTCTTCCTTGTCCAACTTCAACTAATTTGCTCAAGTTTGAAAATAATTAATGGGTAATCACAATCATAGAAGATGTCCAAGATAGTATATTTATATGTGAAATCTCTCTTCCTTCAATATTTTTTCATGAATGGTTCAAGTGACCAATGCGGTGTTTGCTAATTTTCAATAAATTTTACCACCTATACTTCTTATGTGAAGTCATTACTACCCATGGTCTAAGCAACTAAAACATATATAATGTCAGATTTATGATATTCAATTCATTCAACCATTTACTCAAAGGATATAAGTGAAGCATGAGAGTAAGTGACAAAACTACTCCAAAACATTTAAGTGAAGATCAACAAGTAGTTGAACAATTAAGTAGTTATGTGAGGACTCTCTCTCTCTCAATAAATATTTTCAGATCTGAGTATTTTATTAAACAGCAAGTAAAGGAAAAATATCACTCCAAGAATAGCACGCATAATGTGAATGCATAAATATTTTGGCTCAGCATAGGCTAACTGATAGTTGACGAAGAGAGGTGGGATGCGTAGCCTCCCCATGCTTAGTTGCTTTAGAGTTCTTGAGATATTTACTTGGGGTGCCTTGGGAATCCCCAATCTTGTTCAATCCTCCCATATCCCGGTTTCACGTATTCTCAAAAACTTCATCCACACAAAACTCAAAAAGAACTCGTGAGATAGGTTAGTACATATAATAATAAATCTGCTCTTTATGTACTGCCAAGACAAGTTGCACAATAATTTTCAAACATTAGGTAATGTATACTATCATTTACACAATTTATATCTACCAATATAGGCTATGGAAACTATAAGATAAGTAGATAACAAAACTATGGTAGCAATCTGTCTAAACAGAACAGTCTGTAGCAATTTATGAAAACAATGCACTTCTATAACTCAAAACATTATGAAAATTTAGGATATGATATAAAATTTATATGACATGTACAAGTTTCATAAACTTTCCACTTTCCAGTAAATTTATGAAAATTCAAACACTACAGCCAAAGGTTCTGTTTTTTTACATAGCACACATCAAAACATGCAACGCAAGCATCCTAAGGCTATTCTTGGAAATTTTTATTGAAAACCAAGATTATAAATAACACCTAACAGGTAAAAACAAAAATAATATGATGCTCCAAGCAAAACTCATATTATGTGATGAATAAAAATATAGCTCAAGTAAGATATACAGATAGTATTGAAGACGAAAGAGGGGATGCCTTCCGGGGCATCCCCAAGCTTAGACACTTGAGTCTTCCATGAATATTACCTTGGGATGCCTTGGTAATCCCCAAGATTAGGTTCTTGTAACTCCATATTCTCCTCATATCGGTGTCTCATCCCAATACTTGAAAACTTCAATCAGACAAAACTTAACGGAACTTTGTGAGAAGGGTTAGTGTAGTAAAGATAAATCATTCACTTAGGTATTGTCAAGAAAAGATTCATAATTGTTCGCACATGGTACCTACTGTATTCCATCATTCCCACAATTTATGTTACACAATATAAGCTATAAGAACACTTGAAACAAGCAAACTATGCATGCAAAACAGAATCTATCAAAAACAGAACAGTCTGTAAAGATCTAAATGATCACCATACTTCCCCAACTCTAAAAATTCTAAACAATTAGTAAAACTCAAGGAATTTTCATATAAACTTTGTGTAAAAATTTCAGAATTTTTCACTCTCTAGTAAAATCAGACAATTCTTATACTGTATGCAAAAATTTCTGTTTTTGCACAGAATCAAACAAGCAAGTATCCACACTATCCCAAAGGATTTACTTGGCACTTTATTGAAATAAAAGACACGAAACATGATTAGTACAGTATCTTAATCATGTAAACACATAAAAACATAAAGTAAAAGTGTTGGGTTGTCTCCCAACAAGCGCTTTTCTTTAATGCCTTTTAGCTAGGCATGATGATTTCAATGATGCTCACTTAGGTATAATAATTGAAACATGCAAAAGAGCATCATGAATCTCATGACAAGCACATTTAAGTCTAACCCACTTCCTATGCATAGGGATTTTTGTGAGCAAACAATTTATGAGCGCAAGAATAATCTAGCATAGGAAGGGAAAACAAGCATATCTTCAAGAATTTGAACACATAGAGAGGAAACTTGATATTATTGCAAATCCTACAAGCATATGTTCCTCCCTCATAATAGTTTTCAGTAACATAATGAAGAAATTACACAATATAACCAGCACATAAATCATTATTTTGATGATTCACAAGAATAGAAAATTTGTAACTCTCCTCATAAGCAATTTTCTTCTCATTCATAATAGTGGGAGCAAACTCAAAAAAATAATTATCATGAGATACTTGATTGACATAACCACATTGAATATTAAAATCAGGATAATAGGTTTCATGGTTGACATTACTCTTTATAGCATACGTGTCATCATAGTAATCATCATAAGTAGGAGTCATGTCATAATCATAATAGTTTTGCTCATCAAAACTTGGGGGACTAAAAATGGATTATTCATCAAACATAGCATCCCCAAGCTTGTGGCTTTATATATCATTAGCGTCATGAATATTCAGAGAATTCATACTAACAATATTGAAATCTTGTTTATCATTCAAGGATTTAGTGCCAAACATTTTAATAACTTCTTCTTATAACACTTGAGCACAATTTTCCTTTCCATCATTTTCACGAAAGACATTGAAAAGATGAAGCATATGAGGCAACCTCAATTCCATTTTTTTGTAGTTTTCTTTTATAAAACCAAACTAGTGAAAAACAAGAAACTAAAAGATTCAATTTCAAGATATAAAGATATACCTTCAAGCACTCACCTCCCCGGCAACGGCACCAGAAAAGAGCTTGATGTCTACTACACAACCTTCTTTGTAGACTCGTGTTGGGCCTCCAAGCGCAGAGTTTTGTAGGACAGCGACAATTTTCCCTTAAGTGGATGACCTAAGGTTTATCAATCCATGGGAGTTTTAGGATTAAGATGTCTCTTTCTAACAACCCTGTAGCCAAATAATAAAGAGTCTCTTGTGTCCCCAACACACCCAATACAATGGTAAATTCTATAGGTGCACTAGTTCGGCGAAGAGATGGTGATACAAGTGCAATATGGATGGTAGATATAGGTTTTTGTAATCTGAAAATATAAAAACAGCAAGGTAACTAATGATAAAAGTGAGCACAAACGGTATTGCAATGCTTGGAAACAAGGCCTAGGGTTCATACTTTCACTAGTGCAAGTTCTCTCAACAATACTAACATAGTTGAATCATATGTAAATCCCTCACACGCGACAAAGAGTTCACTCCAAAGTCACAAATAGAGGAGAACAAACAAATAAATTATTGTAGGGTACGAAACCACCTCAAAGTTATCTTTTCCAATCAATCTTATGAGCTATCCCTATAAGTGTCACGAATAGACCTAGAGTTCATACTGAAATAACACCTTAAGATACACATCAACCAAAACCCTATTGTCACCTAGATACTCCAATGTGACCACAAGTACCCATGGACTTGATTATACGATCTGCATCACATAATTTCAGATTCATCATGTTCAATCCAACACAAAGAACTTCCAAGAGTGCCCCAAAGTTTCTACCAAAATGTTAAGATAAGAACGTGTGCCAACCCCTATGCATAGATTCCCATGGTCATGGAACCCGCAAGTTGATCACCAAAACATACATCAAGTGGATCAATAGAACATCCAATTGTCACCACAGATATCCCATCGCAAGACATACATCAAGTGTTCTCAAATCCTTAAAGACTCAATCCGATAAGAAAACTTCAAAGGGAAAACTCAATTCATCACAAGAAGATCGAGAGGGGAAAACTCCATATGATTCAATCTATATCAATAAAGCCCGCGGTACATCAAGATCATGCCATCTCAAGAACACGAGAGAGAGGGAGATCAAACACATAGCTACTGGTACATACCCTCAGCCCCGAGGGTCAACTACTCCCTCCTCGTCATGGAGAGCGTCGGGATGATGAAGATGGCCTCCGGTGATGGTTTCCCCCTCTGGTAGGGTGCCGGAACCGGCTCTCGATTGGTTTTTCGTGGCTCTAGAGGCTTCCGGCAGTGGAACTCCCTATCTAGGTGTCTTTTGGGGGATTTTTGTATTTATAAGAGTTTGTGGCGGCGAAAACAAGTCCAGGGGGTCCACAAGGAAGTCACAAGCCAAGGGGCGCCCTAGGGGGGTGGTCGCACCCCTATGGCTTGTGGCTTCCTCGGCCTTCCTCTTCGATTACTCTTCGCTCTAGTATTTTTTACATTTTCCAAAAATATTGTCCGTAAATTTTCAGCTCATTCCGAGAACTTTTATTGTTGCACAAAAACAACACCACGGTAGTTCTGCTGAAAACATCGTTAGTCCGGGTTAGTTCTAATTAAATCATACCAAAATCATATAGAATTATTGTAAACACGACATGAATACATCATAAATTATAGATACGTTGGAGACGTATTAGGCATCAACTTGCGGATTCCAGTGACCTTGGGGATCTATGCATAGGGCTTGATTGCAAATTTTCATACTACTTTCTCCGATAGAAATCTTGGGGTGCTCCTTGAAGTTCTTTGTGTAGGATTGAATATGATAGATCTGACATTGTTTGATGCATGTCTCATAATTTACCCACAGATACTGGAGGTGACATTGGAGTATCTAGGTGACATTAGGTTTGATTGATATGTATCATTGGTGTTATTTTAGTACGAACTCTAGGGCTATTTGTGACACTTATAGGAATAGCTCAAAAGATTGATCGGAAAGAATGACTTTGAGGTGGTTCTACTACCTACACCAATTTCACCTTATGAAATCCACTATATAGGAACTTCGGAGTGATTGTTTGTTGCACGTTGAGGGATGATCATTTGATTCAACTATGTTAGCATTGTTGGGAGATTGCACTAGTGAAAGTATGAACCCTATGACTTGTTTCCAAGCACTAATATCCCGTTTTGGTCGTTGTTTGCCACTTGCTACCTTGCTGTTTTTATAATTTTAGATTACAAAAACCTATATCTACCATCCATATTGCACTTGTATCACCATCTCTTCGCGGAACTAGTGCACATATACAATTTACCATTATATTGGCTGTGCTGGGGACACAAAAAATTTCTTGTATTTGATTGTAGTGTTCTTTGAGAGATACCATCTTCATCTAACACGTCGCACGGGTTCATAAACCTTAGGTCATCCATTTGAGGGAAAATCGCTACTGTCCTACAAAACTCTATGTTTGGAGGCCCAACAAAGTCTAAAAGAATAATGTTTTGTAGTAGACATCAGTAGGTCGTGTTATTGTGTCAGCCTTCTGAAATCCTGACAGATTAATGTTGAGCCTTGTCCTACCAAAAAAATCACACACACTCTTGAACCTCGTGTGTGCTTTATCTGGTTTAGTTGGAGCCCAAGACTTTGAATCAATGTTGTCTACTTCATATATACCTTTAGGCTGGTGTGTAGGCATTCTTGGAGCTTTCTTTCGTGTCTTGACCGGAAGGGTGATTGCGGCAGCTCTATGCCGTTTCTCATTTCTTGATCCAAGATCATGTGTTGCAGACCTATTGGTTTTGGACTCAGGTGAAGATAAATATATAGAAGTACAACTATCATTGTTGCTACTCGACATCTACTATAAATAATAGATGAGAAATTGAGAAAAGGGGGTAAGCATAAATTAAACCTAACGACATGGCAACAAATTGTCTAATGACATGTAATAATTTCGAAAATGTGTGGCTAATTTGTGTGTTTGACTCATGCGCCCATGATCTGTAACTCGACAATAACTAATTGAAACAAATAAAACTTATATCTAGTTAGAAAGGAACATAATCAATGTATATATGCGCTCAATTATTTTATAACCAATTTGGGAACAAACCAACAAAATAGGAAAAGGGATTGCAAGGAAATAGGCCTCACTGAGATGTAGGGCAATGTCTAATGGGTTTTTGTGCAAACCTGATAGGAGAGGCAATGGTACAGGATCTATATGCTTGAGGGCGGCTAGCGAGCAAACGAAGACGGTGAGGCGCAGACAGACACGTGTGCCTGTGGATCAGTCTGTCCTTGATACTTCCATTTTGCATCATGCTTTTATATTGATATTTATTGCATTATGGGATGTTACTACACATTTTGGTACAACATTTATGCCTTTTCTCTCTTATTTTACAAGGTTTACATGAAGAGCGAGAATGTTGGCAGTTGGAACTCTAGACTGGAAAGGGAGGAAATCTGAGATACCTATTCTGCACAACTCCAAAAGTCCTGAAAATCTACGGAGAATTATTTTGGAATATATAAAAATTATTGGGCGAAAGAAATACATCAGTGGGCCCACCAGGCAGTCACAGGCTAGGGGGCACACCCTACCCCCTGGGCACGCCTTTGTGGCTTGTGGCCCACCTGGCAGCCCTTCGATGCCCATCTTCTGCTATATGGAGGCTTTTGACCTAGAAAAAATCATAACAGAGCTTTCGGGGCGGAGCTATTCTGCCGGGGAAATTTCCCTCGGAGGGGGAAGCCGAAGCCATCGTCATCACCAATGATCCTCTCATCAAGAGGGTGTGAATCTCCATCAACATCTTCATCAGCACCATCTCCTCTCCAAACCCTAGTTCATATCTGGTATCCGATCTGTAGCGACCCAACCTGAAAGGTCGAATCTCCGGTGTTTCCGTACCATCACAAGATCATGCTGGTACACACATGGTACATCAATGTATATATCAAAGGGAAATCACACAACTTTATTAATCGAAATCTCATATCGAGTCCTTTATTACAATAAGGATTACAATAAAGTGGCTGATGGCCAACTCATGAGAATAACTAATCTTGTGGAAGCTTCAAAGGTAGTGGAGTCCATCTAACTCCAAGGGCAGGCGGTGCTATGAGATGTAGACGAACGATAGGAAACGATGGGCACCGACAGACTCTCAAGGAAACCCTTTAGAAGACCATGTTTTGGTCATTCGGTTCTCAAACACCCTGAAGTGTGGGAAATCCAACAGAGGCGATCAAATCTTGTGGGGAACGTGTGCAAAACTCTGCAGAGTTCCCAAACCTAATCGATTAGCCGTGTCCACGGTCATGGACAACTTGAGCCAAAGGAACTGAAACTATTTGGAATTCTCAACACAAATAATTATATTGATGTGGGTATTAATGAAAACTTGCGTATGAGAATTGGTTGGTGGAACCATCTCATTAATCAACCAACATTGTAGTAATAATATTTTTGCCCCCTTTTGTAGTAGGAAAAATCGGCTTTATGCAAAACTTACTACCCCACCTACCAAATATGCATATAGAATAGATGATTTACTTTACACCCCCTCTTTTGTGACATTCTCGGCATATTCAATATGCTGACCTACACGACTGCAACATATCATGTTGCAGAGTGTTTTTCCAACCAGGAGTGAGGATACGCTCTATGCTCAGTGAGATGCCCTTGGAGTCAGATGGACTCAACTACCTTTGAAGCTTCCGCAAGATTAGTTATTCTCATGAGTTGGCCTTCAGCCACTTTATTGCAATCCTTATTGTAATAAAGGACTCGATATGAGATTTCGATTAATAAAGCTATGTGATTTCCCTTTGATATATACATTGGTGTACCGTGTGTGTACCAGCATGATCTTGGGATGGTACGGAAACACCGGAGATTCGACCTTTCACGTCGGGTCGCTACAGAAATGGTACCAAAGCACACGCTGACTGTAGGACGTAACCTCTAGGATTGGAAAAGCCTTAGGATTTTTTTTCTTGTCTTTAAAATTCTTATATTCTCATCTGTTCATTTCTGACTTCCCTACGATTACTTCAACCTTTCTAAATGGCCACCTTCACCCCAGTTTTGATCACGGAGTTTTGTCAGCCTGACGCGATGATGCCCTTTGGCAAGGAGCTGGTGAAGATCGTTAGGCACGTAAGGATTGCTTTGCCAAGCATCACCGGGATTCCTATCATGTCTTTTCCACAAGACTGTCGCTACAAGATCGAGGTGCACATCCCCGGAAAGACCTTTGGAAATCGTAAGGAACCCATCGACTTCAAGTTTGTGGCACCCAGCTGGATTCTTGGGAGGGATATGGCGATGCACCGTGCCCTAAGACGTATTCAGGAGGAATACAGGGGTGGCCCCATTTCGCCAGGACTCAACATGGTTTGTCGCAGGGATGTCAATGGAAATATCATAAACACCCCCACTGGAGACTCCACCATTTCCTATATCCAGACTTTGGAAACTCACATCAGGACTCTGGAGCTTCGAGTTCGCGCAGAGAGAAAGACGATCAAGAGGCTGATGAACCGCGAGATTGACCTCGAAGCTGACCTACGGGAAGCCAAGTACAAGCATGAGCATGAAGTGAAGGATTTCTTAGAGAGGATCGAGAAGCTGAACACTCGCATTGCAACTTTGGAGGAATAGCTGGACATGGGGGAAAATCTTCACCCAGAAGGAGACATGGCTCCCTTGATCAACAACGATGATGACTATGAGGAGAGTGCCACTGGAGGAGGCCACATTACCATGGCGTTTTGAGGAGAACTTTAGTTATGCCCCCATGTATCTTTCATTTTCAACGTTAAAGCGTAGGTCGATGCTTAGTTTGATTTGAGACTTGTATCTCGATGTTTGAACCTTGAGTTGAATAAATGAATGAGTGATTGATGTGATATGTTTGTTGCATTGCGTATGGGTAGTGAAATTTTATTTTAGGCCCTTGTTCTATTCTAATCCTCATACCTATGAAAACAGCAAGATGCTCCATGACGTGAGGCCGATTTCACCTTTCCGCCAGAACTCACACAACTCCTCCAGCAGCAGAATGCCCGGATGCAGCTGTTGATCCAGAACCAGACCAACAACCACAACAACCACCCTCCACCTCAGGGCGACAACCTCACCCGTTTTCTGAGGCTGAATCCACCAACTTTCTCTAGTAGCACTGAGCCCATTGTGGCAGATGGTTGGCTCCGCAAGATGGAGAGAGAACTCATCACCGCTGGATGCACTAAGGCTGAAAAGGTGCGCTTTGCCGCCCATCAACTGGAGGGGCCAGCAGCTTCATGGTGGGAGAACTACACCACCACGTACCCCATTGCTAGTGTGACTTGGGAGCAGTTCAAGCTAGCTTTCCGCACTTCTCATGTCTCAGCTGGAGCCATGAGTCTGAAGAAGCATGAGTTTCGCAACTTATGCCCGCGGAATCGCTCCGTGGCCCAGTATGTGGATGAATTCCGCATGTTGGCTCGTTATGCACCAGGAGATGTGGCCGATGATGCAGCCAAACATGAGAAGTTCATGGAAGGACTCAACGATGAGTTGAGTGTGCAACTACCAGGAGCTGGTAGACAAGGCTCTCATCTTGGAGGGGAAGCAGCAGCAAATTGAAAACCGCTAGAGGAAGTATGGATAGGGGAACTCTAACTCTGGAGCTCAACAGAAGCCCCGCTACTCCCCGTACTCAGGGAATACCAGATCAGGAACCGGTAAATATGGAGGACACACTCATCACGTACACAACCATGGAGGAAATGGGAATAATCGTCCCAACAATGGCAACTTCAAGAATGGAAATGGAAGTGGGAATGGCAACCAGCACTGTTCTGCCCCAGCTCAGAAGGATCTGAACCATATCACCTGCTTCAAGTGCCAGATGACAGGGCACTATGCCACTAAATGTCCTCAGAACAAGCAGGGAAATGGAAACGGCAACAACAATGGCAACTTCGCAGCTAAGAAGCCAAACCCTTTTCCCCATGCTCAAGTGAACCACATTGATGTGGAAGAAGTCTATGATCACGTCCAGTTATGGTACTTTTTGATTCCAGTGCAACTCATTCATTCATATCAAGGGTAGTTGTGGAAAAGTATGGTTTACCCACCAGAAGCCTTAGTCAGCCCATTAAGGTCAATTCCCCAGGAGGTATGATGATGGCAGGGATAGGATGCCCTACATTGAAACTCCATATAGGAAACCATGTTTTTCCCACCGACCTCATCGTCTTAGAATCCCAGGGATTGGATGTAATCCTAGGCATGGATTGGCTGACCAAGTATGAAGGAAACCTTGATTGCCCCAGCAAGTCTATTTTGCTCACCACCCCAGAGAACAAGAGGATTAAGTATGTATCCCGACGCACACAGATGAGTTCTCGGTTAAATTCCCTCACAGGAGTGGTTCAGGAGGAAGTGCCGATGGTACAAGACTTTCCATATGTATTCCCGGAGGAATTACCAGGCATGCCAGCAGATAGAGAGATTGAATTTCTGATAGAGTTACTACCAGGAACATCCCCAATTTCCAAGAGACCCTATCGGATGCCCGCAAATGATTTGGAAGAAATCAAGAAGCAGATTAAGGAGTTATTGCACAAAGGGTATATTCGCCCAAGTTCTTCACCTTGGGGAGCCCCAGTTCTTTTGGTAGAGAAGCAGGATAAAACCTTGAGGATGGTAGTCGATTATCGTGCATTGAACAAGGTGACTATCTACAACAAGTACCCTCTGCCAATGATTAATGACTTGTTTGATCAACTAGTGGGAGCCAAAGTATTCTCCAAGATCGATCTTCGATAAGGGTATCACCAATTGAAAATTCGTGAACAAGATATACCCAAAACAGCCTTCACCACAAGGTATGGCCTATATGAGTATACAGTCATGTCTTTTGGTTTGACTAATGCTCCTGCTTACTTCATGAATATGATGAACAAAGTGTTTATGGAGTATCTGGACAAGTTTGTCATGGTCTTCATCGATGACATTTTGATATTCTCCAAGAGCGAGGAAGAACACAAGGAACACTTGCATTTAGTTCTGGAGAAGCTTAGAGAGCATCAGTTATATGCCAAGTTCAGTAAATGTGAATTCTGGCTGACGGAAGTCGGATTCCTTGGACATGTTATTTCTAGAGATGGAATAGTAGTGGACCCCGCTAAGGTTGAAGCAGTCACCGAGTGGAAGTCACCCACCTCAGTTAAGGAGATCCGCAGTTTTCTCGGACTTGCCGGATATTACCGGAGGTTCATTGAGAATTTCGCAAAGATTGCCAAACCCATGACGGAATTGTTGAAGAAAGAGTCTAAGTATAATTGGACTGAGGAATGTGAAACTAGTTTCCAGGAGTTGAAGAAATGTTTGGTCACAGCCCCAGTGTTGATTTTGCCAAATGTTCGGCAGGACTTCCAGGTTTATTGTGATGCTTCGCGTCAAGGACTTGGAGGAGTACTTATGCAGGAGGGAAAAGTTGTATCCTATGCATCCAGATAGCTATGACCTCATGAGTTGAACTATGCCACCCATGATTTGGAGTTAGCAGCCGTAGTGCATGCACTCAAGACCTGGAGACATTTCCTTATCGGAAATAGTTGTGCTATTTACACTGACCATAAAAGCCTAAAGTATATCTTCACGCAGAAGGAGTTGAACCTTAGACAGAGGAGATGGCTAGAGTTAATCAAGGACTACGACATGAAATTGCATTATCATCCAGGAAAGGCAAATGTTGTAGCAGATGCTTTGAGTCGGAAGAGTTATGTGAACACACTCATAGCAGGAGAACTACCCAAGAAGTTAGTCTATGATCTCAGAGAGCTCCGGCTAGAGATAGTTCCAAAAGGATATGTTGCCACACTAGAAATCCAGTCCACCTTGACCGAAATAATTCGTGAAGCCCAGAAATCGGACAAAAAGATAGCTGAGATAAAGTAGAGAGTGAAGGAGGGAAAAGCTAAAGACTTTCGTGAAGATGAACAAGGTACTCTATGGTTTGAGAACTGACTCTATGTGCCCAATGACCCAGAGCTCAGGAAGTTGATACTTTAAGAAGCCCACGATTCACCCTACTCGATACACCCTGGCAACACCAAGATGTACCTGGGTTTGAAGGAAAGTTACTGGTGGACAGGTATGCAGAAGGATATTGCCGAACATGTTGCGGTATGTGATGTTTGTCAGCGAGTAAAGGCGGAACATCAGAAACCAGCAGGGTTACTCCAACCTTTGCCGATACCCGAGTGGAAATTGGATAAGCTTGGTATGGACTTCATCTTAGGATTACCCAGGACCCATTCAGGTTATGATTCCATCTGGGTAGTGGTCGATCGCTTGACCAAGGTGGCTCATTTCATTCCAGTGAAGGCGACCTATACCAGTGCTAAGTTAGGCAAGACATATATGACCAGGATCGTATGTTTGCATGGAGTTCCGAGGAGTATCATGTCAGATAGAGGAACACAATTTACCTCTAAGTTTTGGCATCAGTTACATGAAAGTTTGGGTACAAGGCTGGAATTCAGTATAGCTTTTCATCCGCAGACCGACAGACAGACTGAGAGAGTCAACCAGATTCTAGAAGACATGTTGAGAGCTTGTGCGCTAGACTATGGGTCTAGTTGGGATGACAACTTACCTTACGCAGAGTTCTCGTATAACAACAGTTATCAGACGATTCTGAAGATGGCCCCTTTTGAAGCTTTATACGGAAGGAGGTGCAGAATACCATTGATGTGGGATGGTGTTGGAGACCAAAAGCTTTTTGGTCCGATCTGATCCGAGATTCTGAAGAAAAAGTCAAACTGATTCGAGACCGACTCAAGATAGCCCAATCCAGGCAAAAAAGCTTTGCTGATAGCAAACGCAAGGAGGTGACGTATGAAGTGGGAGACCGAGCATACCTTCGTGTGTCCCCACTTCGAGGAATCAAGAGGTTTGGTGTTAAAGGAAAGTTAGCACCCAGATTCATAGGCCCCTACAAAATTCTTGAACGTAGAGGCAAAGTTGCATACAAGATGGAATTGCCAGAAGGATTGTCCGGAGTTCATGATGTTTTCCATGTTTCCCAGCTGAAGAAATGCCATGCTGAGATGGCTGATATTCCTTTGAGAGACATAGTGCCCCTAGAGGCCAAACAACTTGACAGTGACCTGACCTATGAGTAGAAACCAGTTAGAATCCTCGATACTACCAACAGAGTTACCCGTAGTAAGAGCATCAAGTTTTGTAAGGTTCTGTGGAGTCACCACACCGAGGAAGAAGCCACCTGGGACGCGAAGAAGATCTTCGTAGAGACCACCCACACCTATTTTCTAGCCAACCCGAATCTCGAGGGCGAGATTCATCTTAAGGTGGGTAGGTTTGTAACATCCCAAAATTTCATTTTGGAATGTTATGAAATATAGCTATGCATCATCATCACATTGTTTGAATGAAATGAATTGTTAAAGTTCTTCTTTTGAAATTCTAAAAGGCCATTTCAATTTTTCCATATAGTTGTTTCTCCTGTTTGAAAACCCCTGGAAATATTCAAAAAAAAAGAGGAGTAACATGACACTCCACACCAGGGACATCTTGGTGAAATATTTGAACAATAAAAACCAGGGGGGGTATTTGAAAATTTATTTGCAAAAGAATTTAAAATCAATTAGGCATTTTCTGAGAAAAATATTTTCTTCAGTATTCATTTTGACACAGGAAAAATGTTCATTAAATAGCATTTATTTCCTTGATCATTTTGATATATATATTCCCTATGTTTGGAAACGATTTGGATGCATTAAATGGGTTTTAAATGCTCCAGAAAATAGAAAAGGAAACAAATTGAAGCGTTTAATTAGAAAACCGGCCGGCCCACCAGCGTTTACTCCCGAGACCCTTTCGGATCGGTCACTGACACGCAGATCCCGCCCCCTCTCTCACTTACACGCGGGACCCACCGTCCGATAGCGCCATCAGCGCACTCTTCTCCCTCCTCGCACCGTCGACGTCGCCGGAGATCCATCCTCCGCTGATCTCGCTCCTCTGTCCCTCTCTCGACCCCACACCTGGCCTATAAAAGCCCCAGCCTTCTCCGCTCTCCGATCCACCCCCGAGCGCCCCTGCCCACACCCACAAACGCCACCCCTCCACCTCGTCGGAGTTCGGTCAACGACCGAAGCTCTCCGAGCACGAGGTCGTCGCCTCCATCGTCCCCAGCCTCGTCCGACGCCACCAATCGACGCTGGAGCTTTGCCGTCGGCGCCTCCAACCACCACACTCTCGCCTCCAACCACCTCCGACGTCCGTCCGCCGTCGACCTCGCCAGAAAACCTCGACCCTCCCCCTCTGTAAGCCACCGCACCCCATAGACATCAGATCTAGATCCAACGCGCCAGATTAGAAGGATCAAAATGCCGAAACGTTTTCTTCTAAGTTTCGCTCATCTGCCCGCAAACACCCACGCGCACGCGCTAGCAACAAATAGGAAGCCGCCACGTAGCCCTGTCCGTTCGCTAGGAATTTTTGTTCTTTTTTGTTTTGTTTTAGAAAACAGAATGCTTTCTGTTTTTGTTTTGGTAGTAACTTTTAAACTAATTAGTGTTTTTAATTGATTGTTTTTGCATTAGGTCACAAATTTCATTTACTTTCATCATGTAGTCTTAGATTTCAAATTTGAGCTTTAAAATTTGAATCTAACCACATTTGCTTAAATTACTAAAATCTGTATAACTATAGTTTAAAACCATATTTTTCTATGAATCTTTTTGCCACTGGTTTGTATTAGTTAGACCTATCATCCTACATAGTTTGAGAATTTTTAGGATGAATTTGGTTAGAGTTTTTAACAAAAACAGAATCTGGTTAGTTCTTAATAGAGTTTAGTTAGTTTGATTTTAGTTTAGTTTGAATATGAGTTAGTTTAACTTTTGTTTTTAGTTTTTATTAGGTTCTGTTGTTTCAACATTAGGTGAAATAACTTGCTATTAATAAAAACAATTGTTTAGTTTTATACCTTATTGTTATAGGAAATCTTTATTCCTTTTCATTAGGTATAATTTATAAAGCAATTTAGTTTTACTTTTCAGAAACATTTTAGGAGATTTAATTCTATTTACTAATATAAATTTTATTATTCATTTTCTGTTAACTATTTTTTTGTTATTAAAAATAGTTGTTGGTCTTATTTTATATTAATAGTAGCTTTGACACTAAAAAAATTTGTGAGTCAAATATTGGTTTTGAATTCTTTCTCTTGATTGTTAATATTGAATTGTTTTAGTTTAACCTTGCTGATTGTGTGAGCTGTATTATTAGTTGTATGCTTATTTTGTGCTTTGTTTGATTCATTAGATCATCTGGAGTGCGAAGCTTGTTACCTAGAGTAACTTGAGTACGAGGATCGTCAGCAAGGCAAGTCACTTTGATCATGTTTACCCATGTTTTATTGCATTAGTTCTACCATCTCCACAATTGCATGCAAAGTAGGTAATTTGGAAACTTGGTTAGTTGATGTAGCATCATGTGGTAGGCACCCCTCAACCCTTTGACACATTGGCCCCAGGAAACATTGGTTTAACTTTGCTATGCTATTAGTTGACGGGGTTGGTTGTGTGATTCATGAGAGTTGTGAGATAATAATTTCAAGACCTACAAGATGATCAAGACTTCAAGACTCCGAGTTTTCAACATACCTTAGGGTGGATGATGGTTGAACGACGCCCTGGAGAAACCAGTGGTTAGCCTAGGTGTTGCTAGAGAAGTGCCAGTATTCACGCGGAAAGGTCCACCCAGGCACAAAGAGATGGATGGATGCTTCAAGACCCAAGGCTTACCTGCATAGCCACAAGCCATTATGGGCTCTGGCTTGGTTGGATATCGTGGTGACCTTGGATAGGCAGTGCTACAAGATGTAGAAGAATTGTAGGAAAGGATGGGCACCGACAGAGTCTCAGGGAAACCCTTTAGAAGACCATGTTTTGGTCATCCGTTTCTCAGACACCCTTTAGAAGACCCAACGGAGGCGATCAAATCTTGTGGGGAACATGTGCAAAACTCTATAGAGTAACCAAACCTAATCGATTAGCCGTGTCCACGGTCATGGACAACTTGAGCCAAAGGAACTGAAACTATCTGGAATTCTCAACAAAAATAATTATATTGATGTGGGTATTAATGACAACTTGGGTATGAGAATTGGTTGGTGGAACCATCTCATTAATCAACCAACTTTGTAGTAATAATATTTTTGCCCCCTCTTGTAGTAGGAAAAATTGGCTTTATGCAAAACTTACTAGCCCACCTGCCAAATATGCATATAGAATAGATGATTTACTTTACACCCCCTCTTTTGTGACATTGCCGGCATATTCAATATGCTGACCTACACGGCTGCAACGTATCATGTTGCATTGTATTTTTCCGACCAGGAGTGAGGATATACTCTATGCTCGGTGAGATGCCCTTGGAGTCAGATGGACTCAACTACCTTTGAAGCTTCCACAAGATTAGTTATTCTCATGAGTTGGCCTTCAGCCACTTTATTGTAACCCTTATTGTAATAAAGGACTCGATATGAGATTTCGATTAATAAAGCTGTGTGATTTCCCTTTGATATATACATTGATGTACCATGTGTGTACCAACATGATCTTGGGATGGTACGGAAACACCGTTGATTCGACCTTTTAGATCGGCTCGCTACACGATCTTTGTCTCAAAACCTCACGTTGGTACCTATGGGTTGCTAGTAGTGTTGATTACACCTTGTAGTTGATGCTAGTTTGTTTACTTGGTGAAAGATCATATGTTCAGATCCTTGATCATCATTAATACTCCTCTAATTATTAACATTAATATGCTATGTCAGTAGTTATGTTTGTTCCTGAGGTCATGGGATAAGTCTTGTTATAAGTAATCATGTGAATTTGGTATTCGTTCGATATTTTGATGAGATGTATGTTGTCTCTCCTCTAGTGGAGTTATGTGAACATCGACTACATGACACTTCATCATTGTTTTGGCCTAGAGGAAGACATTGGGAAGTATAAGTAGATGATGGGTTGCTAGAGTGTTTAGAAGCTTAAACCCTAGTTTATGCGTTGCTTCGTAAGGGGCTGATTTGAATCCACATGTTTCATGCTATGGTTAGATTTATCTTAATTTTTATTTTGTAGTTGCGGATGGTTGCGAGAGGGGTTAATCATAAGTGGGAGGCTTGTCCAAGTAAGGGAAGCACCCAAGCACCTGTCCACCCACATATCAAATTATCATTGTAACAAACGCGAATCATATGAGCATGATGAAAACTAGCTTGACAAAAATTCCCATGTGTCCTCGGGAGCGCCTTGCTTTACATAAAAGTTTGTCCAGGCTTGTCCTTTGCTATAAAAAGGATTGGGCCACCTTCTTGCACCTTTGTTAAAATTGTTACTTGCTACCCGTTATGAATTATCTTATCACAAAACTATCTGTTACCGATAATTTCAATGCTCGCAGAGAATATGTTACTGAAAACCGCTTGTCATTTCCTTTTGCTCCTCGTTGGGTTCGACACTCTTACTTATCGAAAGGACTATGATAGATCCCCTGTACTTGTGGGTCATTGAAAGTGCGTTATATCGACTAGAGGGGTGTGAATAGGCGATTTTTACAAATTCATCGCTTGAGGAATTTGAAATGTGATGAATAACTAGTAGCAGAATAAGTACTCAGGTGCATGAGGAGCATAGTATTAGCTTAGTCATCATGATGAAATGAAACATGCACGAATAGTGAGTAGCGTGATAAAGGATAAGCAGTGATGAACAAGGCAACTTGAAGAATTTTAGGTGAGGAATTTGCAAAAGTCTTCAGTCAAATTCTTCAAACAGTAACAATCAAGTTCATCAACAGGTTTATGAGGAATAAGGAGGTTGAGGAAATAGAACCAAGTAACTCGATGAAGACAATGGTTTGATGACCCAGTTCCAACTGTTGTGACAGTCGTACATCTAGTTTGGAGCGGTTCTGGTATATAAACCAGAGGACACACAGTCCCAGGACACACAGTCCTTACCGTATTCTCCTTGAGCTAAGGTCACATAGTCCTCACTCAACACTCGTGGTAACTCTTCAGGGTAGACTTCCAAAACCCTCACAAACTGGTCACCCGGCGATCCACAATTTACTGCTGGATGCTCTAGACCAACGTCACTTCATGGTCCCCAATTGACTGCAGGATCACTAGACCATGACGCTTAACTGTCTGGAGGATGCACAGTCCTTAAAGGTAACAAGTGTCGGTTCCACACAGGAATTTCTTCAGTGATGCTCAATCACTATGGGTTTTGTGGTTTGGTTGTGGGTTTTTCCTCACTGATGATTTTCTCTCAAAGTCCTCAGAGGATGGGTTGCTCTCAAATGACAAGTGTTAGTTCTCTGTCGGAGCAACCAACCAGCTAATGGTTGTGGGGGGTGGCTATTTATAGCTAGGATGCAACCTGACATGATAAGACATAAATGCCCCCAATGATATAACCGTTATGTGGATAAGAATGATTGGGGACAGTGGCGCTAAGCACAGCAATGGTCGGAATTTCGAACTATGAAAGTCCTCACCTTATCATGTTCCTCACTTGTAGGCAATTCGTACTGGCGAAATCCTAACTGCTCAGCTAGATCAGTTTCCTGAGAGACCAGAAGAATTTCGTCTCTGTCACCGAAGAACTTGTCTGAACTGTAAGAGATTTCCAAAGGCTTCACTCGAAGGATTGTATGGGTTGAGGATTTTGGAGTTGAGCATCAGTTGGAAATTTTCCTTAGTATTACCTCGGCCCCCTTTAACAGTACGGTGTTTCCTATGACTCAAAGAAAGGAACTGAAACTACGAAAACAAAAGTCTTCACGCCTCATATTCCTCGTTCATATCTTCAAGGTCACACCAAATTCTTCATTTTCAAAGTCTTCACAAAGTCTTCACCAAAGTATTCAGAAAGTCTTCAGCAAAGTCTTCACTTGAAGACATACATTTTTAGGGGTCAATAATCTCCAAATATATCAAACTCCTCATCGACTTATAGAGCCTGTGTAAACTCACAAACACATTACTGCCTTAACCTATAAGTCTTCAATACACCAAAATCACTAAGGGGCACTAGATGCACTAACAGTTATCAAGACTCTTTTCTTGCGCCGTTGCTGGGGAGTGAAGCGCCTTTGGTGAGCGGAACTTGGTAAGGAAAAATTTATATAGTGTGCTGAAATTTACTGTCACTTGTTACTATGGAAAATAATACTTTGAGGGGCTTGTTCGGGGTATCTTCACCTCAACAGGAAGCAAAAAGAGTCGCTCCTCAACCTGCTGCACCTACTGAAAATATTTATTATGAAATTCCTTCGGGTATGATAGAGAAAGTTATAGCTAATCCTTATGCAAGAGATGGAACACTACATCCTGATTTGCATCTAATATATGTGGATGAAGTTTGTGGATTATTTAAGCTTGTAGGTTTGCCTGAGGATGTTGTCGAGAAGAAGGTATATCCTTTATCTTTGAAGGAGAAGGCATTGGCATGGTAAAGACTATGTCATGATATTAGATCATGGAACTACAACCGATTGAAATTGGAATTTCATCAGAAGTTTTATCCCATGCATCTGGTTCATCGTGATCGGAATTATATTTACAATTTTTCGCCTCATCAAGGAGAAAGAATTGCTCAAGATTGGGGGAGGCTTAAGTCAATGTTATATTCATGCCCCAACCATGAGCTATCAAGAGAAATTACTATTCAGAATTTTATGCTCGGCTTTCTCATAATGATCGATCCATGCTCGATACTTCTTGCTCCGATTCTTTTATGAAGAAAGATATTGAATTCAAATGGGACTTGTTGGAAAGAATTGAACGCAACTCTGAAGATTGGGAACTCGACGAAGGTAGGGAGTTAGGTATAAACCTTACGTTTGATTGTGTTAAATTCTTTATAGACACCGATACTTTTCGTGAATTTAGCACTAAATATGGACTTGACTCTGAGATAGTAGCTTCTTTTTATGAATATTTTGCTACTCATGTTGATCTCCCTAAGGAGAAGTGATTTAAATGTCATCCTCCCATTGAAGTGAAAGTAGTTGAACCTATTAAAGTTGAAGAGGAAACTATTACTTATAATGTTGATCCTGTTATTCCTACTACTTACATTGAGAAATCACCCTTCCCTATTAGCATAAAGGAACATGCTAAAGCTTCAATTGTGGTTCGTAAGAGTTGTATTAGAACACCTACACCCCCTGAAAAAATTAAGTTGAACCTAGTATTGCTATGGTTAAAGGTCTCTTGGTTGATAATATTGATGGGCATGTTATTCATTTCTATGATGAAGCGGCTATAATTGCTAGACCTGATACTAAGACTAAACATAGACCAGTTGTTGGCGTGCCTGTTGTTTCTGTTAAAATAGGAGATCATTGTTATCATGGCTTGTGTGATATGGGTGCTAGCTCAAGTGCAATTCCCTTGTCCATATACAAAGAAATCATGCATGGTATTGCACCAGTTGAACTAGAGGAAATTGATGTTACTATTATGCTTGCTAATAGACACACTATTGCACCGATGGGGATTGTTAGAGATGTTGAATTCTTGTGTAGGAAAATAAAATATCCTACTGATTTTTTTGTTCTTGGTTCCCCACAAGATGATTTTTGTCCCATTATATTTGGCAGGCCCTTCTTGAATACTATTAATGCTAGGATTGATTGTGAGAAAGAAACAATTACTATAAGTTTTGGGGATGCGTCTCATGAGTTCAATTTCTCTAAATTTCGTAGAAAACACCATGACAAAGAATAGCCTAGTAAATATGAAATTATTTGTCATGCTTCTATTGTTGTGCCTCCTACAGATCCTTTAGAACAATATTTGCTACACCATGAAAATGATATGCATATGAATGAGAGGAATGAAATAGATAAAAAATTCTTTGCTCAACGGCCTATTTTGAAACACAACTTAGCTATTGAAATACTTGGGGATCCTCCTCCACCCAAGGGTGATCCCATGTTTGAGCTCAAACAATTACCTGATACCTTGAAATATGCTTATCTTGATGAAAAGGAGATATATCCTGTTATTATTTGTGCTAACCTTTCAGAGCATGAAGAAAAGGGATTGTTGAAAACTCTGAGGAAGCACCATGCTGCTTTTGGTTATACTCTTGATGATCTTAAGGGCATTAGTCCCACTCTATGCCAGCATAAAATTAATGTGCAGCCTGATGCCAAACCAGTTATTGATCACCAATGATGATTGAACCCTAAGAAAAAAGAAGTGGTAAGAACATAAATACTAAAGCTTTTGGGGGCAGGTATAATTTATCTTGTTGCTGATAGTATATGGGCTAGTCCCGTTCATTGTGTCCCAGAGAAGGGAGGTATTACCATTGTTCCCAACGATAAAAATGAATTGATGAAAGCACATTTCCTCCCTTGGTGGTTTTGGTAATTCATAACAACATATAAGTCATTGAACTAATGTTTCCACAAATTATATTTCAGGAAATGTTCAATGATAGGATTGGCAAAAGGAGAGTGTGGACATACCCCAAGATGCAAGGAAATAGGTTGGACAAGCTTCAAGCAAGTGGACTCTACATTCTATATTTGTGAGAAATCACTTTGAGTCCATAGGAAAGCCAATACTATTAAAAGGGGGTAAGGTTTTGTTGGTGAACAATATGCTCAAACGTGAACAAGTGATAGTCCCCCATAACATCCACAAACTCTCCCACCAAAGTCTGTTCTATACCCAACACTCAAAATCGGTGGAACCAACTTTCCCATACCGGTGCCACCGATTCTAGAACCTAGACAGACTCTGCCAAACCCTAGCCACTTTGGTGCAAACGATTCCATACCGGTGCCACCGAGTTTAGGTTGCCAACTTTCTGTTACGCAAATTCACATTTTCTGTCCCACCGAGAATATTGGATCGGCGTTACCGAGATTGGAAATCTGACCATTGGTCACCTTATCAGTGCAACCGAGTTTCCTATATCAGTCTCACCGAGATTCAAAAGTTGCCACCTTTTGGTCACTTCGGTACCACCGAGATTAACACATCGGTGTCACCAAGTTGGTCATTTTGTGTGTAATGGTTGGATTTTTGGGGATGCCTATATATACCCCTTCGCCACCACCTACTTGAGAGAGAAGCACTGAGAACTATTCCATACCTATCCTATCAGATTTTCTGAGAGAGAACCACCTACCCTTGTGTTGAGGTCAAGATCTTCCACTCCAATCATATGGATCTTGATTTCTAGCCTCCCCAAGTTGCTTTCCACCAATCCCATCTCTTCTACCAAGCCAAACCTGCGAGAGAGAGATTGTGCGATGAGGAGTCTATCATCTTGAAGCACAAGAGCAAGGAGTTCATCATCATTACCGAGCCTATTACCTTTTGGAGGGTGGTGCCTCCTAGATTGGTTAGGTGTCGCTTGGGAGCCTCCTACTTCGTGTTGTGGAGTGAACCAAGAAGTTTGTAAGGGCAAGGAGATCACCGACTTCATGAAGATGTACCCATAGTGAGGCTAGTCCTTCGTGGAAGGAAGCCGTTATGGAATAGTCAAGGTTGCTACTTCGTGAACCCTTTTGGGTGGAGCCCTTCGTGGACTCTCGCGACCGTTACCCTCTACAATTGCATGGATGTGCGATAGCGCCACCTATCAGAACCACAGGAAAAAAATCATCGTGTCGACAATTGCATTTGATCTTCCTACCCTATCCCTTCTATACATGCTTGTTATTACTTTTTGTTGCTATATACTCTTAGACTTGCATGTGTAGGGTGTACTTGACTTTCCATGAAATGCTAAAAAACTGTCAACCCTAAAACTTGGTATAGGCAAAACTTTTAATTGGTCAAGTTGTGTAATCACTCCCCTCTATACATACTTTCGGTCCTACAAGTGGTATCAGAGCATTGGTCTCCATTGCTTAGGTCTCACAACCTAGGAGAGTGTGGTGTCTAGTGAGGGAAGTTATCACCATAGAGGTCCGCACTTTGATGGCACTAATTTTGCTAGTTCGAGGCACAAAATTAAAATGCATATTCTTGGTCATAAGCCCGCCGTTTGGGCTGTTGTTCATGTTTGCTTGCAATGTGAGTTCTTTGCGGATGGACGGGAACAGGATCGTGAAGCAACCGTGGATGAGTTGAAGATGTTGCAACTCAATGCTCAAGCATGCGACATTCTCTTCAACTGCTTATGCCCCGAAGATGAGCCGTCTTGAGAATGCAAAAGAGATTTTGGATACTTTGGTTGATATGCACGAAGGAACCGAGTCTGTGAGAGAATCCAAGTTAGATGTTCTTTAAGGTCAGCTTGACAAGTTCAAGATGAAGGATGGTGAAGGAGTCGTAGAGATGTACTCTAGGCTAGCTCTCATCACAAATGCGATTGCCAGCTTAGGAAGCAAAGAAATGACCGACAAAATCATCATCAAGAAGATACTTAGAGTTTTGGATGAGAGATACGACACCGTGTGCACATTAATCCAAATGATGCCAAACTACAAAGATCTCAGGCCTACAGAAGTCATTGGAGGGATTGTTGCTCATGATATGACACTCAAAGATAAAGACGAACTTCATCACAAGTCTAGCGGTGCTTACAAAGCCACATGTGATGCTCCAGCAACTTCAAGGAACAACCTTGTCACCAATGAAGAGATAAGCCTTGTGGTGAAGAAATTCAACAAGTTCTACAAGAATAGAGGCAAAGAAAGAAACTCCAACTCAAGATATGAAGAGAAGCATTCGTCAAGTCATGACCGCAATTGCTACAATTGTGGGAAGCCTGGACACTACTCAAATGAGTGCATGGCTCCCTACAAAAGAAGAGAACAGTCACCTCGAAGACGAAGCTCAAGGAATGAATCACCACAAAGAGAGAGAAGGAGTAGAGATGATCATTATGAACAAAGACACTCAAGGAGAAGTAGAGATTCGGAGAAGAAGGACAAGTACACCAAGAGCGACACAAGAAGAAAACATCAAGCTCATGTTGGTGAATGGGTTTCCGGATCTAACTCGAACAACAACTCTGAGAGAAGCTATCACTCCGACTCCGACTATAGTCAAGATGATGGTGTTGTCGGAATTGCTCTAGTGAATACCAACTCCTACGATCTATTTGATTCACCAAATGAAGGGAGTGGAAGTTGCTTCATGGCTAAAGGCCCCAAGGTATCACACCTCGAATATCTTGAGTTTGATAGTGATGAAGATGATTTACTTTGTGATGATGACTTGCTTTGTGATAAAACTAGTGATGTTGATCAAAATGAACTTGATAATTCTCATGCTAGTCAAGATTACTAATTTGATGATGGTAAGATGAAAATAGAACAAATAACTAAAGAACTAAACACTCTTAAGTTAGCTCATGAATCTACTGTCGAAGATCATAGAGAGCTTGTGAGAACTCATGAGAAGCTACGCTCTGAGAAGCTCAACTTGGAGAAAGAGCATGAGTTTCTCAAAGCTATCAATGACGATTTCCGAAAGAAGACCTCATATTATCTAGCCAAACGACTACTCTTGTCTACATTCATGCCTCATGTTAAAACTAAGCAATCTAGTAACAAAGGCAAGAAAGGTTCTTCATGTAGTAGCAACAATAAAAATGCTAAACCCAATGATGTTGCTTCTAGTAGTTCTATTGATTCCACTAATGATGATTCTCTTAGCCAAGTTACACTTGAGCAATAAAATGCTTTATTGAAAGGAATTACAGAAAAAGGTATCTACAAGAGTCTTGCCGGATGTAAGCAATTTGAGGAAATTGTATGCAAGCACGGAGGATACTAGAAGAATCGTGGTGTTGGCTACTTCAACGCAAATGTTGTTGAGTGGGAAGAAGGTCAATATCCCAAGCCCAAGTTTGTTCCTCAAAAGGATAAGTATGAAAATACTCTTCCCAAGGGGGCAAACACTCAAGATGACATTCCACCACAAGACCACAAGCTCAAGGGAAAGAATAAACTTCAAGAGGACATTGACTCATATGAAGATGAACCCCTAGCTTTAGTGGAGTGGGTTCCCAAGGCTACTTCAAGCTCAACTACTACAAAGACTACTTCAACACCAAGGATCCCCATCAACTTGATGTGGGTTCCCAAGAATAGGAACTAGTAAGTTCTTGAGGGGTGACTCCGCTAATGAAATTCACTGACATTCATTATTGGCAAGGACTTTTTGCACTCAACATCAACTCAATGCAATAGTTCATGGAGTCACACATTCCCTAAAAGGTAAGCAAGGGACACGGTAGTCATCTAATCAATGGACATCATAACATATGATTTGCACTCCATGTCCATAGATATCCATGTATTTGTCTCTTGTGTGTTGGGACTAACCCATGTAGGTGATAGGAGTAAGGAAACATCAAGGATGCTCCCAACTCTTGGTGATCTTCATCAGCGTTGAGCATCCACAACTACCTCACTAACATGAAGTCTTCATCGACAAAACCCAAGGTTAGTTTATCCCTCTTATGGGGGGATGTCACATTAAGGGTCAGCTTTACTCTAAAACTTGAGTCAAAGCATCTCTTAGTATGTGACAACACTAAATGCTTTATGTAAAAGTGGTAACCAAACTCATGCTTAAACGATGAGTATGACCTATGATCAAGTACTCTTACTTGGATTCAAAGTCAAATACTCATATATAGATGACTTCGTCATCGCCCAAGTGCTTGGTAGATGCTAGTGTGTTTGTGCATGTTTGTCATGATTTCTTTTGACATCTTATTGTGTGAGCTTATTGGTCTGCATTTATTTTCTCATTCGAGGACATCCAATTGTTGCTATCTGTCTTTTGATTTATTTTTTGCCAATTGGATGGAAAAGAATGCCTAGGACCACTCTTTATCTATCTATGCTTTCTCACCTCATATTCCATTCATGCTGCATCACAAAATTTGAACAAGTGCTTTTCGATCCCTCTGTCTGTGGAGCACACGGAGTTCCATATCGACAAGGACTGAACATTAAAACCTCTCAAGTGCATCTCGGTGGAACCAAACCCATAATCTCGGTCTCACCAAATGCCCATGGTTGATCTGGTTTTCAATCTCGGAAACACCAATTTCATATTCTCGGTTACACCGAGTTTCCCTATCAACTGATAGTTGTGGAACTCAGTGACACCAAAAACATAAAATCGGTATCACCGACAGTGAAGGGTATATATGTTGTGGACCCCGACGCTTTGAAATTTCTATCTTCAAACATCGCGCCTCAGAACCCTAAGCTGCCGCCTCGAGACCCCTGGTCGTCGCCCTTGTCTTCCTGAGCTCCTCTGCCGCTGGGAATCGCCGTCGTCGACGAAATCTACTCCCTCGTCACCGCCGTAGAGGATCCGCGCCAAGCTAGGGTACAGATTCAATCTCTAGTGCGTCCCCCATCCAATTCTTGCGCGTTGGATACTTGTCAATCATCTATGCACCCTTTGCTCACATATCCATCCACCTAAAACTCCAAAGTTTTGAGTTAGATTGATTTTCTAGGGTTTTGCCGTCCGCCCAATAAATCTCAGTGGAACCGAAACAAAAATATCGGTCTCACCGATATGCTTTTTAGTGTGGTTGAGAACTGACTCGGTGGAACCGAGTAGCTCTTTTTGGTCCTACCAAAAAGTCCGCCAAGTTCCTGTTAAGGAGTTAGATTGTCTCGGCCCCACCAAAAATTTCTTTTCGACTACATTGATATCTATTTGACAGATTGCAAAACCTTTGAAAATTCATTGCCCAAATTTCAAAAACCAGCCTCATTTTGGGATGATGCGTCTTCTTCTGGTCATCTATACTATATTCACAGGGATAGTATGTCAGTCTCAGAAGACAGTCAGAATTTGCCAGAGCAGGGAATTGATATGAGTTCTGGAACAAGCCCAGAAGCTAGTTCTTTCTTAGATCCACTCACCCTCAGCTCTCATGGGTTGCCCAAGGCTGCCACCAGAACCAGGAAGAAGTTGAACTCAGATGATGAAGATTTAGACTTGTTCCACAAGAGATTCTTGCTAAGAAGCAAGAGAAAGCTGCCAGGAAGTCTGCTACTGAAGCCACTTCCTCCAGGAGGGTTGTCAGCAAGATCTATGCACCTGCTTCAACCTTCAAGGCCCATGAGAATGCCAGAGCAACTATGTCAGTTGAGGTCCCCAGGAAAGCTATGCCTAGGAAGGTAGGGAGAAAAAGTCCAGGAAAAGGATTATTCATGTGACTGGCAGGCCTAGTTCCATGTATGAAGATCCATAGGAAGCAACTGGTGCTGCTGCTGAGGAAGAGGAGGATGAGCCAGCTACAAAGGCTCCTCCCAAGAAGAAGGCAAAGAAGCTCATGTATATTCTATGCTAAATACTGGCACATCCAAGAAGGCTGCTGCTGAGAAGCCAAGGAGAACAACTAGGCAGATTCCAGCTTCTGGGAAGAGCAAAGGGACTGCCTCCAGAGCTGAAGCTGATAATGATTTGACAACTTTGATGAAGCTCCGACCACATCTTCCAGTACATAATTAATGCCAGCTACCCACTAGCTGAGGATATGAAGAAGAGGAAGGATTCAGGATTGAGAGCTTGGAGGGCTATAGATCCTTATGCCCAGAGGAAGAAAACAGATGTGGACTAGATATTCTATACCAAGGAGCAACAGAATTTCTATGAGACTGTGCTCTTTGACAAGAGTCCAGCTGTGAGTGACATGCGGTATGTTGATTGGAAATTTAGAAAGGAGAATGAGGACTACTTTCCAAGTGTCCAAGACAATTTCCATTGCATAGGATTGGATGAGTTTGTTGGCAGACAATTCACATCTTGGAATGATGAGATGATCATGCAATTCTACTCCAATACACACTTCTACGGAGATGGTAGAATTGTATGGATGACTGGAGGTGCAAGGTATGAATCAACTATTGAAGAATGGGCTGCTATCTTAGGAGTTCCTGAAGCACAGGATCGTGACTTGGATGTATACTCAGAATCCAAGGCTAGCCACAAAGCTATGGCTAATATGTACAAGGAGATCCCTGCTGGCAATCTGAAGTCTCACAGGCTAGGATCAATCTATTTTCTTCAGGCTAGCCTCCGCACGATGAACAGCATTCTAAGGCATACTTTGATGCCCAAATCCGGAGATGACAAGATGATCTGAGGCCACTCCATCAATATGTTGATCCACCTTGACAGTCACACCTGGATCAGAGTCATGGATTTGATTGTTGAGACAATCAAGAGGGTTGCTGCTGACCAGAAGCGCTCTTGCTATTATGAACCGTACATCCAGATGCTTATCAATTCAAGATTGGAGAAGCACATATTTTCTCTAGATCATCCACATTTTCCCCTAAAGCCAGATCTCGAGGACAATGTTTTGGTGATGGATACTAATCATCCCACTTCAGCTGCAGCTTAGGCAGAGGCAGAGACAGTTAGAGCCACTAGTGCTCAAGTCCCTCAATCGATAATGAGAAAATATATCTGTTGATAGCATCAGTTCAGGGCATGTATAAGGAAATTAAGGGGATTCCGGACAACTAGAACAGCCTTGTCAGGATCTTTGAAACAAGGATCAAGACCCTTAGTGATAAGGTGGGCAAGCTGACTAAGACAGTCATAGAGCTTCAACATGAAGTTGACTCTATGCACATTCCTCGGGTCTCTTCTACTTCAGATGATGATGATGAGGAGGAGGATGAATCACCTCTAAGTTCGGGCACTCAGTTCACCACCCAGGCAAGATCAGCCACAGTGCCTGGACAAGACTTGAGGCCCTCTTCATCAGCTCCTGCTACTGTCAGCACAGCTCTTGCTCCATCTGCTCCAGTTCCTCCAGCTGTCACTCCAACTCCATCCAGGACATCTGCTGAGATATTCGCCGATGCAGTTATCTCGACTCCTTTATCCACAACCGGAGGAGATCAGCCCAAGAACGTTTAGATGTATGCCTTTGAACATTTTGGTCAATTGTTGCCAAAGGGGGAGAAGTGTATATAGATCTTTAGGCTTCGAGCGAGAGAGCGTTTTGGTGTTTTCTGCTTTTTAAAACATTTGGTTCTTTTGGTTTGATGTGAGATACTCTTGTGTTTATGTAAGATCATACGTTGTTATGGGTGATGCTACTATTTCCTATCATCTTAAATGCTCATGTGATGATCATTCACCTTTGCTTGATTGTGTTGTGCATTGTTATTCATTCTAATTATTCTCGCACACCACCAAGTTGTATGTAACATGGAAGAAGTGCCCCACATACCTAATCGATCGTGAATTTGCATTCAAACGCGAATTCAAAATAAGGCACAAATTTAGGGGGAGCTCTTGCTTATCACATACAACTCAAAGCGATGATTATATTCATTGATTTTATCATATGTTGAAGCTTTGATCTATATGTTCTCATCAATTACCAAAAAGGGGGAGATTGAAAGCACATTTGCTCCCTTGGTGGTTTTGGTAATTTATAACAACATATAAGTCATTGAACTAATGTTTCCACCAAGTATATTTTAGGAAATGTTCAATGATAGGATTGGCAAAAGCAGTGTGTGGACATACTCGAAGATGCAAGGAAATAGGTTGGACAAGCCTCAAGTAAGAGGACTCTACATTCTATATTTGTGAGAAATCACTTTGAGTTCATACAACAGTCAATACTATTAAAAGGGGGTAAGGTTTTGTTGGTGAATAATATGCTCAAACGTGCACAAGTGATAATCGCCAAAAACATCCACAAACTCTCCCACCAAAGTTTGTCCTATACCCAACAATCAAAATCAGTGCAACCAACTTTCCCACATTGGTGCCATTGATTATAGAACCTAGACAGACTCTGCCAAACCCGAGTCACTTTGGTGCAACCGATTCCATACTGGTGTCACCGAGTTTAGGTTGCCAACTTTCTGTTACACAAATTCACATTTTCGGTCCCACCGAGAATGTTGGATCAGCGTCACTGAGATTGGAAATCTGACCGTTGGTCACCTTATCGGTGCAACCGAGTTTCCTATATTGCTCTCACCGAGATTCAAAAGTTGCCACCTTTTGATCACTTTGGTACCACCGATATTAACACATCGGTGTCACCGAGTTGGTCATTTTGTGTGTAACGGTTGGCTTTTTGGGGATGCCTATATATACCCCTTCACCACCACCTACTCGAGAGAGAAGCACTGAGAACTATTCCATACCTATCCTATCAGATTTTCTAAGAGAGAACAACCTACCCTTGTGTTGAGGTCAAGATTTTCCACTCCAATCATATGGATCTTGATTTCTAGCCTCCCCAAGTTGCTTTCCACCAATCCCATCTCTTATACCAAGCCAAACCTATGAGAGAGAGATTGTGTGCTGAGGAGTCTATCATCTTGAAGCACAAGAGCAAGGAGTTCATCATCATTACCGAGCATATTACCTTTTGGAGGGTGGTGCCTCCTAGATTGGTTAGGTGTCGCTTGGGAGCCTCCTACTTCGTGTTGTGGAGTGAACCAAGAAGTTTGTAAGGGCAAGGAGATCGCCTACTTCGTGAAGATCTACCCATAGTGAGGCTAGTCCTTCATGGACGGAAGCCGTTATGGAATAGTCAAGGTTGCTACTTCGTGGACCCTTTTGGGTGGAGCCCTTCGTGGACTCTCACGACCGTTACCCTCCGTGGTTTGAAGACTCCATAATCGTGGATGTACGATAGCGCCACCTATCGGAACCACGGGAAAAATCATCGTGTCTACAATTGCGTTTGATCTTCCTACCCTATCCCTTCTATACATGCTTGTTGTTACTTTCCGCTGCTATATACTCTTAGACTTTCTTGTGTAGGGTGTACTTGACTTGCCATGAAATGCTAAAAAATTGTCAACCCTAAAACTTGGTATAGGCAAAACTTTTAATTGGTCAAGTAGCCTAATCACCCCCCCTCTAGACATACTTTCAGTCCTACAATTGGTCCCGCAAAGAATTGTTACAGGTTATAGAATGGTAATTGATTTTAGGGAATTAAATAAAGCTACTAAGAAAGCTCATTACCCTTTACCTTTTATTGATCAAATGCTAGAAAGACTATCCAAACATACTCATATTTGCTTTCTAGATGGTTACTCTGGTTTCTCTCAAATACCTATATGAAGAAAGGATCAAGAAAAAACCACTTTTACTTGCCCTTTTGGTACCTTTGCTTATAGACGTATGCATGTTCGTTTATGCAATGCAACTGCTACCTTTCAAAGATGTATGATGGCTATATTCTCTTACTTATGATTCTTGAGGTTTTCATGGATGATTTTTCCATTTATGGAACTTCATTTGATGATTGTTTCAGCAACCTTGACTGAGTTTTGCAGAGATGTGAAGAAACTAATCTTGTCTTGAATTGGGAAAAGTGCCAATTTATGGTTAATGAAGGTATTGTCTTGGGGCACAAGATATTCGAAAGAGGTATTGAAGTTGATAAAGCTAAAGTTGATGCTATTAAAAAAATGTCATGCCCTACGGATATCGAAGGTATAAGAAGTTTCCTTGGTCATGTTGGTTTCTATAGGAGGTTTATCAAAGATTTCTCTAAGATTTCTAGGCCTCTCACAAATATTTTGCAAAAATATGTTCCATTTGTTTTTGATGATGATTGTGTAGAAGCATTTGAAATTCTTAAGAATGCCTCGATTACCGCACATGTTGTTCAACCACCTGACTGGAACCTACCCTTTCAAATTATGTATGATTCTAGTCATTATGTTAGTGGTGTTATTATAGGACAAAGAGTCGATAAGAAATTAAATGTTATCCATTATGCTAGTAAAACTCTAGACAGTTCTCAAAGAAACTATGTTACTACTGAAAAGGAATTTTTAGCAGTCATGTTTGCTTGTGATAAGTTTAGACCCTATATTGTTGATTCCAAAGTAACTGTTCACACCGATCATGCTGCTATTAAGTACCTTATGGAAAAGAAAGATGCTAAACCTAGACTTATTAGGTGGGTCCTTCTGCTACTAGAATTTGATTTGCATATTATTGATAGAAAGGGTGCTGATAACCCTGTGGCAGATAACTTGTCTAGGTTAGAAAATGATCTTAATGACCCGTGACCTATTGATGATAGCTTTCCTCATGAACAATTAGCTGTTGTAAATGCTTCACACAATGCTCCATGGTATGCTGATTATACCAATTACATTGTTGCTAAATTTATACCGCCTACTTTCACATACCAACAAAAGAAAAAGTTCTTCTATGATTTAAGGCATTACTGTTGGGATGATACAAAACTTTATAAAGAACGAGTAGATGGTATTATTAGACGTTGTGTACCTGAGCATGAACAAGAACAAATCTTACGCAAGTGTCACTCTGAAGCCTATGGAGGACACCACACTGGAGATAGAACTGCACATAAGGTACTACAATCTGGGTTTTATTAGCCTACTCTCTTCAAGGATGCTCCTAAGTTTGTCTTGTCTTGTGATGAATGTCAAATGATTGGTAATATTAGTAGACGTCAGGAAATGCCTATGAATTAGTCTCTTGTTATTGAACCATTTGATGTTTGGGATTTTGATTATATGGGGCCTTTTCCACAATTTAACGGGTATAGTCATATTCTAGTTGGTGTTGATTATGTTACTAAGTGGGTAGAAGCTATTCCAACTAGTAGCGCTAATCATAACACTTCTATTAAGATGCTTAAATAAGTTATTTTCCCCAGATTTGGAGTCCCTAGATATTTGATGACTGATGATGGTTCACACTTTATTCATGGTGCTTTCCGTAAATTGCTCGTTAAATACGATGTTAATCATAGAATTGCATCTCCTTATCATCCTCAGTCTAGTGGTCAAGTAGAATTGAGCAATAGAGAAATTAATTTGATTTTGCAGAAGACTGTTAATAGATCTAGGAAGAATTGGTTTAAGAAACTTGATGATGCATTGTGGTCTTATAGAACTGCTTACAAAAACCCTATGGGTATGTCTCCGTATAAGATGGTTTATGGTAAAGCATGTCACTTACCTCTAGAGCTAGAACATAAAGCTTATTGGGCAATCAAAGAGCTCAATTATGATTTCAAGCTTGCTGGTGAGAAGAGGTTATTTAACATCAACTTGACGAATGGAGAACCCAAGCCTATGAGAATGCCAAGTTGTTTAAAGAAAAGGTTAAGCGGTGGCATGATAGAAGGATACAAAAGCCTGAATTTAATGTAGGTGATCATGTCTTGCTATACAAATCTCCTTTAGGATTTTTTGCATGAAAACTTCTCTCTAAATGGGAAGGTCCTTACGTTATCGAGGAGGTATACTATTCCGGTGCCATCAAGATTAACAACGCCAAAGGCACAAACCCGAAGGTGGTGAACTGTCAAAGAATCAAACATTATATCTCAGGTACACCCATAAATGTTGAAACTAATATCATAAATACCATAACTTCAGAGGATTGCATTAGGGAGACTTACAAGAATGTTCCAGACTCCAAACAGGAATAGATTTAGAGCAATATGTCATCCCAAGATTCTGATGGGGAGAGCTATATATCGCATTATCTTGCCAATCCTAAGCGCTACAGGGACTTAGATCCTTATGGATTGTTCTCGGAGGAGGAACAAGAAGGAAAGTACAAGGAAGAAAGCTCGGATGAAGAAGAGTCCCCCTGCCTCATCCAAGAGATATGCACGTGGAGTTCAAGAAATCAAGCCTCCCAAACACCAGGCGAAAACCCAAGGTTCTATTTATCCCTTCTCATTTCCTGCAATAGAGCAAGGAAAAATTATGTCAAATGATATTGAAGCTTGAGCAGGAAGTGGATGATCTGAGCTAACATAATTTTATGCTTAGGAGGAAACTAGACAAGCTTCCAACCTCATCAACACCTCCAACATCACCACCTCCGAAGCAAGACAAATAAACACATGGGTATGGGCACTCCCCTTGGCTTGTGACAAGGTTGGGGGAGGTGCCCCAGTATCGTATCACCATCACACCTTTTATTTTTACTTTTACCATTTTTCTTAGTTCAATCCTTTTGGTTATATCTTGATCTAGTAGAATAAAGTTGTTGTGTGATCTAGTTTTGTGTTTTTGCTTTAAGATTCGTCCTATGTAAGCAAGTCCGAGAGTTATATAATAAAAAGTACTTTGAGTTGAGGGATTTGCTTATTTGATATGATCTTGATCTTGATAAATATGAAATAGAACGAATTATAGAATAAAAGCAAAGAGTATATATGATGATCTTATGGGGAGTGATGACTTCACATATAAGAAGTATGTCGATTGAAACCCGTGGTGGGTTGACAAACATAGATGTTGGTCATTGTGGAAATTAAAAGGAAGTAATAAAGAAAGGGAGGTTACCATATAAATATATTATCTTGGACATCTATTATGATTGTGAGCACTCATTAAAATATTATTTGTTAACAAGTTGATGTTGGACAAGGAAGACAACATAATGGTTTATGTTTTCTTTATCCGAATAGAAGTTCTATTGTTATAGATCCCTCAACATGTGTCGCTTGCTTCCACCTCATATCAGCCAAAACTTCCGCACCAAGTAGAGATACTACTTGTGCATCCAAACGCCCTTAACCCAGTTTTTACATCAGAGTCCACCATACCTACCTATGGGCTGAGTAAGATCCTTCAAGTAAGTTGTCATCGGTGCAAGCAATAAAAATTGCTCACTAAATATGTGTGATCTATTAGTGTGAGGAAAATAAACTTTATACGAACTTATGATAGGGAAGAAATAAAAGCGACGAACTTCATAATAAAGTTATCTATCACAAGGCGCAATATAAAGTGATGTTCTTTTGCATTAAGGGATTGTGCATCCAACTATAAAAGCGCATGACAACCTTTGCTTCCCTCTACGAACGGCCTATCTGCTACTTTTATTTTTTTACTTACCTTTTTGCAAGAGTCATTGTGATCTCCATCACTTTTTTTATTTTGCCTTTATCTTCTGGCAAGCGTCATGTGTTGAGGAATGATCTAGACACATATATCCACTCGGAAGTGCACGAGCATGAGTTATTACTGTTGACATTACCCTGGAGGTGAATAGTTCGGAGGCGACACTATAAGCTCATATCTTTCCGTGTGTCCGATTGAAGCTTTGACCTCATAGGTACCTCGTGAGTGTTAGAAATTGTGATAGACTAAAAGATGATTGAGTATGTGGATTTGCTTTACAAGCTCTTATGTTAACTCTGTTCAACGTTATGATAAATTGGAATTGCTTCGATGACTGAGATCGTAGTTTGTCGGTTCTCAATAGAGTTCTTGATTCATACTTTACCATTGTGAATGAATTGTTACTTTAGCATAATAAATTATATGTCAATATATGTTGTCGTTCTAGACATGATCTGATGCCTTCATGTCCGTTTTTTATTTTATTGACATCTCTATCTCTAAAAATGTGGGCACATTTATCGATTCCGTCTTTCGCTTGAGGACAAGCAAGGTCTAAGCTTGGGCGAGTTGATACGTCCATTTTGCATCTTGCTTTTATATTGATATTTATTGCATTATGGTCTGTTACTACACATTTTGGTACAATATTTATGCCTTTTCTCTCTTATTTTACAAGGTTTACATGAAGAGGGAGAATGCCGACAGCTGGAATTCTGGACTGGAAAAGGAGCAAATCTGAGATACCTATTCTGCACAACTACAAAAGTCCTGAAAATCTATGAAGAATTATTTTGGAATATGTAAACATTATTGGGCGAAAGAAATACGTCAGGGGGCCCACCAGGCAGTCACAAGCTAAGGGGCGCGCCCTACCCACCTGTGGCTAGTGGCCCACCAGGTAGTCCTCTGATGCCCATGTTCTGCTATATGGAGGCTTTGACCTAGAAAAAACATAAAATAGCTTTGGGGGTAAAGCGCCGCTGTCTCGAGGCGGAACTTGGGCAGAACCAATCTAGGGCTCCGGCGGAGCTATTCTGCCAAGGAAACTTCCCTCCGAGAGGGGGAAATCGAAGCCATCGTCATCACCAATGATCCTATCACCAAGAGGGGGTCAATATCCATCAACATCTTCATCAGCACCATGTCCTCTCCAAACCCTAGTTTATCTCTTGTATCCAATCTTTGTCTCAAAACCTCAGATTGGTACCTGTGGGTTGCTACTAGTGTTGATTAATCCTTGTAGTTGATGCTAGTTGGTTTACTTGGTGGAAGATCATATGTTCAGATCCTTGATCATCATTAATAGTCCTTTGATCATGAACATGAATATGCTTTGTGAGTAGTTACGTTTGTTCCTGAGGACATGGTATAAGTCTTGTTATAAGTAATCATGTGAATTTGGTATTCGGTCGATTTTTTGACGAGATGTATGTTGTCTATCCTATGGTGGTGTTATGTGAACGTCGACTACATGACACTTCACCATTGTTTGGGCCTAGAGGAAAGCATTGGGAAGTAATAAGTAGATGATGGGTTGCTAGAGTGACAGAAGCTTAAACCCTAGTTTATGCGTTGTTTCGTAAGGGGCTGATTTGGATCCACATGTTTCATGCTATGCTTAGATTTATCTTAATGCTTCTTTCGTAGTTGCGGATGCTTGGGAGAGGGGTTAATCATAACTGGGAGGCTTGTCCAAGTAAGGGCAGCACCCAAGCACCGGTCCACCCACATATCAAATTATCAAAGTAACAAACGCAAATCATATGAGCATGATGAAAACTAGCTTGACAGAAATTCCCATGTGTCCTCGGGAGTGCCTTGCTTTATATAAGAGTTTGTCTAGACTTGTCCTTTGCAATAAAAAGGATTGGGCCACCTTGCTGCATATTTGTTCCAATTGTTACTTGCTACCCGTTACGAATTATCTTATCACAAAACTATCTGTTACCGATAATTTCAGTGCTTGCAGAGAATACCTTACTGAAAACCGCTTGTCATTTCCTTTCGCTCCTCGTTGGGTTTGACACTCTTACTTATTGAAAGGACTACGATAGATCCCCTATACTTGTGGGTCATGAGTCCTCCTCTCTCATGTCTTGTCAGCGCATTGCCGCCCGAGGATTCTAGTGCATGCTTCGGCACCGCTTTTGGCCATGCGCTCGTTTGATGAGCCCGTTCCGGCGCACAACCACACACATAGTCACGCAGAAAACTATGCTACGGCTCTAGCTTCCCGCCCGGCTCGGTGAAATGCCCAATGCTTGCCGGCTTTCTATATAAACCCTCACGGTCAACGACTCCACATTCCTGTCACCCCCGTCCCTTTGGCTTGTCTTGTTTGCTTCTCCCCCAATCGCCTTTGCCCAGCCACTGCGCTACGGGACAACTCTAGCCGGGAGGCTTCCCTGCGTCGGTGCGGTAGTCCTCTAAAGCGTTTAGTGCACATAGCGTCCCTAGTGGGTGTGCGCACACCACCAACCACACGCTCACCATCGCTGCCCGAAGGCAACTACTGTTGGTAGCCACCATGTCCGCCACTACATAGGGCCGTCGGGGCCACCGCCCCACCGTTGTTCGTCTTTTCCATGAACCAGCTGTCAGGCGACGGGGTCATCACCTGCACCACCACCATGGCCCGAATGTGGGAGGTGGAGGCCGCCAAAGACCCACCGCCGGGCTTCTGCTTCACAACCCTTGTGCGCTACATCTACTTCCTTGAGAATGAGATGGAGCACTAGGCGCACGCGAAGAAGCTCATCGATGTCGTGGCCGCAGGAGAAGTCGCAGCCACGGTGCGGAATGCAGAGATGTAAGACGAGTCCCATCACTTCAAGGAGGGGTGTCTTATGCGCCAGAGGGTATCGCTGACAGGCAACGGACACGACTCAACCAACTCATCGGCAGGCTCCTCCTCCACTTGCTCTCACCGAGCGCGCTCGATTCAAATGGAAGTAGTACAAAGCCAATCCGTAGTACTAGTACTTAGCGGCTATTTTGTTCAGTTCATCTAACTATAGATATGGTTGACGTATACCACGTACTTTAAATTAGATAGTATATATAGTTGAACTAGCTATTTCAGTACATGGTTGGCAACAATTGGGGAAAGTTTGTTCAGTTCCGCTGTCGAGTTGAATTGTATTGTACAAAGACCAGTGCTCTATGTATGAATGAAATCCATGTTTAGTGCATTTCAGTTGCAAAATGACACCCTCGTTGTGATTTTGTTACCGCAAAATTTTACAAATGCCAGTGCTATAATGTTGACAGATGCGAGTGTTACTAGATCGACAGATGCCAATGTTTCCAATTGGGCACATGGTATGATAGATGCAAATCTTCCCGGATTGTCTGTTCTAGGCACACGGGTCATATTTGAGAAACTTTTGCGATTACGCATTGCACGAATCCTTCGTGCCATATTTTGACTTTGCTTACGGACGAAGGAAATATAGATGTCGATCTCCAAGATAGTATTCAACCTTAACTATTTGTGATGAGTGATTATTCACATAAAATTTGATGGCTTCTTGTTTGCTATGTGAATTTAGAGATAAGTACTTAGTTAATCAAACTATAGATTACATTCAATCAAGCTTTCATTTTACATTCAAAGAATCGAGATACAACATAAAGCAAACTTGTTGCAGCAGTGGCAGCATTCTCGTGCTCCGGGGCACAGTAGTACAGTTCTTCAAACGAGACCAGATTGTTATGGACTTCACAATCAATGAGGCGGTCGTCGCTCGATCGACGGGCACCGGGACAGGGGTGGAAACTAGCGATGCTGAGAGGAACTTGTCAATGGTGGCATCCCAATCCGCTGAGGGGGGCATGACAGGTGCAGGCTCATGCACGAGCACGAGCGCGGTGGGTGCAGACGTGCGCAAGGGGTTGGGCACCATGGGTGCGGGCACGCGCACTGGGACCAGCGAGGCGTTTGTAGGGGCACCCACGAGCATGGGGAAGGAGGAGGCGCAGGCGCTTGCACATACACGATCTCGTGCGGGTCCGTGGGGACCTCCCGGATGCCCGCGGTTTCCAGCGCTGCGCTGATGCTGGGTGACCAGCCTTTGAATGCCACATGGATGGTTGCTGGCGCGGGCACAGTCATGGTTGCTGGCGAGTGCATCGGGTTAGCATCCGTTGCGACATGCAACTCTTTTAGGGCCATGTCCATGGCGTTTCATTTGTCCTTATGTTCTATCTCTTTCGGCTCGTTGTCAACTTCACCAAACCGGAACGCTAGTGACATATGATCCTTTTGCACCATGGCGTAAGTCGCCGTGGAGGTCTGAATGGTGGAGGGGAATGTGAGGCGAAGATCTATAGCGGATTGTGAGTGAGTGGGCAGTAAAGCCACCTATTAAACAGCGGCACGGGCACCATTGATGGACAAGTTGGAAGCGAGGAGGGTAGATACGAAGGTCAAAAGGCTCGCTTCCTGGTGATCCTATGGCATACTGCCCGCACACCTCTCTGTAAGCCTGCGAAGCAAAGGCCAGATCGCACGCCTCCTGTCAACTCAAGCAGCAGCTCGCACGGCACCTACTAAGCCCTAGCCAATAAAAGAGTGCAACGCTTGAAAGCACGTAAGTGCAATAGAACGCCTACTGTTTGAAAATAATGCAACCGTTTGCATGGAAACGTGACCTTTCTTTGTTCCAAAAATATTTAGTTCGCTATTAATGACACAATAAATACCACAACACATTTGTGTTGTATCATGACGCCATGCCCAATTTCTTGATTTTTTGTGAGTTATATATTTACTATAATTTAACATAATGTTCTCAATGTTGTCTCTAAAACAAAATATATATTAAAATATGAGTCTCAAATAGGAAAACAAAATGCTATGATGCCTTTATGTGCCATGTTCATGAGATCATGCCAAGTTTCATGAATCTTCTGACGAGTCTCTGATTTACATGATTTAAAACACGAGTTTCTCAATGTTTTTGTGGTCGAGCGAAGACCCCAAGATGTTTGATATTCATTCCCATATCTTGCATGGGACATAAAGATCCATGCACATTAATATGGTTTTCAAACGATTTTGATGCACCGGACCTTGTGATTGTTGTTCAAATTTTAATTATGCATGTTAAATAATGCATATAAAAGTCCATTAATGTATAAAATGCCAAACGAACCATGTATAATTTCATCTAAAATGCCAAAAAAACATGCATAATTTCACATATTAGCATGCCACGCTCATTTTGGTATATGTTACCTATAGAAATAGTTCAATACGCGAAGAGGTAGTGGATGTGATTTGCGCATGTAAGGTCACACATTCCATATCAAAAGGACAAAGTTTCCCGTGAGAAGTTATGGTTTGTGGCGGGCTTGTGCCAAAACTTGTCCTAGATTGGACATTATTTTACCATGGCACAGGTATGCATGCATGTCATGACACCAAGCCAAGTTTCATGAATTTTCTGACGAGTTTTTGATTTACACGTGATTTAAAACCCGACTCTTCATGTTTGTGTGGTGGAGCCAAGACAGCGATATGTTTGAAATGCATTCACATATCTTGCATGTGGTCCTAAATATACATGCACACTTATATGATTTTCAACCCATTTTGATGCACCAGACCTTGTGATTGTGGTTCAAATTTGAATTATGCATGTTAAATAATGCATATAAAAGTCAATTATTCTATAAAAAGGCCAAATGAATGTAACATCACAAATTTTGGAATGTTATAATTAATATTAGAATGATTGCTTGTTTGCTTGAGTGATTGAAAGTTAGTGAAAATTTGAAACTTTTGAATGAGAGGGAATAAAATGACTTTCCCAAAACTTTCACTCTGCAGGAATTCAAATTCATTTCATCACAAAATCCCAGAGTGAAGATGATATGTCTTCTTCCATTTAAAGGAATGAAAAGGGATTTGAAAATGGTTTGAATTTCATTTCAAAATAGTTGAAATTCAGAAACTTTATGCAACTCAATGATTTTCATGAGAGAGGATAAAAGGACTTCTTCAAATTATATGAAATAGGAGTTGGAAGTTTAAAAGAAGGATACGAAAACTATTTGAGAAATTCTCGTATGGAGTTTCTCTTTCATATTTGAATTCCTTATTTGAATTTGTAAGCATTCCAACCCCTTGACAAAGTTTTTGAGAGGAGTAATATGACCCTCCAAACTAAGGGTATTTTTGTGAAGTTTTTTAATCATAAAACCCAAGTGGTTCTTTGAAAGATATTTGCAAAAATAAATAAAGCCATTTAGGCATATTCTGGATTTTTTTTAAGTATTCAATTTGGCCGTGGAAAAATGTCCAGTAAATGGCATTTATTTCCCTGATCATTTTGATATATTAAACTTTATTTTTTGGACTGGTTTTGAATGTCTTAATGTTGTATTTAATGCCCTATATATTAATAAAGGAAATAGTTAAACGCGTGTATTAAACGGGCCGGCCCATCTGCCCCTGATTCCTCCCCGAAACCTCTCCATAACGGTCACTGCTGACCGCGCTTTCTCCCTCTCTCTCTCTGACGCCCCGGTCCCACCGAGTGACCGAGCTGTCCTCGTGGTCGTCCCCTCCATCGCGCCCCTGACATCGCCGACGAGTTCATCGCCCCGGATCTCGCTCCTCCTTCCCTCTCCCGACCCCCGCACCTGGCCTATATAAGACCCGGTCCTCTCCGCTCTTCGTCCACACGGAAATCCCCTCTTTTCCTCGCCAGAGCGCCACCCCCACACACACATCGCTGGAGTTCTAACCCCAACCGGACCTTCCCGAGCTCCTGGCGCTCACCCCGACGCTCCCTCGCCTCGCCGTCACCACCAACGGATGTCGGAGGTCCATCTCCGTTGATTGGACCACTTGGACACCGTCCCCTACCAGCGGAGCAATGTCTCCGAGCATCTGCGACCTCCCTCCTCTGTAAAGCCCCACGCCCCCTCTATAGCCGTCGGATCTAAAGCCAACGATCTAGATTAGAACGATTTAAATCCCGAACCGATATGCGCTAGGCTTCGGTCAACCGCTCGCAAAACCCCGCACGCACAAGGCCTCCGCTAACCACAAACTGCTACGTAGCCCCTGTCCGTTAGCTAAGTTTTTCTTCTTCTTTTTTGTTTGTTTTAGAAAATAGAATAGGTTCTGTTTTTATTTTTGTTATATCTTTTATGTTTTTAAGTGTTTTAATTTGATTCCTTTTGAATTAGTTCAAAAATTTGTTCTACTTTCTGTAGATATCAAGTTTGACCAAATTTGAGTAACTTAAAATTGATTTCAAACAGATTTGATTCAAATCTTATTTTCTGAATATCTTGAGTTTAAAAATATATTTTGAGTTGATTCTTTTTGCTACTTGGCATTAGTGACCTTAGTTATCATTAAGTAGAGTTTGGAGAATTTTAGAAATAATTTATAGTAGTCTTTTCAAGCAAAAAAAATTCTGTTTAGTTCTATTAGGTCTATTTATATTCCCTTTTTTTAAAATTATTTTCTTTTATATTAGTGATAGACTTTTATAAATTTTTCTGTCAGATAATAGTAGCCCTTCAAAACAAATAATATTTTATTAGTTGGTTTCATGAAAATCAATTCTAATTCAACTATAACTTGCAATTGGATTTTCATTGCTATGTTGATCTTCTATTTGAAAATAGTTCCACAAATTGTTTTATAAGTTTGATTTTTTGTTAATCTAAGTTTAGACCAGACACAATTTGTATTATAGTAGAGATTGTTTGTGGTTTAAGCCAAGGATGACCTTATCAAAAGAAGAATCTTTATAAAAGCTTTTAAATTAGTTCTCTTTGCAAAATGAAGACTTATGAGAAAATATTTTCTGTTAATTGTTTGCTTTAAAATTTGTTTTTTTATTAACTTAGTGTTTTTCTTGATGATATGTTCAAGTAGTTAAAAACTTAAGTTGCTAAAGTATTGTTTTCTTAGTCCCTAGTTGTTCTTCAAAAGTAATTCTTTTTTTGCTAAGTAAAATATTTACTAAACTACTTTTGATTATATTTTACTTTGTTTTGAGTTTTTACTTTTGAAAATAGGATGTACTTGTAGAGAAGACTAACTTTGATGGTGTCGATGAAGTGTTGTTGATTTTAACTTTTGTCTTAAGTATTTCCTTCATCACCACATTAGTTGTGTTGATGTAGTTTTGTCATTTAAGTTTTGTCTTAAGTATTTCCTTCATCACCACCTGTTGCTTTTGGTTTTGTGTTGCCTTTTTGATTGATTAGTATTGAGTGCTAGTATGATTGCTTATAAGAATGCAATGTTTGATTGTATCGATTTTCATCAAAGAGTGACGAATACTCTATCAGTTATCTCTGAGAGCGATATTATTTGTTCATCAACAGTACAGGCAAGTCACTTTGACCATGTATACCTATGTTTTATTGCATTAGTTCTTCCATCTCCCCAAGTGCATGCAAAGTAGGTAAATTGGAAACTTGGTTACTTGTTGTAGTATCATGTGGTAGGTACCCCTCAACCCTTTGACACATTGGCCCCGGGATACGGTGATTTAATTTTTCTATCCTATTAGTAGACGGGGTTGGTTGTGTGATTCATGAGAGTTGTGAGTTAATAATTTTCAAGACCAGCATTATGATCAAGACTTCAATACTCCAAGTTGTTCAACTTACCTCTCGGTGGATGATGGTTGAACGGTGCCTTGGAGAAACCAGTGGTTAGCCTAGGTGTTGCTGGGGAAGTGCCAGTATTCACGCGGAAAGGTCCACCCAGGCACAAAGAGATGGATGGATGCTTCAAGTCCCAAGGCTTACCCGCACAGCCACAAGCCATTATGGGCTCTGGATTTGTTGGATATCGTGGTGACCCTGGACAGGCGGTGCCACGAGATGTAGAAGAACGATAGGAAAGGATGGGCACCGACAGAGTCTTAGGGAAACCCTTTAGAAAACCATGTTTTGGTCATCCGTTTCCCAAACACCATGAATTGCGAGAAAATCCAACGGAGGGGATCAAATCTTGTGGGGAACGTGTGCAAAACTCTACAGAGTACTGAAACCTAATCGATTAGCCGTGTCCACGGTCATGGACAACTTGAGCCAAAGGAACTGAAACTATCTGGAACTCTCAACACAATTAATTATATTTATGTGGGTTTATTAATGACACCTTGGGTATGAGAATTGGTTGGTGGAACCATCTCATTAATCAACCAACATTGTAGTAATTATGCTTTTTTGCCCTCTCTTGTTGTAGGAATTTTTTGGCTTTATGCAAAACCCACTACCCCACTTGCCATATATGGATGTAGAATAGATGATTACTTTACACCCCCTTTTGTGACTTGCCGGCATATTCAAAATGCTGACCTACACGGCTGCAACGTCTTATTTTGCAGATAAGCTCTACGACGGGTAAGAGTACGATTCAGGGTTACGGTCTACACTCAACCTGCCGTTGGTCTTATTGGGACTCCACTCCCGTTGACTGTTTCCGCTGAGATTTTTAAGGTATATATCAGTTTTACGTTAATTACATATGATTGCACTTTGATATATACATTGATGTACTGTGTGTGCCAGCATACTGATCCAGGGATGGCACAGAACACATAGAGGCTTGACTCGTTTTGAGTCGGGTCGCTACAGAAATGGTATCAGAACACATGTTGACTATAGGACGTGACCATAGAAACTGGAAAGCCCTTAGGAAATGATTTCTCAAAAAACTTAGTTTTCAAAAGACCTTTTACTTCTCATCCTATTTGAGCCTTATCAAATGATCTCTCTTACCTCAAAAAGTTAGAAAATACCTTTTTCCCCTTGACCACACTAAGGATCAACTGAGACCACTTCGAGAAGGAGAAGATATTGAAACAACTGATGGTCACTTCAAAGTAAAGAAGATTTCACCATGCATTAGAAGAGTTGAAGCTACACGAGTTCAAGACTGTGAAGACCCGAAGAAATTGAAGACCATGAAGAATTTCCAAGATATTATGCCCTAGAAGACCAAACCCCTGTTGTATACTTACGTTAGATACGATGATTTGTGAGCTGTCATTTGTGTGTAATTTTCGACAGCCACAACTAAAATCTATTTTCAAAACCATTGTTTCTATTGTGTGTATCCCCTCCTTTCTCTCTCTTACCCATCTCATTCCCAAAACCTTGAACCCAATAGATGATGAGTGAAGCTGGACTCGTGTATTCTGGATCGATGACTCGGTTAGAGACAGAAGAATGGATTCAGAACATGGAGGATCATCTAAGGAGTAACCATGTTGCAAGAAAAGAGATGGTCTAGTATGTTTTTCGATACTTTGAAGAAGGTGCTGCAAATTGGTGGAATATGCATGAAGATATCCATGATAGGCAAGCATCAAACACTTGGGAAGAATTCAAGATAACTCTGCAAGGATCTCATGTTGTTACCAACACCCAGAAGCCCCGTGGCAAAGATGTGAAGATGATTTGTGCATGCAGGATATGTGCAGAGATAGGACACACCCAGGAAGAACACAAGTAAGGATGCCCTCATTGTGAAGAAAATCACCGAGCTGAGGAATGCCCAACTGGGCAGGTGACATGTTTCTTGTGCGAAGGAACTACGCATTACCCGGCTCAATGCCAAATGTACCCCAAGGTACAAGAAGTCATCAAGCAGCAGAAGGAAGCCATGAAAGAAGCCTTCAGAGAAAATTTAGGAGAACTTGTGATGAATCAAGATGTTCAAGACCCTAATGGAGAAGGCCTAACCAGATTTTACTCCAATGCATGCTATTCATGTGGAGAAGAAGGACATTTCTCATAGGACTGTACGAAGGAAAGAAAAGAGTATCTGGGAAACTTCCCAACAGAAGAAGTGGAGTTTGACCCACAGGAAATTGAAAGTTTTATCGGAACAAAGGAGCCCAAGAAGAGAAACTGAAGACGTTCTCAGAACGACCCAATTTCTACAAAGAAGGATCTGAGTCAGATCATGTGTTTCCGGTGCAAGAAGACATGACATTACTCCTATACCTGCCCGGATAAGAAGGCTAAACATGAGTAGTTTGAATTTTGAATTTTTGGAAGTAATAAATGTAATAGGTAGCACTCTTATCATTTTGAAGTTGTGTAATGGAAGTCTCAAGAGTTTGTAATAAATTGATGAGATCAATAGAATTTATGGTGTTATGATTCTCCTGTGTTGAATTATATGAGTTGCCACTCTAAGAACAAAGATCTCTGACCAATTTTCGAGGATATGAGAAAATATGGTCTATGCAGGCATGCGTGCATTTCATTTTAAGTGTGGTAGCAACCACAGAGATGAAAGAATGAAGAAAATACCATTCATACTAAGGAGTTTGAATAACTGAATACAGATGAAGAGAATGTGGAACCACCTCAAACTATCTAGATGATAACCTTTGTGACAAAGTGATTTTGAAGTTGGAATATTGAGAAAAGGAATGATTGTGATGAAACCATACCCAAGGTTAAACCAACCAATGGGAAGGAAAATGAATTCCGCGGAGTGGAATCTAGAAAAACAAGTCTGTATTTTGTTACCTCAAGAGTATGAGATAGTGAACTGAAGGTAATGTTGGAATATGAAACGATAGTAACCCCAAGAGTGAGATCAAGACTATTCAAGTATTCAAGTGAACCCACAAGTCACTGACCTCAGGATTGATAAGTATCAAGCCCCACCATTGTGAAGGAAGAAACTTGGAAGAAGCTACGACAGATCAGTAAACGTTTTCTTAGGAGTATACGAAAACCTGAGAGTTGTGAAGAAAACGATAGATGTTTTTGCTTAGCTTGCAGAATCAATGGATTTATCCGAACCTCGTTCGTTGACAAGAGAATTTTCTGCAATGCTTGTGAGGAAGCCCAAGTGTTATAATACGAGATTCAATAAACCTTATACAAGGTAATGATTTCAGTGCGACATGGCTTGGCCACCATGACGACTTACTCTTATCATTCTCTTGCTATTCGGATTAGTAAATCTGAGTGACTTACTCATAGTAAAGAGACGATGTTGTTTGAAGATTTTCTTTAAGCCTTAGAGTGGTATGATGTAAAACCCTTATACATGGCAGTCGTTGTCATACGTAGGAATTTTACGGTGGGGAATGAAGCCAAGACCCATTTCATTGCAGGATAACCACAAATGGTAGACCACCACGAGATCTTCAATAAGTTAGAATGAACGCGGGACTTATCAATTAAGAATACCTAGTATCAGAGGAAATACAATTTGTTATGTGAACACAAGATTTTTTTTATTTAAACGGAAGAGCATCACCAAGGAAGTTACTGTAAAGTATGTGAAGAGACAGATGCACCCAGAGGACTGCCATGATTTTGAGGGACCAGTAACTCTCATTTTAAGTGTGGTAGACCCCACACCTTCTTGGTCAATGGATTTGTTAGAAGACCCCAAACCCTAACCTTTTCGTTCTAGCCCTTTCGAATCTCGAGGACGAGATTCATTTTAAGTGTGGTAGGTTTGTAACATCCCAAATTTTGCAATGTTATAATTAATATTAGAATGATTGTTTCTTTGCTTGAGTGATTGAAATTGAGTGAAAATTTGAAACTTTTTAAAACTTTTGAATGAGAGGGAATAAAATGACTTTCCCAAAACCTTCACTCTGCAGGAATTTAAATTCATTTCATCAAAAAATCCGAGAGTGAAGATGATATGACTTCTTCCATTTAAAGGAATGAAAAGGGATTTCAAAATGGTTTGAATTTCATTTGAAAATAGTTGAAATTCAGAAACTTTATGCAACTCAATGATTTTCATGAGAGAGGATAAAAGGACTTCTTCAAATTATATGAAATAGGAGTTGGAAGTTTAAAAGAAGGATATGAAAACTATTTGAGAAATTCTCATATGGAGTTTCACTTCCATATTTGAATTCCCTACTTGAATTTGTAAGCATTCAAACCCCTTGACAAAGTTTTTGAGAGGAGTAATATGACCCTCCAAACCAAGGGTATTTTTGTGAAGTTTTTGAATCATAAAACCCAAGTGGTTCTTTGAAAGATATTTGCAAAAATAAATAAAGCCATTTAGGCATATTCTGAAAATAATTTTTTTTAAGTATTCAATTTGGCCGTGGAAAAATGTCCATTAAATGGCATTTATTTCCCTGATCATTCTGATATATAAAACTTTATTTTTTCGACTGGTTTTCAATGTCTTAATGTTGTTTTGAATGCCCTCTATATTAATAAAGGAAATAGTTAAACGCATGTATTAAACGGGCCGGCCCACCTGCCCCTGATTCCTCCCCGAAACCTCTCCGCAACGATCACCGCTGATCGCGCTTTCTCCCTCTCTCTCTCTCTGACGCCCCGGCCCCACCGACCGCCGAGCCGTCCTCATGGTCGTCCCCTCCATCGCGCCCCTAACATCGCCGGCGAATTCATCGCCCCGGATCTCGCTCCTCCTTCCCTCTCCCGACCCCCGCACCTGGCCTATATAAGACCCGGTCTTCTCCTCTCTTCGTCCAACCCGAAACCCCCTCTTTTCCTTGCCAGAACACCACCCTCCCACACTTCGCCGGAGTTCTAACCCCAACCGGACCTTCCTGAGCTCCTGGCGCTTGCCACGACGCTCCCTTGCCTCGCCGTCACCACCAACGGACCCCGGAGGTCCATCGCCATCGATTGGACCACTTGGACGCCGTCCCCTACCACTGGAGCACCGTCTTTGAGCATCTCCGACCTCCGGCCACCGTTGACATCGCCGGAGCTCCGACCTCCCTCCTCTGTAAGCCCCACGCCCCCTCTGTAGCCGTCAGATCTAAAGCCAACGATCTAGATTAGAATGATTTAAATCCGGAACAGGTACGTGCTAGGCTTTGGTCAACCGCTTGCAAAACCCCGCACGCACACGGCCTCGGCCAACCACAAACTGCCACGTAACCCTTGTCCGTTAGCTAAGTTTTTTCTCACGTAACCACAAACTACCATAGGTTTTTTATTTATTTTTGTTATATCTTTTATATTTTTAAGTGTTTTAATTTGATTCCTTTTGCATTAGTTCTCAAATTTTTTATGATTTCTTTAGATATCAAGTTTGACCAAATTTGAATAACTTAAAATTGATTTCAAACAGATTTGATTCAAATCTTATTTTCTGAATATCTTGAGTTTAAAAATATATTTTGAGTTGATTCTTTTTTCTACTTGTCACTAGTGACCTTAGTTATCAGTAGGTAGAGTTTGGGTATTTTTAGAAATATTTTATAGTACTCTTTTCAAGCAAAACAGATTCTGTTTAGTTGTATTAGGTCTATTTATATTCCCTTTTGTTTTAAATTATTTTAAATTATTTTCTTTTATATTAGTGATAGACTTTTATAAAGTTTTCTGTCAGATAATAGTAGACCTTCAAAACAAATAATATTTTATTAGTTGGTTGCATGAAAATCAATTCTAGTTCAACTATAAATTGCAATTCGATTTTCATTGCAATGTTGATCTTTTATTTGAAAATAGTTCCACAAATTGTTTTATAAGTTTGATTTTCTATTAATCTAAGTTTACACCAGAAACAATTTGTATTATAGTTGAGATTGTTTGTGGTTTAAGCCAAGGATGACCTTATCAAAAGAAGAATCTTTATAAAAGCTTTTCAATTAGTTCTCTTTGCAAAACGAAGACTTATGAGAAAATACTTTCTGTTAATTATTTGCTTTAAAATTTGTTTTTTTATTACCTTAGTGTTTTTCTTGATGATACGTTCAAGTAGTTAAAAACTTAAGTTGCTAGAGTATTGTCTTCTTAGTCCCTAGTTGTTCTTCAAAAGTAATTCTTTTTTAGCTAAGTAAAATATTTACTAAACTACTTTTGATTATATTTTACTTTGTTTTGAGTTTTTACTTTTGAAAATAGGATGTACTTGTAGAGAAGACCAACTTTGGTGGTTTTGATGAAGTTTTGTTGATTTTAACTTTTGTCTTAAGTATTTCCTTCATCACCACATTAGTTGTGTTGATGTAGTTTTGTCATTTGAGTTTTGTCTTAAGTATTTCCTTCATCACCAGCATGTTGCTTTTGGTTTTGTGTCGCCTTTTTGATTGATTAGTATTGACTGCTAGTATAATTGCTTATAAGAACGCAATGTTTGATTGTATAGATTTTCATCGAAGAGTGACGAATAGTCTATCAGTTATCTCTGAGAGCGATATCATTTCTTCATCAACAGTACAGGCAAGTCACTTTGACCATGTATACCTATGTTTTATTGCATGAGTTCTTCCATCTCCCCAATTGCATGCAAAGTAGGAAAATTGGAAACTTGGTTACTTGTTGTAGTATCATGTGGTAGGTACCCCTCAACCCTTTGACACATTGGCCCCGGGAAACGTTGATTTAATTTTGCTATGTTGTTAGTAGACGGGGTTGGTTGTGTGATTCATGAGAGTTGTGAGTTAATAATTTTCAAGACCTGCATTATGATCAAGACTTCAAGACTCCGAGTTTTTCAACTTACCTCTTGGTGGATGATGGTTGAACGGCGCCCTGGAGAAACCAGTGGTTAGCCTAGGTGTTGCTGGGGAAGTGCCAGTATTCACGCGGAAAGGTCCACCCAGGCACAAAGAGATGGATGGATGCTTCAGGACCCAAGGCTTACCGGCACAGCCACAAGCCATTATGGGCTCTGGCTTGGTTGGATATCGTGGTGACCCTGGACAAGCGGTGCTACGAGATGTAGAAGAACGGTAGGAAAGGATGGGCACCGACGGAGTCTCAGGGAAACCCTTTAGAAGACCATGTTTTGGTCATCTGTTTCTCAAACACCATGAAGTGGGAGAAAATCCAACGGAGGCGATCAAATCTTGTGGGGAGTGTGTGCCAAACTCTATAGAGTACTCAAACCTAATCGATTAGCCATGTCCACGGTCATGGAAAACTTGAGCGAAAGGAACTGAAACTATCTGGAACTCTCAACACAATTAATTGTATTGATGTGAGTTTATTAATGACAACTTCGGTATGAGAATTAGTTGGTGGAACCATCTCATTAATCAACCAACATTGTAGTAATTATGCTTTTTTGCCCTCTCTTGTTGTAGGAAAACTTTGGCTTTATGCAAAACCCACTACCCCACTTGCCATATATGCATGTAGAATAGATGATTACTTTACACCCCTTTTGTGACTTGCTGGCATATTCAAAATGTTGACCTACACGGCTGCAACGTCTTATGTTGCAGAGAAGCTCTACGACGGGTAAGAGTACGATTCAGGGTTACGGTCTACACTCAACCTGGCGTTGGTGTTATTGGGACTCCACTCCCGTTGACTGTTTCCGCTGAGATTTTTAAGGTATATATCAGTTTTACGTTAATTACATGTGATTACACTTTGAGATATACATTGATGTACTGTGTGTGCCAGCATACTGATCCAGGGATGGCACAGAACACATAGAGGCTTGACTCGTTTTGAGTCGGGTCGCTACAATGAACCACGTATAATTTCATATTTTGGAAAGACACTCTCATTTTGGTATATGTTGCCTCTAGAAATAGTTCAAGACGAGAAGAGGCAGCGGATGTCGATTTGCCCTTCTAAGGTGACACATTTCATATCGAGACAAAAAGCACCCCGTGATAAGCTCTGGTTTGTGAGGGGCTTGTGCCAAAATTTGTCCCAAATTGGACAGTATTTAACCAGGCCACATATGAGTCATGCATGTCATGACACCATGCGAAGTTTCACGAAATTTTTGACGATTTTTTCATTTGCAAATGATTTAAAACCCGAGCTCTCAATGTTTGTGTGGCCGAGCCAAGACCGCGAGATGTTTGAAATTCATCCCCATATCTTGCATGGGATCTTAAAGATGCATGTACACTTATATGATTTTCAACCAATTTTTATGCACCGTACCTTGTGAATGTAGTTCAAATTTGAATTATGCACATTAAATAATGCATATAAAAGTCAATTAATGTATAAAAAGGCCAAATGAACCATGTATAATTTGATATTTTGGAATGGCACTCATTTTTGTATATGTTGCCTCTAGAAATATATAGTTCAAGACTAGAAGAGGCAGCGGATATCGATTCACCCATATAAGGTGATGCATTCCATATCGAAACTACAAAAGCTAGCTCCACATGAGAAGTTGAGATTTGTAAGGGGCCTATGCCAAAACTTATCCCAAATTGGACAAGTTTTCACCAGGGCGCATATGAGCCATGCCATGACACCATGCCAAGTTTCAGGAATTTCTCACTAGTTTTTGATTTATACATGAATATAAAACCAAGTTTCTCCGGTTTGTAGTGAGAAGCTCTGGTTTTATGCACAAGTCCACTCATCTTCCTTATCGGGAGAAGTTTTGATTTTATGAAATAAAAACCCGTCCAAAACGTGTTCCTTATCGGGACCACAATGCTTGCTTTGAGAAGCTCCGGTTTGTAAGGGACTTGTGTACAAAATTGTCACAAGTTGGACTGTTTTTTCCATGGCACATATGTGCCATGTCCTGATAACATGCCAAGTTTTTAGAATTTCTGACGCATTCTGGATTTACACTAAGTTAAAAACCAAGTTTCTCAACTTTGTGATCGAGCCAAGACCACGATATGTTTGAAATTGATTCCCATATCTTGCATGTGATCCTAAAGATGAAGCGATGATACTAATATGATTTTTCGTCCCATTTTGATGCACGGGACATTGGGCCGATAGTTCAAATTTGAATTATACACATTAAATGTCTACAAAACTCAATTAATTTATATAAATGCCAAATGGACCCTGAATAATTCCATATTTTATCATGACACAACTAGTGGTCAGTGTTTAGTGCAGATAAATCACATTGCAATCCCAACACCATCCTTTCTCGAAGTAACCTCATTTTTTGTTTCAAAAACATTTTGAGAATCAAGTCTTTCACAAATAGTTCTCGTTCATGAATCAGGTGTGATGCATTACAAAATAGCATGGGCAAATCCTCATAATGCATGCCTTTGGCCAGAAGCTTCATCGGCTACAATACACCGCCGACCAGTTTACTACACTGACTCCACATTCCATTTTATTTTTCAATCGTCATCGATGAAAGGTCGGGACGTGGATCCCCCGTCATGAGGGCAACTTCGTCAACCCACTCCGGCCCAAGCGCGACTGCATCAGCCATAAGCACGATATCAACATGCTTGAACACGGCCGCTACCTCCGAAAGGGTGGCTGCTGTAACAGAAAGGGCAACTGCTGCAACTGAGAAGGCAACAACAACAACTACGACAAGGATAGCAAATGGCGAGAACGGCACATTAGTTGTCACTTCCTTGGTGGTCAAGGTAGCCCTGATGGTGGATGCCCGGTCCCATCTTGAGGCTTCCCATGCCCATCTCGTGTCAGTCAGTGCACAAATCACATGTGCCTTCTCTGACACCAGTCCACAACCGACATCCATTGAGTTGGTAATAGATGAGTGTGCTGATACGTCTCCAACATATCTATAATTTATGAAGTATTCATGCCATATTTACATATGTTTACAATACTTCATATGGTTTTGATACACTTTGCATGATTTATTTAGAACTAACCCAGACTAATGTTGTTTTGAGCAGAACTACCGTGGTGGTGTTTTTGTGTAGAAAATGAAAGTTCTCAAAATTGCCCGAATTTTTTTAATGATTGTTTTGGAACAAAAGAGGCACTAAACAATTCGTGGGAGGGCCAGAAGAGCCACGAGGTGGGCACAACCCACTAGGGAGCACCAGGCCCCTCGGCTTGTGCTGGTGTATCGTGCTCACCTCATGGCCCATCTTCGCGTGAAGCCGATGCTCAAAAATCTGATAAATATAGAAAACACCAGAAATAATGCCAGACTCCTCGTTCTATTTCCACAACTCTCTCAATCAACGAAAAACCAGTCTAGAGGCATTCCAGTACCCTGCCAGAGAGGGTAGATCATCTCCGATGGCCATCTTCATCATCCCGGCGGAGGCCACCATGAGGAGGGAGTTGTCCACCCTCGGGGCTAATGGTTTGTACCAGTAGCTATGTGTTCAATCTCTCTCTCTCTCGTGTTCTTGAGATGGCACGATCTAGATGTATTACAGGCGTTGTTAATATAGTTGGATCATATGGTGTTTCCCCATCTCTATCATGTTGTGATGAATTGAGTTTTCCCTTTGATATTTGGTTATTATTGGATTGAATACTTTTATTGATTTGAGAGCACTTGATGTGTGTCACATGCGGATACCTGTAATGAGATTGGGGTGTTCAAGTGATTCACTTGATATATGTTATGGCGTCAACTTGCGAATTCCGGTGACCTTGGGGATCTATGCATCCAGGTTTATTGCACGTTTTCATACCTTGTTCTCCGATAGAAATCTTGGGCACTCTTTAAGGGTTTTTGTTGGGTTGAGTATTATGAATCTTATTTTTTATGTGTATTGTAGAATTAACTTATGGATACTTGTGGTGATATTGGAGTATCTAGGTGACATTAGAGGTTGTTGATGCGTATCATATGGTGTTATTCTAGTACGAACTCTAATATAGATTGATTGGAAAGGATAACTTGGTGTTATTTTAGTACGAACTCTTGGACAGATTGATTGGAAAGGATAAATTTAAGGTGGTTTCGTACTACAAACAATTTATTCTTATGTTCTCCGCTAGATAAGAACTTTGGAGTGATTCTTTGTTGCACATTGAGGGATGGTTATGTGATTCAATTATATTAGCATTGTTGAGAGATTGCACTAGCGAAATTACGCACCATAGGCCTTATTTCCAATCATTTATACAACATTTTGCTCGCTGTTTACCACTAGTTACCTTACTGTTTTATATTTTCAGATTATAAAAACCTATATCTATCATCCATATTGGACTTGTATCACCATCTCTTCACCGAACAAGTGCACCTATTCAATTTGCCATTGTGTTGGTTGTGTTGGGGACAAAAGAGATTTCTTGTATTTGATTGCAGGGTTGTTTGAGAGGGACCTCTTCAACCTACATCTCCCGATTGATAAACCTTAGGGCATCTACTTGAGGGAAAATTGCTACTGTCCTACAAAACTCCAAGCTTGGAGGCCCAACACGAGTCTACAAGAACAAGTTGTGTACTAGACATCATGTGATCGCCCATGCGTTCGTTTGTCACCAGTCTCCCTAATCAAGATTGTGGCTATCCATGCCCGGAGCAAGGCCACCCATGCTCGGCTCATGGAGGCGTTACCCAAAGAGATGGTGGACGAAGATTGTGAGATGCTGGAGTATGTGCTGATGATCCAATGGATCTCCTTACCCCAGAGGTCATCGTGCAGGAGCTGGTCATCGAGGAGGCAGTGAAGATCGACAATGCCATGCAGAATATTAGTCTATGTCTAGAGCAATGGTCTTTTGTTCGATTAATGTTTAGGTCAACTAACTAATGTTTATTAGTTGCTCAATTAAGTAAGTGCGCGCAGTGTTGTAGGCTCTTTTGTGTAGTTCTCAAATTTGCACGTGTTGTTAAATTAAGCAATGGCATCGATGACTAGTCTAACGAGGGAAATTCAGACCAAAATTTGTCGTTGTATCCCCATTTTCTCTTTCAAATGAACATGAAATGCAAGTAGCGTGAGAATGTAGTATATGATATCTTATGTCGGAAGCTTGGAGACTAGAATTTCCACGTACAGTCTCATCACACATGGGATAAACTATAGGATACGTTTGTGTTGTTGAATATTGCACAAAGTTATGGTAAAGAGATTGTGTTTGATGTGACCGTACACGCTAATTTTTCGTCGCATTTAATGAAATTTTGGGCAGCTGAGCAAATATCTACCTCCCCCTCCCCTCGTACCAACCAAAAGCCACATTTCCCCTACTTCCCCTTCCTTTGTTAAGTTCAAACCTTCACTACTTGATTGCAGTGTCGCCTCCTCGCCGGCGATGCTCCTTCCTGCTGATCGGCCTCCTCCATCTAGTCATAGTCAGGTAATCCACACCTTCCCCATACCCCTTCCCCCTACACCCCCTCCTCCTCCATTCCACATGCCCCAACCGCTGGCATGACACATTCCACGAAAATCACCGGCCCACCCCCCACGTAATCGCTGCCGAAAGACATGGTGCAAGAAGAATATCCTGGAACTAAAGGAGCACTTGGCATGCGTGCCGACCCCGGATCTTGGAGCAGCACCTATCCGTGGAGGCCACCGTCGCCGCCGCACACGCGGCCGCCGCGCTGGTTTGCACAACAGTGGATTGTGTTTTCTCGAGGGCTCTGTTTTTCCCTTCGACAATGACTACGAGTTATTTTCTCAGCCTGCCCATGCTTTCCTTAACTCCAGAGCCGACGGGTAGGTGCCCGGACAAGCTGAGCCACTCACCACTACGAGGAGGGAACCCATGATGGGGATGCCTCGCCCTCGTCCAAGCCCATCGTTATCGATATCTCCAAAGACACAAAATATCTTGTTTTTAAGCTTAATTACTAATGACATGTGTTCAGCTAGCTACGCTTGTTAAGCATGTTTTTTACATGTTGCATGTGTTGCTCCTACCTTCTCCTATGCAATCTGACCTTCTATTATGTTATATTGTGCAATCTGATGCTCATTTAACTGTTTGGTTCATTTGTTTTGGTAATCATATCCAATGTGATGTTTGATTATTGTTGGTACAATTTTGTTTTGTTATGCATGTGAAACTCACAATTGCTATATTTCATAGTTCTTATCATGTTTGGATTTTCCCATGTGGATTGAATTCATATGTTGGATCTGCAATGCGTTTATTTTCATTAACATATTTTAGTGATAGCATGGCAAATCTCACTTAAAACCTGATCAATATCTATTCTTAAACATGTTACAGGGGGAACAATAGGAGACACTGAAGTTTACAATCGAGGTTTGCACTTTCACGATCCTTTGGCTAAAAGCACATTATTGTGCAATTGCAGGAACCATTCTAATACTTAGGTTTCTAATAATAATTTATTCTTGCACATGTAGGAACTGATGTAAGAGGTTTACACCCACTGTTCGACCCATTTTGCATGTGGGGAAATGATGTGTTCATGAATATCAACCAAATCAAGAAACTCGGAAAGATTGTTAAGATAAAGAAATTGCGACGAAAAAACAAGTTGTTTGTCTACACAATGAACTAGACACCAGTGAACTGTAGGGTGGTACTATCTCTTTTACCTTGTCTTTTTCCCTTTGCGGCATTTCAATTTTTCAAAACGGAATTTATGCATATATTTGTTTCCAGTACTTTCCAAAGCAGATCATCGTTGAGTATGTCTGAAACCACATGTATGGTCCAGAGGCGAGGAAGGTATTCATACAACACCCACAGTATAATCTTGAAGTCTTTGTCGAGAGGATGAAGGATGGGCGGGCAACCATCCACACACGCTGGCATAAAGTTGCAAGAACCTTTGACATCAGCGAAGGCTCAATATTTGTCTTCTATTTCAACAGTTTTCTAGACGAGATTAATCTATGTATTTACCATATATGATGCTATTTTCCAAAGATTTTATATGTTGCATGTGAAACCCGGTCCTATTGTGCAATTGGGTAGCTAGGTAGTATATGCCTATATTATTTGTATACAGATGTATTTCAATTATGAAATCCTGTTTGCCGTAATACGAAATGAGATATATTGTGTGCTTGATATGAAGTGTCAATTTGTTTACTAGCTGGATTATAAATAATAGAGCAATTATCCTAATTATTGGGGTTTCATATTGCAGACGCTTTTTCATAGAATACTATGATCGATGACTTCAACAAACTCACACGGTTTCTGGAAAATTGGCGTACTGTGAACAATCACACACGACTTCCGGCTGCAAACTGTGCGCATTAGAACACCCATTCGTAAATATTTTCACATAAAACATGTGTGTGATGGACAACCCTAGGACAAACAATTTCTTATAGGCACCATGCGTGATGTCCACCCCTAACACAGACGATATTATGCATAAAAGTTTCTGTGATGTACAATACAAACTGAAACGTATGTTTGGGATTCACTATGTGGGATGCTAAGCACACTTCACACGACTTCCCCAAAATACCTGTTTCTGATGGCCCTTCCAATCGCACATGACATATTTTTCCTATCATGTGTGACCGGGAGCAGGCATCACGAACGTGTTTTTCGTATCGTGTAGGATAGCCTCCCCTATCGCCCACACATGCAAGGCGACGATTAGAGACTACGACAGGGAAAGGGGTTAAAAACTGTTTGTATAGCAGGAGCCTGCCCTAGTGTTTTGGAGCAATGTTGACCCACAAGTATAGGGGATCTATCGTAGTCCTTTCGATAAGTAAGAGTGTCGAAGACGAAGAGGAATAGAAGGAAATGACAAGCGGTTTTCAGCAAGGTATTCTCTGCAAGCACTGAAATTATTGGTAACAGATAGTTTTGTGATAAGATAATTGGTAACGAGTAACAAGTAACAAATGTAGGAAAGGTGCAGAAAGGTGTCCCAATCCTTTTTGTAGCAAAGGACGGGCCTGGACAAACTCTTATATAAAGTGAAGCGCTCCCGAGGACATATGGGAATTTTCATCAAGCTAGTTTTCATCATGCTCATTTGATTTGCGTTCGTTACTTTGATAATTTGATATGTGGATGGACTGGTGCTTCGATGCTGCCCTTACATGGAAAAACCTCCTATTTATGATTAACCTCTCTAGCAAGCATCCACAACTACGAAATAAGAATTAAGATAAATCTAACCACATCACGAGATATGAATCCAAATCAGCAACTTAGGAAGCAACACCTAAACTAGGGTTTAAGATTCTGTCACTCTAGCAACCCATCATCTACTTATTACTTCCCAATGCCTTCCCCTAGGCCAAAATAATGGTGAAGTGTTATGTAGTCGATGTTCACATAACACCACTTGATTACTTATAACAAGACTTATTGCATGTCCTTAGGAACAAACGTAACTACTCACAAAGCATGTTCATGTTCATAACCAGAGGAGTATTAATTATCATAAAGGATCTGAACATATGATCTGCCACCATGTAAACCAACTAGCATCAACTACAAGGAGTAATCAACACTACTAGCAAACCCACAGGTAGCAATCTGAGGTTTGAGACAAAGATCGGATACAAGAGATGAACTAGAGTTTGGAGAGGATATGGTTCTGGTGAAGATGTTGATGGAGATTTACCCCCTCTCGATGAGAGGATTGTTGGTGATGACGATGGCTTTGATTTCCCCCTCCGGGAGGGAAGTTTCCCCGGCAGAATAGCTCCGCTGGAGCACTAGATTGGTTTCGCACAAGTTCCACCTCGAGACAGCGGCGCTTCGTCCCGAAAGCTCTCTTATGATTTTTTTTCCAGGTCAAAACCCTTCATATAGTATAAGATGGGCATCAGGGACCTGTCAGGTGGGTCACAAGCCACCTAGGCACGATAAGGGGGGTGGGCGCGCCTGGCAGGCTTGTGACCTCCTGGTGGCCCCCCTCTGGTATTTGTTTCTCCCAATATGTTTTATATATTCCAAATCAATTATCTATAACTATTTAGGACTTTTGGAGTGTGCAGAATAGGTCCCTCGGATTTGCTCCTTTCCTAGTCTAGAATTCCAGCTGCCGCCATTCTCCCTCTTCATGTAAACATTGTAATATAAGAGAGAAAAGGCATAAGTATTGAACCATAATGTGTAATTGCAGCCCATAATGCAATAAATATCAATGTAGAAGCATGATGCAAAATCAATGTATCAAATCCCCTAGCATGGACCTTGCTTGTCCTCAAGCGAAAGCCGAGATCGTTAAATATGTCGACATGTTTAGAGATAGAGGTGTCGATAAAATAAAATACGGACATGAGGGAATCATGATCATCTTTAGAACAACAATACTTATTGATACATAATTTCTTATGCTGGAGTAAAAATTCATTCACAGGAAAAAAGTATGAACCAAGAACTTTATTGACAACTAACAAACTGTGCTCTCGGTCATTGAAGCAATTTGTAATTTATCATAACATCGGAAAGAGTCAATATAAGAGCTTGTAAGGAAAATCCACATACTCAATCATCTTTTAGTATTTCACAATTGCTAACACTCATGCGGTACTCATGAGATCAAAGCTTCAATCGGACATAGAGAAAGATAGGGGCTTATTGTTTTGCCTCCCAACTACTCACCTCAAGGGTGATGTCAGCAATCATAACTCATGATCACCCACCTCCGAGTGGATATATGTGTTTAGATAATTCCCCAACACATAATGCTTGCCAAGTGGAAAAGGCAAATATAGGAAGTGGTGAAGATCACCATTACTCTTGCATAAAGGTAAGTACTTATAAAGTAAACGCAATAGTAGGCCCTTCGTAGAGGGAAAAAGAGGTTGTCATGTGCTTTTTGTTTTTGGATGTGCAAACCCTTAATGCAAAGGAATGCCGTGTTGTATTGCCCTTTGTGATAGAAACCTTTATTATGCAGTCCGTCGCTTTTATTTCTTTACTATCACAAGTCTGTACGACGCTTATTTTCCTTTACAATAAAATATCATACATATTTAGGAGTAATTCATATTGCTTTTTGCACCGATGACAACTTACTTGAAGGATCTTTGTCAATCCATAGGTAGGTATGGTGGACTCTCATGTCAAAACTGGGTTGAGGGTATAAGGATGCACAAGTAGTATCTCTACTTGGTGCGGAAGTTTTGGCTACTATTAGGTGGAAGGAAGCACTACATGTTGGAGGATCTATAAAAATATAACTTATGTTCGTAAATGAGCAAACATAACCCATTATGTTGTCTTCCTTGTCCAACATCAACTTATTAGCATAAAATATTTTAATGAGTACTCACAATCATAATGGATGTCCAAGATAATATATTTATATGTCAACCTCTCTTTCTTTTTTACTTCCTTTTAGTTGTCCCAATGGCCAATCGCAATGTTTGTCAACTCCCAAAAAATTCAACCAACACACTTCTTATATGTGAAGTCATCACTCCCCATAAGATCATCATATATACTCTTTGCATTTATTCTATTATTATTTTATTTCTTATTTTTTTCAAGATCATAGCAAGCAAGCAAAGCCCTCACATCAAAACTACTATTTATTATGTAACTCTCGGACTCGCTTGCATAAGGGGAATAAAAAGCATAAACTCAAAGCTAGATCATACTAAAATTTTATTCTACTAGATCAAGATATAACCAAAAGGATCGAACTAATAAAACAAGAAAAGGAAAAGGTGTGATGGTGATACGATACCGGGGCACCTCCCCCAAGCGTGGCACAAGCCAAGGGGAGTGCCCATACCCATGTGTTTAGATGTCCTTCTTCGGAGGTGATGGTGATGGAGTAGGATCTATAAGCTTGTTCAATTTCCTCTTAAGCATAAAATTGTGTTCCCTCAGATCGTCTACTTCCTCCTCAATCTAAAATATCCTTTGACATAATTCTACCTTGCTCTCCTACATAAAATGAGAAGGGATAAATAGAACCTTGTGTTTTCTCCTTGTGTTTGGGAGGTTTGATTTCCTGAACTCCACATGCATATCTCCTATTTCAGGCAGGGGAGTCTCCTCTTCCTTCGAGCTTTCCTCCTCATACTTGTCTTTTGTTCATCCTCCGAGAATAATCCATAAGGATCTAGGTCCCCATAGAGCTTGGGATTGGCAAGATAATGTGATATGTAGTTCTCCCCATCAGACTCTTGGGAAGACATCTTCCTCTAAATCTGCTGCAGAAATAGCTCAAAAAGAAAACAGGAGGTATTGTCATGATACGAAAGTCCAAGCCTTAGAGAGATTATATAATTAATTTTTACCGACCCAAAGGAGTATACCACAAGAAAACGGAGTTTGGAGGGTGCACACGGTGTTCACAAGCCACCTAGGCGCGACCAGGGGGTGGCCGCGCCTAGTAGGCTTTTCACCTCCTCGTGCATCTGTCGGGCTACTTTCAATTTTCCTAATTTATTAAATATTCCAAAACCGAGAAAAAATGCTATTGGTAAAGTTTTGGAGTCGGTTTGCTTACCGTATCACATACCTATTCGTTTTCGGAGTTTGAAACATTCCGGTAGGTCTCCCTAATATACTCCTTTGGAGTTATGGCATTGATAATATTGGTTTCCACATTTATGGGAGTACCGGAGATATAATGTTTGGTTCTTTGCCCGTTTACCACCTTCGGATTTGTGCCTTCGGCATTGTTGATCTTGATGGCACTAGAACAATATACTTCCTCGACAATGTAGGTCCCTTTGCATTTAGAGAGAAGTTCTCCTGCCAGAAATCTTAAATGAGAATTCTATAGCAAGACATGGTCACCTACATTGAATTCACGGTTCTGTATCCTTTTATCATGCCATCTCTTAACCTTTTCTTTAAACAACTTGGCATTCTCATAGGCCTGGGTTCTCCATTCATCAAGTGAGCTAATGTCAAATAACCTCTTCTTACCAGCAAGTTTGAAATCATAATTGAGCTCTTTGATTGCCCAATAAGCTTTATGTTCTAGTTCTAGAGGTAAGTGACATGCTTTACCATAAATTAATTTATATAGAGACATACCCATAGGGTTTTTATAAGCTGTTCTATAAGCCCATAATGCATCATCAAGTTTCTTAGACCAATTCTTTCTAGATCTATTAACAGTATTTTGCAAGATCAATTTAATTTCTCTATTGCGTAATTCTACTTGGCCACTAGACTAAGGATGCTAAGGAGATGCAATTATATGATACACATAATACTTAGCAAGCAATTTATGGAAGGCACCATGAATAAAGTGTGAACCACCATCAGTCATTAAATATCTAGGGACTCCAAATCTAGGGAAAATAACTTCTTTCAGCATTTTAATAGACGTGTTATCATCAGCACTACTAATTGGAATAGCTTCTACCCACTTTGTAACATAGTCAACAACAACTAGAATATGAGTATACCCATTGGACATTGGAAAAGGTCCCATATAAGCAAAACCCTAGACATAATATGGTTCAATAAAAAGAGAGTAATTCATAGGTATTTCCTGATGTCTACTAATATTGGCAATTCTTTGACATTCATCACATGCCAAGAAAATCTTACGAGCATCCTTGAGGAGAGTAGGCCAATAAATCCCAGATTGCAATACCTTGTGTGCAGTTCTATCTCCAGCGTGGTGTCCTCCGTAGGCCTCGGAATGACACTTGAATAGGATTTGTTCCTGTTCATACTCAGGTACACAATGTCTAATAACACCATCTACTCCTTCTGTATAAAGGTGTGGATCATCCCAAAAATAATGTCCTAAATCAAAGAAGAACTTTTTCTTTTGTTGGTATGTGAAACTAGGCGGTATAGATCTAGCAACAATGTAATTAGCATAATCAGCATACCAAGGAGCGTTACACGAAGCACTTATGATAGCTAATTGTTTATCAGGAAAACAAACATCAATAGGTAGTGGGTCATCAAGAAAATTTTCTAACCTAGACAAGTTATCTGCTATGAGGTTATCAGCACCTTTTCTATCAACAATATGCCAGTTAAATTCTTGTAGCAGAAGGACCCATCTAATAAGTCTTGGTTTAGCATCTTTCTTTTCCATAAGATATTTAATAGAAGTAATGATCAGTGTGAATAGTTACTTTGGGATCAACAATTAAGGTCTGAACTTATCACAAGCAAACACAACTGCTAAAAATTCCTTTTCAGTGGTAGCATAGTTTCTTTGAGCGATGTCTAGAGTTTTACTCGCATAATGGATAACGTTTAATTTCTTATCAAATCTTTGTCCTAGAACAGCACCAACGGCATAATCACTAGCATCACACATAATTTCAAAGGGTAGGTTCCAATCAGGTGCTTGAACAACAGGTGCAGAAATCAAGGCATTCTTAAGAATTTCAAATGCTTCTACAGAATCATCATCAAAAACGCATGGAACATCGTTTTGCAAAAGATTAGTGAGAGGCCTAGAAATCTTAGAGAAATATTTAATAAACCTCCTATAGAAACCAGCATGACCAAGGAAACTTCCTATACATTTGATATCCATAGGACATGACAATTTTTTCAATAGCATCAACTTTGGCTTTGTCAACTTCAATACCTCTTTCGGAGATTTTGTGTCCCAAGACAATGCCTTCATTCACCATAAAGTGGCACTTCTCCCAACTCATTACAATATTAGTTTCTTTGCATCTCTGCAAAACTCGATCAAGGTTGCTTAAACAATCATCAAAAGAAGTTCTGTAAACGTGAAAATCATCCATAAAAAGCTCAACAATCCTTTCATAGAAATCGGAGAATATAACAGTCATACATCTATAGAAAAGGTAGCAGGTGCATTGCATAAACCAAAAGGCGTACGTCTATAAGCAAAGGTGCCAAAAGGGCAAGTAAAAGTGGTATTCTCTTGGTCCTCTTTTGATACAGGTATTTGAGAGAAGCCAGAATAACCGTCTAGAAAGCAAAAATGTGTGTGTTTGGATAGTCTTTCTAGCATTTGATCAATAAAAGGTAGAGGGTAATGATCTTTCCTAGTAGCTTTATTAAATTTCCTAAAATCAATTACCATTCTATACCCTGTAACAATTCTTTGCAGGGTCAATTCATTTTTATCATTAGGAACAACGGAAATACCTCCTTTCTGAGGGACACAATGAATATGACTAACCCATCTACTATCAGGAATAGGATAAATAATACCTGCCTCCAAAAGCTTTAATATTTCATTTCTTACCACTTCTTTCATTTTAGGATTTAACCGTCATTGGTGATCAACAACTGGTTTAGCATCGGGCTCCATATTAATTTTATGCTGACATAGAGTGGGACTCATGCCCTTAAGATCATCAAGAGTATATCCAATAGCAGCACGGTGCTTCCTCAGAGTTTTCAATAATCTTTGTTCTTCATGCTCTGAAAGGTTAGCACTAATAATAAAGGGATGTATCTTCTTTTCATCAAGATAAGCGTATTTCTGAGTATCCGGTAATTGTTTAAGCTCAAACACAGGATCACCCTTGGTTGGAGGAGGATCCCCAAGTATGTCAACACGCAAGTTATGGTTCAAAATAGGGTGATGATCAAATAAAATCTTATCTATTTCATTACTTTCATTCATATGCATATCGTTTTCATGTCTAGCATATATTGTTCTAAGGGGTCAGCAGGAGGCAAAGCAATAGAAGCAAGACCAATAATTTCATCCTTACTTGGCAATTCTTAATCATGGGGTTGTCTACGAAATTTAGAGAAATTAAACTCATGATACGCATCCCCAAAACTTACAGTAATAGTTTCCTTCTCACAGTCTATCCTCGCATTTATAGTATTCAAGAAAGGTCTACCAAATATAATGGGACAAAAATCAGCTTGTGGGGAACCAAGGACATGAAAATCAGTAGGATATTTTATTTTCCCACACAAAACTTCAATATCTCTAACAATCCCAACTGGTGCTATAGTATCACTATTAGCAAGCTTAATTGTGACATCAATTTCCTCTAACTCAGTTGGTGAAGTATCATTCATAATTTCTTAGTATAAGTTAAAGGGAATTGCGCTCACACTCGCACCCACATCACACAAGCCATGATAACAATGATCTCCTATTTTAACAGAAACAACAGGCGTGCCAACAATAGGTCTATGTTTATCTTTAGCATCAATTCTAGCAACTTCATCACAGAATTGAATAACATGCCCATCAATATTATCAACCAAGAGATCTTTAACCATAGAAATACTTGGCTCAACTTTAATTTGTTCAGGAGGTGTAGGTGTTCTAGCATAGCTTTTACGAACCACAGTTGAAGCTTTCGCATGTTCCTTTATTCTAACAGGGAAATGTGGTTTCTCAATATAAGCAACAAGAATAACAGGATCAACATTATTTTCTTATTCAACTTTAATAGGTTCAACTGCTTTCACTTCAATGGGAGGATGATATTTAAACCACTTCTCCTTAGCGAGATCAACATGAGCAGCAAAATATTCACAAAAATAAGCTACTATCTCAGAGTCAAGTCCATATTTAGTGCTAAATTCACAAAATCATCGGTGTCTAAAAAGGATATAACACAATCAAACTTAAGGCTTATACCTAACTCCTTACCTTCGTCGAGTTCCCAATCTTCAGAGTTGCGTTCAATTCTTTCCAATAAATTCCATATGAAGTCAATATCTTTCTGCATATAGGAACTAACACAAGAAGTATCGAGCATGGATTGATCATTACGAGAAAGTTGAGCATAAAAAATCTGAATAATAATTTCTCTTGAGAGCTCATGATTGGGGCATGAATATAACATTGAATTAGGCCTCCCCCAAGCTTGAGCGATTCTTTCTCCTTCACGAGGCCAAAAATTATAGATATAATTCCGATCACGATGAACTAGATGCATAGGATAGAACTTCTGATGAAATTCCATTTTCAATCGGTCGTACCTCCATGATCCAATATCATCACATAGCCTATGTCATGTCAATTCCTTCTCCTTCAAATATAAAGGAAATACCTTCTTCTTGAAGTGATCCTCGAGCAGACCAGCAAGCTTAAATAATCAACATAGATTAGATGCAAATCAGGATGTAGTGTTCCATCTCCTGATAAGGTATGCCAATAGTTTCTCTATCATATGTGAACGAATTTCATAATAAATATTTTCAATAGGTTCAGTAGGTTGAGGGGCAACTCTTTGTGCTTCTAGTCAAGGTGCAGATACCCTGAACAAACCCCTCAAAGGATTACTTTCCATAGTAACAAGTAATAGTAAATTTCAGCACACTATATAATTTTTTCCTTACCAGATTCCACTTACCAAGGGCACTTCACTCGCCGGCAACGGTGCCAGAAAAGATTCTCGATGACCCAAAATTATTGTGGATATATCGTAATCCTTTCGATAAGTAAGAGTGTCGAACCCAACGAGGAGCATAAGGAAATGACAAGCGGTTTTAGTAAGGTATTCTCTACAAGCACTGAAATTATCGGTAACGGATAGTTTTGTGATAAGATAATTGGTAACAAGTAACAAGTAACAAATGTAGCAAAGGTGTAGCAAGGTATACCAATCCTTCTTTGTATCAAAGGATAGGCCTGGACAAACTCTTATATAAAGTGAAGCGCTCCCGAGGACACATGGGAATTCCCGTCAAGCTAGTTTTCATCATGCTAATTTGATTCGCGTTCGTTACTTTGATCATTTGATATGTGGGTGGACCAGTGCTTGGGTGCTACCCTTACTTGGACAAACCTCCCTCTTATTATTAACCTCTGTTGCAAGTATCCGCAACTAAAAAAGAATACTTAAGATAAGTCTAACCATAGCATGAAACATATGGATCTAAATCAGCCCCTTACGAAGCAACGCATAAACTAGGGTTTACGCTTGTGTCACTCTAGCAACCCATCATCTACTTATTACATCCCAATGCCTTCCCCTAGGCCCAAATAATGGTGAAGTGTTATGTAGTCGACGTTCACATAACACCATTAGAGGAGAGACAACATACATATCATCAAAATATCAAACAAATACCAAATTCACATGATTACATATAACAAGACATATCCCATGTCCTCTGGTACAAACGTTACTACTCACAAAGCATGTTCATGTTCATAATCAGAGAAGTATTAATTATCATAAATGATCTGAACATATGATCTTCCACCAAGTAAACTAACTAGCATCAACTACAAGGAGTAATCAACACTACTAGCAACCCACAGGTACAAATCTGAGGTTTGAGACAAAGATCGGATGCAAGAGATGAACTAGGGTTTGGAAAGGATATGGTCCTAGTGAAGATGTTGAAGGAGATTGACCCCCTCTCGATGAGAAGATCGTTGGTGATGATGATGGCTTTGATTTCCCCCTTCGGGAGGGAAGTTTCCCTGGCCGAACAACTCCGCCGGAGCTCTAGATTGGTTCTACCCAAGTTTTGCCTCGAGACGGCGGCGCTTTGTCCCGAAAGCTCTCTTATGATTTTTCCAGGTCAAAACCCTTCATGTAGCAGAAGATTGGCGTCGGGGACCTGCCAGGTGGGTCACAAGCCACCTAGGCGCGGACAGGGGGTGGCTGTGCCTGGCAGGCTTATGACCTCCTGGTGGGCCCCTCTGGCATTTGTTTCGCCCAATATTTTTTATATAGTCAAAAATAATTCTCTGTAACTTGTCAAGACTTTTGGAGTTGTGGAGAATAGGTCTGTCAGATTTGCTCCTTTCCTAGTCCAGAATTCTAGCTGTCGGTATTCTCTCTTCATGTAAACCTTGTAAAATAAGAGAGAAAAGGCATAATTATTGTACCATAACGTGTAATAACAACCCATAATGCAATAAATATCAATATAAAAGCATGATGCAAAATGGACGTATCAAGAAACCCACCTCGAAGACATTGAGAGAGAACTATCCTATGAGGATAAACCCAAACACCTAGAGCTAGTGTGTTTGAGCATCACCGAAGTCGTTTTGTTCTGACAGAACTGGAGACTTATTGTACTTGAAGACTATGATCTTCTAGACGGTTTGGCATGTGGGTCTAGAGCATCCAAGAGTCATTGTGGATTGCCGGGTGACCAAGTTTGTACGGGTTTTGGATGTCTCCCCTGAAGACTTACCAGAGTGATTGGTTGTGATCTAAGTGACCTGTACTCAAGGGGAACAAGGTAAAGCTGAGGTAATTTGAGTTGAATCTCAACCTCCCAACCAGACGTACAGTTGTCACAACAACTGGAACTGGTCCAACAAACCCCGAGTCTTTGTCAATCAACTCATTCTACCTTTCCACTCGTTTACATATTGTTTTGTACTCTGAAGCCTTTGCTTAACTGTCTTTGACTGAAGATATTCACTCAATAAATTCATCTAATTAGTACATGTCTTCGTACTACTCTAGTTTATCTTCGATACAATTCTATTGTGTGATGACTATGCTTTCCTTATCTAAATGTATTCATGCCATGCCTAGATCCTTGACTCTTATCCCTATTCGATCCTGAAATTGTTTTCGCTTACTTCGAAGACATTTACAGTTTCAAATATTTTTTAAAATTACCTATTCACCCCCCTCTAGCTGATTACTAGCAGTTTCAATCGGTATCACAGCAATGTACTCCCTTGTTTTGTGTTTCAGTTTGACCACATGGAGTTTTAGCTATGTCGACTTCATGGATAATCAAGGTCTCTGTTTGTCGGTGCACTAGAGTTTTGGGCTCTCCAATGCCCCTTACTCCTGCATGGGCAGTAGTAGCCACCCTGGCAACAAGGACCCATTAGGTACAAACACAGAAGAATCAAGACCCCCGACAAGACCTTGCCAGAAGGGCTATTGAACCCCCAAGCAAGACAAGGCCCCGGCAAGGCGAGGCCCCGGCAAGGCGAAGCCCCGGCAAGACCCGCCAGGAGATAGGCCAGGTGTCGATCCGCCTGGACGTGTGTTGCGGCATCGACTTTGGAGGGGGGCTAAGCCGTGCTGATGGGACAGGCTCCCGTCTCGTCCCACAGACGGATAAAGATGCCTGACGGTGCATTAAATGCGTCTGTCCTACTCCGTCAGTGTTAGGTATGATAGCACTGTAGCTCTGTACACCCCATGTATGCACTGTACCCCATGATTGGGATCCCCTTCAGAGTATAAAAGGACGCCCGGGGTGATACGGTAGAGGACCTTTTTTAGAATTTTGGACTTTTGGCTGGGGAATCTTTGGACCTTCTAGCTCACACATGTGGTAGCTTCTCATAGTGCCCCTGTACCAAGAACCCTAAGAACACTTTCAATAAACCCAAGAAGGAGTAGGGTTTTATACATCCTTGTGACCCAAACCTGGGTAAAGATCCCCGTGTGCTATTCATCAGACCCGCCCTTTGCGCGAGCCTTCTCCCCTACTGAACCCAAAGGGGTCTCTCCGATCCCATAGGTGCTCGTTCCCCACAACATCTTAGGCGCCCCAGGTAAGGGCCTAGGTCGTGTGAACTAGTTCTGGTGATCAGCGCGCCAGTTTCTTCATACTCATCGTGGCCATGGCCCCAAAGAAGAAGGGCCTGACAGCGGTTGGCGCATCCACGTGCTCCCTCCCTGTATCTGCGCAGACAGGAGATGTCATGGACACGGGTGGAGGAGGAGGAGGAGGAGGTTCAGAACTTCGGTGATGCTCCGGTGATCAAGGCCAAGCAAGCAGCGACGCTCACCACGGAGACGCCCATGGCGGCGGCAGGAACCCCCGTGCTCATGGATCTCAAGACGGAGCAGTACCGCCTGTGGGTCGTACGGCGAACTCTGGGAGTAGAAGGTTATCTTCCAGGGCACCCATGTCGGCGCCTACACCACAACCTTCCCAGGACACACGCGAAGAGCCACGCCATGGTGCCCGCAGCTCTCAACGCCCCCATGGAAAAGCTCCTCGACATCACTCCCAAGGTGCGCAGGACCAGCATGCTAGTGGGAGTGTCGTGCCGTTGCGGGATCGCGGGGGTGCTCCTTCTAACACATTTAGAAGTCAGAGCACCTCGCGTTCCTTGCGTCATTCGCTCCAGACCACATCGGAGGAGGCGATGGCATGGGCACAACTACTCCTAAACTTCCCTCCTGCTATGGAGAAGCTCGACGAATGGAGAGCCACATATGGAAGAAGACCGACAAGGCCTCTGGCGCACATTCCAGCAAGCGCACCTCCTCCGAGAGCTGCGCTCTCATTGACGATGTGTCGGAGAGCTCGACCGGCAAGAGCAAAAAGTCTAAGGTTGCTCTGCCAGAGACCAAGAAGGTTCCCGCCAGGGAGGACGGCACGGGGGGAACTTTCACCATAAGTTCCACCCTTGACGACAAACAAGAAAGCGCGCTCGTTGCCTTCCTATAGACGAATGTCGATGTGTTTGTGTGGCAACCATCTGATATCCTCGGTGTTCCCAACAAGATGATTGAGCACCACCTTGCCATTTGCCCACATGCGCAGCCTGTCAAGCAGAAGGTCCGGAAGCAAGATTTGGTGCGGCAAAAATTTATTGTCGAACAAATCAAGAAACTTGAAGCGGCTGTCTTGATAAAAAGAGTACTCCACCCAACATGGTTGGCCAATCCAGTCGTAGTGCACAAGGCGAATAGAAAATGGAGGTTGTGCATTGATTTCATAGACATCAAGAAACCCTGCCCCAAAGATCCTTTTCTCTTGCTGCACATTGATCAGATTGTGGACTCCACCGCCGGTTGCGACTTGTTATCTTTCCTTGACGCCTATTCTGGTAATCATCAAATTTTCATGGCCAAGGAAGACAAGGAGAAGACCGCATTTATCACCCCATGTGGTACGTATTGCTTTTTGTGTATGCCTTTCGGGTTGAAAAGTGCTAGTTCTACTTTTGCAAGAGCGGTCCAGATTGGTTTTGAGCCCCATCTACATAGAAATATGGAAGCTTATATGGATGATATAGTGGTCAAAACCAAGGGCAAGGCTACACTCATATAAGAACTAGAATAAACATTTTCCAACCTGCACAAGATCAACATGAAGCTCAACCCTGAGAAGTGTGTGTTCTGCGTCCCATCTGGCAAGCTTCTTGGGTTCTTTGGATCTGTATGAGGAATATAAGCAAATCTCGACAGGATCAAAGCGACTGAGAAAATTGAAGCACCAAGACGAGTCAAAGATGCGCGTCGTCTTGTCGGCTGTGTTGTTGTGCTGAGTAGGTTCATTTCAAAATCTGCTGAGTGCGCCATGCCCTTTTTCGAAATCTTGAAGAAGGCAGGTCCAATGAAATGGACTCCGAAAGCGGAGGCAGCGCTGCAGGATTTGAAGAAGTACCTATCCTCTCCGCCTGTCCTAGTCGCACCAAAACCACAAGAGCCATTGCTGCTATATCTGGCGGCAACAAATCAAGTGGTAAGTGTTGCACTAGTGACTGAAGGAGAATTCGATCAAGAAGCAGCGGTAATGGCAGGGCTGCCCAGCGACGAGCCAGGACATTCCCCGACAGGATGTGGTGCTAGCAAGGGAGGATCTGCGCAGTTGAACCAGGCAATTAAGAAGAAGAAAGTGGTGTAGCGCCAAGTCTATTTTGTTAGCTCCCTATTGTAGGGGGCTAAGTCGAGATATTCTGGCATGCAAAAGTTGCTTTTCGGCCTTCTTATGGCCCTGAGGAAGCTGCGCCACTACTTCCAAGCACATGAGATCACCGTTGTCACTCGCTTTTCGCTACAGCGGATCTTGCGAAACCCAGAAGCTACCGATAGGATTGTGGAGTAGGCTTTGGAACTATCAAGCTTTGGTCTTAAGTTTGAAAGCACTTTGACCATTCAGAGCAGGGCCTTGACGGAGTTCATTGCAGAGTGGAGCCCAACACCCGATGAAGAAGTTCCAAAGTCAACTCTCCCCGGTAAGGAAACCGGTCAAGAATGGATCATGTATTTTGATGGAGCTTTCTCGCTGCAAGGCACTGGTGCCAGAGTGCTGCTTGGCTCACCCACTAGAGAGCACCTCAGATATGTGATTCAGATTCACTTTCCCTGGGAGAGATCAATGAACAAAACTGCCGAGTATGAAGGGCTACTTGCCGGTCTCAGGATCGCGGCAGACCTTGGGATCAAGAAACTTTTTGTTAGGGGTAATTCTAAACTTGTCTTAGGCAAGTGAACAAAGATTACAAGAGCTCGTTGATGGAAGCTTATGTAGATGAAGTGAGGAAGTTGGAAGAACATTTTGACAGCCTGCAAATGGAGCACATTCCACGTGTAGAGAATAGCGTTGTTGATGGCCTGTCAAAGTGTGATCCCCTTAAGTTACCTGTGGAACCAGGAACTTTCGTGCTCCGACTAACTCAACCCTGTGTGACACCATCAACTGGGCAAGAGAAGAGAAGGAAGTTAAGTTCCAGCAAGTATTTCCTGGTAGAGCTCCCAGAAGCCACGGCGAAGAGGTTGCCAGGGACAATGACAGGCTTGTCGATGAGCATTGTGCTCCGATAGGGCCCTCGGCTCTCGCCGTGGAAGCATGCATTCCTGCCAGGTTTGCTGGCGAGCAGCAGCCTCCGGTGGGCCCTCAGGCCCTTGCCATTGAGACGGAAACTCCCCCGGCAGAAGATATGCCTTTAGTCCTTGTTGTCAAGCCCCGAGCTCCAGCATGGGCGCAACACATTGTCCGATTCCTTCAAACAGGAGAACTCCCCGAGGAACAAGAGGAATTAGAGAAAGTAGCCTGTCGGTATAGTATGTACCAGTTCATGGACAACGTCTTGTATAGAACAAAGGCTGAACGGTGTGAAACTCAAATGTATTTCTCGGGAAGATGGACATGAGTAGTTGGCAGAGATACATAGAGGCATATGTGGATCCCACATAGGATGAAGAGCACTTGCCCGAAAGGCATTTTGGCAAGGTTTCTTTTGGCCCACTGCCCTCTAGGATGCAACGGCATTAGTAACCAAGTGTGAAGCATGCCAGTTTCATTCGAAGAGATTACATCAACTAGCTCAAGCCCTTCAAATGATGCCTCTCTCCTGGCCATTTTTGTTCTGGGGGCTTGACATCTTGGGCCCCTTTCCCCGCGTTGCCAGGGGCTTTGAGTACTTGTACGTCACAATCAACAAGTTCAGAAAGTGGCTAGAAGTGGAAGCAGTGAGGAAGGTGACATCACAATCAGTCGTCAAGTTCTTCAAAGGACTAGTTTCCCACTTTGGTATTCCCAATAGGATCATCACTGACAACGGCACACAGTTCACGAGCCGCACCTTCATGCAATATGTCCAAGACCTTGACAGCAGAATCTGTTTTGCTTCCGTTGCCCACCCGAGGAGCAGCGGCCAGGCGGAAAGGGCTAACGCTGAAGTGTTGTGAGGCCTCAAGATGAGAACTTTTGACAAGCTGCATATGTGCAGAAGGCACTAGATTGATGAGTTGCCGGTGGTTCATTGGTCAATCATAACAACACCAAATCGAGCCATTAGCCGGACACCCTTCTCCCTCGTCTATGGGGAGGATGCAGTTCTCCCCATAGAACTCATATACGGCTCGCCTCGAGTGCTCGCTTATGATGAGCTTGAGCAATAACAGCTGCGGCAAGATGACGCGATGCTCCTTGAGGAAGACCGTCTTCAGGTTGTTGTGAGAGCTGCACGCTACCAGCAAGCTTTGCACCGCTACCATAGTTGCAAGGTAATTGCCAGAAGTCTTGAGGAAGGCGACCTTGTTCTTCGGCGAGTTCAGTCCGCCAAGAATTCCAACAAGTTGGTGCCAAAGTGGGAAGGCTCTTATCGGGTAGTGCGAGTCACTAGGCCTGGTGCAGTCCGCCTGGAGACCGAAGATGGCATCCCAATGAGCAACTCCTGGAATATCGAACATCTTCGCAAGTTCTACCCATAAGGCGCGGTTGTCGGGCCTCCTTGCAACCACCTTTTGTACAAGTCTTGTCGCTGAAGCATGTAAAGCTTGGTACAAAGCCAGGCTTAGATCCTGTGCGTACTTCAATAAAGATAAATGTTCTGCAATCTTGATCGTTAATGTTTACTTATGTGCGTGTTTGTCTGAGATATTGCATTACACTTTCTCCTGGCAAGGGCCAAGGTTCCATATCCATATTTTCTCTTCTTTCTTTTTCTCAAAGGATAGAAAGTCACCTTGCGTGCAGCTTTGCCGGGGGGAAAGGTGGTAGGGATACTTATGAGCGACGTCCCAAAAAAACTTGCCAAAAGTAGTACGGCAACAAAAAGATAAGTTGCAAAAACCCCAAGTGAATTCTTGCCGTGGAGTTATTTCCCTTGGGCGATCTTGATTTCTGTATGGAAAACCTGCACATGGTGGAACCTTGTTGCAATTGGTTGCGTCCCTATTGTCAAAATCGGCGGATCTCGGGTAGGGGGTCCCGAACTGTGAGACTAGGTTCGACGGTAACAGGAGATGAAGGGGACACGAGTTTACCCAGGTTCGGGCCCTCCTATGGAGGTAATACCCTACGTCCTGCTTGATTGTATTGATGGTGTAAGGGGTTACAGAGTTGATCTACCTCGAGATCGTATGTCTAACCCTAGGTGAGTTGTTCTGTCCCTACCCCCTAAAACCCTCCAACTTATATAGATGCCAGGCGTGCCCTTAGCTTACACATGGTCGGTAACATGCGGAAGAGATAACTTGCCTAACTACAGCTAATAACTTGGAGAACACGTCTAGACTCCATGAAGCTTCTATCCTGGCGCAGATGGCCCTCGAACCTCCGATGCTTGCCTTGTGGCCCATATAGTCCGGCCCATGAATAGTGGTTGGCTATCCAAGGACCCCTTAATCCAGGACTCCCTCAGTAGCCCCAGGCCTGGCCTTTAATGCCGATATATATTCAGTTGATTCCCTCACGTCGTTGTCTTTGGCTTGTGAGGTGAGTCCCTCATCCTTCTCTGTTCGGCATCTGACCAGTCTTTGGTAAGATCCCAAGCGTCACGGGCGCAGGTTATTATAATAACTAAAGAAGTTCCTTGATTTTCGTGCGTCATGGGGAGGTGAGTGGTCAGCGACTTTTTGAATCCTTCTCCTCCTCAATGAAGGCACCAACCCATTTAACCAAACAAAATTGCGATTCAAACCACATCTTCTTCCTCCCCATGGTCAGAAACTTCCAGCGGAAGCTTTATGCACAACATGGCTAATGCTCCCAGTTCCTCAAAGTGCCCTTACAGCTAACGCCCAGGCGACTGGATCAGCTGCTCTGTCACACTTCTGCGGCTCCACAACCTGGAGACCCACGGATATCTCCCATCATCAGATCTGGTGGCAACCCGCGCTGGTCTACTCGCTTATGGGGACGAGGTCTTCGACGAGCACTTCCCTAATCCAAACAAAGGAGAGCATGCTTGCTTCATTTCGTTCCTCCTCCGAGGCCTTGGATTTCCAGTCCACCCATTCTTGAGGGGGTTACTAGAATTCTACGGAATTCAACTCCACCATCTCACCCCGGGGCCGATCCTGCACATCTTGGGTTTTGTTGCCCTTTGCGAGATGTTCTTAGGGTGCGAGGCTCACCTCGATCTGTGGAGGAAATATTTCTGCTTCGTCCCCCGAACTCAGTACAAGGCCATATTAGAGATCGGCGGAGCCTAAGTATGCCGCATAGCGGGGACGAGGTACCCGATGAACACGTCGAAGAAATCCAAAGAATGGAATTCGGAGTGGTTCTATATTGAAGACGTCCCCCAGTTCAAGCCAACTCAGACAAGTCTGCCCCAATACTCCGACCTTCTCCCAAAGAAAAGTTACAACTGGTGACCCAAGGACTCATCTTAGGAGGAGAGCATCGAACTGCAACGCCTGGCCAGGCAAGTGCGGATGCTTGCCCATCACCAACTGACCATGATTGACATCATGGCCACCGCTATCTCCCGGTGCGTGCAGCCCCTCCAACAAAGGTGCACCCCTTATGGTGATACAACGGGACAAGTGATGCTACGTGTTCCCGAAAATTAGGTTATGCCAATCCAACAGCGCTAGCCGCCGCACTTGCCGACCTACACAAACTAGAGCAAGAAGACTTCATCTTGTGGTCAACCAAAGAAGGGTATTCGGCCCACAATCCAATCAAATAGGTATGCTCTCCTTTTTTAATCACAAAATAGTTCGGGTCTTCATTCCGCATTCTTAATTGACCGAGGCCTTGGCATGAATAGGAATGGAGGAGCTTCATCGAGACAGTCAACTGTCCGGCTCCTCAACCTGAGAATCTTTCACGTGACAATGGTTCGGGTTTCAATGAGGACCCGAATCTCCTTCTCGACCTCGAGAATGGAGTCTATCATCGGGACAACATTGTCTAGACCCCGGTGGCAATCATAATCGATTACCCCGAGCCATTCTCTATTCTGTCCACGGGCAAGAAGAAAAACTCCTGCCGAAAGAGGCTTGCTACTAAGAGTGCCCCGGACACGCCAGTCCTATCCCCCAAGCATTGCCGATCAGCACGTCCTGCGCCAGCAGCCGAAGCCGAAGATGACTCAGAGGACGGCCGGGCCCCTGCAAAGGAGCCGGACACACGGACGAATCCACCAGTCCGCACATCCCATAGGTACACTGCTCGGATTTATCATGATGCTCGGCAAAATATTATAACCGCTTGGTCTTTTCCTAGGCAAAACACCCAATCTTCACCTTCCGAGGGGGCATCCCGGATGTCAGGTGATGCTCAAAGCTCCCAGGCCACCGTCCATGCGACTTCCGCTACGGAAGCCCTCATGGCGGGTCCGATGCTCGCCGAATTTGGTGATGGAGTATCCGTCACCAAATCGGAAGTGGAGAGCATCGTGCATCATCGGCACTGATAGGAGGACATGCGACACCTAGTTTTCTACATCTAGGAGTTCGGCGCACTGCGCTTGGCAGATGCACACCTCAGGGCCGCCTGAGCTGGATTCGGTGAAGCTATGAAGCTGATAACAACCAGTATTTAGGTAAGTGGTCGGATTTCGTAGTGTCAGTATACTTGTATAAGCCTAGTAGCCCCCGAGCCTTAATTTGATTTTGAAAAAATGAATTAAGGATCTCACAACTGTTTGACTGCTAACGCAGGCCTCAAAGAAACAGTCCGAGCAATTGGCCAAGGCCCTCGAGGAGAGTCGCACGGAGGTGCAGTTCATGAAGGCCGAACTAGCAGAAGTGAAAAGTTTCACGCGAGAGGCCCATGGTAAGTGTGCTTTTATTGTTAGTCAATAGGACATATGGATTTCATGCCTGACATATGGATTTCGTGTACCAGCCGAATCAATAGAACATATGGAAAGGCAGCTGGAAGAAGCCCGGGATTCACAAAGGTATGCAGAATCCCAGCAGCAAGCCAGCTATCTCATTATTCAAAAATAGGCCGATGAAATAAAGGGTTTGAAGACTCAATTGGCCCAAGCTCAAGAAGAAAATCAAAATCTTCGGAGGGACATATTCGGTAAATACAACTCCTCTATGAGTAAGTATGTCCGATGCATAGAATGATAATAATCGCGCTTGTTGTCCTGTGTACAGGTCTCCTGACCAGACATCCTGAAGAGGAGATTGAATTGTTAAAAGGGGACCTTCTGAAGGACCTGACCACTCTCCACAAGCATGTGCAAAAGGCGATGAAGGGGATGGTGAAGGCATTATGGCCCACCGAAGAGCCACTCGAAGGGTTGGCTGCACTTGTGGATCGATTTAAGGGGCTCAGTGTAGGTTCGAGCTGTGGAAGACTTCGGCCTCCCATGAAGGAGCACGGGAGGCATGGGAAATTATCAAGACCTGTTTCACGGGACTAAACTCCGAGCATATGGTGCGGGTTGGTCCTGTGGGATTGGATGGAAAGTAAGTACCACTCGGCCTGGTATATGACCAGGTGATGCCCACCTCCCGGCTCTCGCAAGCAGACTGCCCCCCTCTCCACAATAATCGAGGATCTCGATCAACAGCCAAATATGTAATTTGCATATACATGTGTAAAACAATATGTGTTGTAAACTTTGTCTTAACCAGCCATCGGCTTCTCCCTCCCGAGTGAAGAGCTCGGGAGTGTTCCTTCCTATTATTCCTTCGCCGAATAGCGAAATTGTATTCGAGGAACCAAGCAATCTGGCCATGTGGTGCAAACATATAGAAAGCACACAGAAAGATATGTTATATTACGATATAGCGTAAGAAACACCTTCCGATGAAAATAGTACCACTAATGATACCTTTCGTCAGGGTTATACGAATAACATAGATGGGAATCCGCATACTTGAGACTAAGTGTCCTTTTGTAATAAGAGACCCAATCAACAGAAAAAGCAAACAGTACCAGATACGGTGTTTCCGTCATAGCCGATCAATTGTCTACATAAGATAGCTAGCTTTTGGCTTCACCTGTCTCAGGTACGTGTCCAGATGACCCAGTCATAACAATCCCATCTTGGCAAAGTCTTAGTTCGACCTGATGCATATAATAGCTTAAACATGACAAAAGAAACATGCGCTTACAATTGGTGCGGGCAAAAATTGCCATAGACAAGGATGGCTACTAAAAGCAGTCCCCATGTGTTGTGTTCGGATGTAACACTCTATGATGTATGCCGATGACCTTAGTGCAGGATCGGTTTAGCCGAACATAGGAAGAAGAAAACTCGATCCTATCAAAACAGCAAAGTGGGAGGGAAAGGAATAAAATGTGAAAATAAAAGAAAAAGAAAAATGTAAAACGTGCGGGAATTTTGGACACGACCGGTCTATCCGTAGAAGCATCATAGGCGAGCCACGTTCCATGGGTTTGGTTCAAGGCGATTATCTGATGAGTACTGAAGATGATGGGCTCCTCCCGCGAGTACTGCATCGATGATGAAGGGCCCCTCCCACTTGGGGTTAAGTTTATGCTTCTGCTTCTCCGGGAGCTATAGGACGAGTTCACCTACATCGTATGCTTGTGCCCTGACCTCCCCACTCTGGTAGCATCGCGCTTGCTGCTGATAAAGCATAGAGCAAGCCAGAGCTATGTCGCGTTCTCCCTCCAAGGCGTCCGAGTTGTCCTGTCGATCCAACTCGGCTTCCTTTTCCTCGTACATGCGCACTCGTGGTGCGTCGTGAATAATGTCGCAGGGGAGGACTGCCTCAACCCCATAGACCATGAAGAATGGTGTGAAACCCGTTGATCTATTTGGGGTGGTAGGCAGGCCCCATAGTACGGAGTCGAGCTCCTCAACCTAATGACAGTAGGACTCATAAAGAGATCGGACCAATCATGGCTTGATGTCTCTCATGATGAGACCATTGGCATGTTCGACTTGTCCATTGGCCTGCGGATGGTAGACTGATGCGTAATCGAGCTTAATGCCCATTTTCGTGTACCAGTCCTTGACCTCTTGGGCTGTAAAATTAGATCCATTATCCATTATTATAGGGTGCGGTACACCGTAATGGTGTACTACACCGGATATGGAGTCTATAACTAGTACGGACTTGGTTGATTTAACGGGGTTTGCCTCTATCCATTCAGTGAACTTGTCGACCATGACCAGTAGGTATTTGTTTTTCTTGGTCCCCCTTTAAGGGGTCCGACCATGTCAAGCCCCTAGACAATGAAAGGCCAAGTGATCAGAATAGTCAGAAGAGTTGTTGGAGGCATGTGACTTTGATTTGCGAAGAGTTGACACCCCATGCAGTGCTTGACAAGTGATTGTGCGTCCGTCCGAACTGTTGGCCAAAAAACCCGGCTCGGAAGGCCTTGCTAACTAAGGCTCTTGCCGTGGCATGATGGCCGCCCATGCCTGCATGTATTTCGGCGTGAATCGTCCACCCTTGTTCCTCGGATATGCACCGCTGTAGTACACTAGTTTTGCTTTGCCTGTATAACTCTCCCTTGTGAATCTTGTAGGCCTTGGAGCGCCGAACTATGCGTCATGCCTCTGTCTGGTCGCCGGGGAGTTCCTTTCAAAGAAGGTAGGCCAAGAAGGGCTCTGTCCAAGGTGCAATTATTGCCATTACCTCATGAGCAGAAGGCGTTTCGTTCATTACGGAGCCACCGATTATTTGGTTGTCCGGTTCGTTGATAGCGGGATAACCATGTTCGGTGTATTCGGGACAACGTTATTGTCATCGTCATGCCACACGACAAAAGGCTTAAAAAGATGTTCTAGAAAAGTGTTCTTTGGGACAAGATCGTGCTTGGCTCCTATACGAGCCAATATGTCGGCGGCTTGGTTGTTGTCGTGAGCGACATGGTGGAATTGTAGCCCCTCAAACTGAGCTGATATCTTGAGGACGGAGTTTCTATATGCCGCCATCTTCATATTTTTTGGAATCGAATTTTTCATTGATTTGGGAGATGGCTAAGTTGGAGTCTCCCCATACCTCTAGCCAGCGTATTCCCATTGATGCAGCCATTTAGAGACCATGAAGGAGGGCCTCGTATTCGGCTACATTATTTGAGTCTGCATACATGATTTGCAACACGTATCGCACGTTGTCGCCAGTGGGGGATGTGATGATAACTCCAGCCCCCAGTCGTGCCAGGGTTTTGGAGCCATCAAAGTACATTGTCCAATGGGAATATGCACTATATTCCTTGGGGAGTTCGGCCTCTGTCCATTCAGCCAGAAAGTCCGCCAACACCTATGATTTAATGGCACAACATGGCTTGTAGGTTGTTTCAAAGGGATGGAGCTCAATGGCCCATTTGGCAATGTGGCCGGTGGCGTCCCTGTTGTTGATTATATCGTTCAAGGGGACCTCCGATGCTACCATCACCGTGCACCCCTGGAAGTAGTGTCGGAGTTTCCTCGATGCCATGAATACTGTATAGGCAATTTTTTGATGATGTGGATATCTGGACTTGCATTGCGTTAGCAGCTCTGACCCATAGTATACCGGCTTTTGAGTCCAGAATTTATGCCCCTGCTCATCTCGTCCAACGACAAGCACTGCACTGACGACTTTGTTGGTGGCCCATATGTATAACAACATGGGATCACCGGTGCCTGGTGGCGTGAGTATGGGGTTGGTTGCTAGTATTGCTTTGATTGCTTCCAACGCAGCCACTGCTTCATCGGTCCATTCAAAAGTGTTGGTCCGTTTCAACAGCTTGTAGAGAGGCAGAGCCTTTTCTTCGAGGCGAGAGATAAAACGGCTTAGCGCCGCTATGCACCCAGATAGCCTCTGGACATGCTTCAGCTCCGTAGGGATTGGAATCTCTGATAGAGCATGGATTTTAGCTGGATTTGCCTCTATTCCTATATGGGAGACGATGAATCCAAGTAGCTTGCCAGAGGGAACTCCAAATACACATTTTTCCGGATTGAGCCATATATCATACTTGCGTAAATTAGCAAAAGTTTCCGGATTGAGCCAGAGGGAACTCCAAATATGTGCTTGGTTTTGATTACCACATCATCCACGTATGCCTCGATGTCTTGCCGACTTGTGTAGAGAGGCAGGTTTGTATCGTGCACTGGTATGTCGCCCCAGCGTTTTTTAGCCCGAAAGGCATCATGTTGAAGCAGAATGGCCCATACGGGGTGATGAAAGCTATAGTGGCTTGACTAGATTCCTTCATTTTAGTTTGATGGTATTCCTAGTAAGCATCGAGGAAACACAATAGATCGTGTCCGGCTATGGCATCAATGATCTGGTCTATGCGTGGTAAGGGGAAAGGGTCTTTTGGGGCCTGCTTTATTAAGGTCTTTAAAATTGACACATAGCCGCCAGGACTTGTCTTTCTAAATTACCATCACCAGGTTTGCTAGCCACTCGGGGTTTTTAATATCCCGAATAAACTCGGTCTCGAGCAGTTTGGCTAATTCTTCACCAATGGCCTGCCGTTTGGGTTTGGAGAAGCGGCGCAGAGTCTGTTTCACGGGCCTAAATCCTGGAATAATGTTTAGGCTATGTTTGGCTAGCCGACATGGGATTCCACGCATATCAGAAGGATGCCGAGCAAAAATGTCCCAGTTCTCATGGAGGAAATGCCGCAAGGCTTTGTCCGTAAGGGGATTGAGCTGGACTCTGATGGACGTTGTCTTATTGGGGTCCGTTGGATGCACCTGAAATTTAATGATTTCCTCTGCGGGTTTGAAGGATGTAGACTTGGGTCTTTTGCTAAGGATCACATCGTTTCTATTTACTGTTGACTGTAGAGCGGTCATATCTTTGGCGGTAAAGGTTTCTGCTAGTGCCTCGAGGGCGAGCGCTGCCGTTTTGTTTTCGGCCCGAAGGGCTATGTTTGGATCACAGGCGATCGTGATCACTCCGCTTGGTCCTGGCATTTTTAGTTTCATATACCCATAATGGGGTATAGCCTGGAACTTTGTGAAGGCATCGCGTCCCAATAGGGCATGATAGCCACTTGGGAAGGGGACGATATGGAAGGGAAGTTCTTTAGATCGGTAGTTTTCGGGTGTGCCAAACACCATGTCCAGGATGATACATGTGCAACAACGTGCCTCCTTTCCTGGGATAATTCCCCCGAATGTTGTGTTGCTACGTTTGATGCAGGATCGGTCGAACTGCATTTTTTCCAGAGTGGCCTCATATATGAGGTTAAGACCACTGCTACCGTTCATTAGCACCTTATGTAGCCTGTATCCATCAATTATGGGATTCAAGACTACAGCGGCTAGTGAATGACTGGAAAGAGTGGGCAGCCGATAAGTGACCCCGAAAGTAATCGGTATGACTGCCCATGGGCTAGTGGCTGCCACGCGGTAGAATTTCTCGTGCTCCTTAAGAGCTCTCTTGCACCGGTTCCTCGAGGCGAAGGTTTCGTAGACAGTCCGTACTTCAGCATTAAATCCGGGTGGCAAATAAGAACGTCTACTCGATAGAGGTGTGTCGAGGACTCCACTTTTTGCGACTTGCCTGATGACCCAGCAAGCTCGAAGGATATGCGTTGGGTTCGAGTTTAGTAATAGGGAATGTATGGGGCTTGGTTTATCCAAAAGCCCGTCGAGGACATTGCGGGCCCCCAAAAGGGGCTTGTTTCTTTTCTCGACGGGTTCATACCTGGCCGGCCGGTTTGGGGGCGTCCTCCTTTTCCGAGATCCCCTAGGGTGTTCGGGGGATTTTGATTCCGAGAACACCCGCTCAGATTGCCAGACACTGTCCATGGCATAGTACTTCTGTACCAATTCGTATAGCTCCGAGAAATTTCTTATGCGTCGACAGGCTAGGGCGTTGAGAATACCCTCGTCATGGCAATTGTGAATGAAAATTGCCGTTAAATCTTGGTCACCGAGACCTTTTACTCTGGTCCTAGCGACTAGGAGACTTGCCAAGAACTGGTGGACTTATTCTCCTCGTAGCTGTCTTATGTCTTGGAAGTCTGGAGATACGGGCTTCAGTGAAAAACTTGGATTATCATCCTGGGTGGTGGGTGGGCAAAAACTGGATTCTATGTCACATTGAGTATTCGAGACCGATGACGGTCCGGTTTTGAGGTAATCCCTAGCGTCTGGCTCGTCTGCGTAGCCTTGGTGATCAGAGACCGGGGTGTAAACTATTTTCAATTCTGGATGTCGAGACGAATCCACAGCCGTACACTCGATAGTAGGGACAAGGTGGGTGACAGGAGGGACGTGAATCTCCCTATCATCAGGTTTAATCCCAAGCCGATCATAGATCAGAACCTGGTCATCCAGTATACGCATTGCTTCGAGCCAATTGAACAATTCCTTTAAGAACGAAGCGATGGCAGGGTGCGTGTCGCTGATACGAGTGGATTCGTTAAGTGGTGTGACTGTTCCAGAGTCACGCCAAAGCGGATCTATGTTCCGTTCCCCCACGGGACCTGATGACTCAAACGTCAAAGCATCCAGACTTCCAGGACCTTCTTCGAAGGTTGAGGGTTCCATTGGAACGAGTGTCCCCCGTGAATCAGCCACGGACTCTATGGTTCCGAACCTAATACTCTGATTCAGGGGAAACCTTCTGATCTGGCCATGACGGCTGATCGGGTTGGCATGCGACAAGATGTCATTGCCAGTGAAACTCTGGTCGGTGGCGAAAGTCCCCTCGATGTAGATCTTGCCACCTGCAATGAGGCGATCCATCGATGCCTTCGGCGCTCACAGTGGATCTCTCAATGAAAGCACCAATGTCGGTGTCAAAACCGACGGATCTCGGGTAGGGGGTCGCAAACTGTGAGAATAGGATCAACGGTAATAGGCGACAAAGGGGACACGAGTTTACCCAGATTCGGGCCCCCCAATGGAGGTAATACCCTACATCCTGCTTGATTGTATTGATGGTGTAAGGGGTTACACGGTTGATCTACCTCGAGATCGTATGTCTAATCCTAGTTGAGTTGTTCTGTCCCTATCCCCTAAAACCCTCCGAATTATATAGATGTCGGGGTGCCCTTAGCTTACACATGGTCAGTAACATGCCGAAGAGATAACTTGCCTAACTACAGCTAATAACTTGGATAACACGTCTGGACTCCATGAAGCTTCCATCCTGGCGCACATGGTTCTCGACCCTCTGATGCTTACCTTGCGGCCCATACAATCCGGCCGATGACTAGTGTTCAGCTGTCCGAAGACCCCTTAATCCAGGACTCCCTCACCTATTCTGTTTAGAGTCCGCTCAACAGTCTAGGTGACTACACTGGAAGCACCAAGGTCTCTTGCCGGGGGCAATTTCTCCAGCAGGTTGCTAAAGTCCCACACCTAGTGCTCGTGGCAGAGATGTGCGCACCCGCAAGTTTCCAATCTAGTGTAGGGTGAATACATATAGAGAGGAATCAAGAAAGGAAGATAACATAATGATTGTTCAAAGCATAATGGGCAATATTACATCGGCCTTGCCGAGGTTATAACATAAAATAAATTATTTTTGACATGTGCGGCAGCGAGGAGTAAGGCAGCTAATCCTGGCGATCACCGTCAACCCGCTTGACTTGGCTTACCCTCTCGACGATGGGCACGATGAGTTCCTCAAGCGCCTTGACATCTATGCTCTTCGGCAAGCGGTTGAGGACATTGGTCAGGTTGAGGCCGGGGTTCTTGTACACCACCTTGACGAGCACCTTGCGGAGAATGACCTGACAGATCGTACGTGATTTGTTGGGCAAGTGGGATGCCCAGTCGGAGTGAAGCTGCACAAGGGCTCCAAGCAAGCTGTCGAAGAACATGGTCACCCTTGCGCTCATGGACATCCTGTCATCGGGAGAGTTCATGGGGCCCTCTAGGCCCATGGCGGACAATTGTTCAGCGAGCTTCTCCGCAACATCGACGAGCTTCTCGGTCCAGACTTCCACTCCATGCACATAGTCATTATGGGCGTTAGCATTACTCTCGCCTAGCTCTTTCTCATCGTGGAGCTCCTTGACCAAAGCCTTCTCTCGGGTCCTGACGGCCTCGAGAGTCCCGGTCAGCGTGGCCAACTTCAGGTTCAGGTCACTGATGGACTCGTTGGCTGAAGAGAGCTGGTTGGTCTTGTCAGAAATGGTGACCTGCATCTCCATCAGACTAGCGAGGGCTTTATCCCTTTTAGTATTGAGCGACGAGACCTCCTTGTTGAGATCCTCGAGGATGGCCTCCAGCTTCTTCACCCTCTCCTTCTGGAAGTTCTTGGCGGCGTCAGCAGCTTTAGCTGCGTTGACAGCCTGCTTCATCTTGTCGGCATGGCCTCCAGCTAGGGCCTCGAGCGTCTCCCTATGCTTTCGCTCCACCTCCTGGGTCCACCATGCAATGAGATCCTCGAGCTCCACTTCCTTGCCATGGAGTTTGTCGGCAAGTGCCTTCTCGCGAGCAGCGAGGTCCTCCTCATGTGCATCAAGTAAGACACGGCGCTTCGTCAAGCGGTCATCCTCTATGGCAGCCCATTGTTTGGCCTCTTGCTGTGCCTGCTCAGCATCGGACTGCTGCATGAAGAGTTGGTTCCATCCTAGGCTCAAGTGCGTCTGGAAAGTCTTCAGGTCCTGGGAAGCTCAGGTAAACCAAGCCTGATTTTCTTCGACCCGCTCCTAGAAATTGGCCTAGGCCACTTCCATAACCACAGCCCTGGACTCCAGTTTCTCCTTCCTCGAACGATGAAGCGCTTGAAGCTTTCGGAAATTGTCGCCCAAGATTGAAAGGATCTGCTCTTCCTAGGATTTGCTGCCGATGCTTGGCTCACCAACGATTTCAAGCCAGCAGCAGTGATGGCCTCCTCAACAAGAACTCCCCCTTCGGGTGGCACCCCAGTGCTTGCTATGCCGAGGATGTTGATGAACAAGTTGTCGCCGACCTTGAAGTATTTTCTCGATGAAGGGGCTTCAAAGGGAGGCGGCTGGTCCTTGACAGCCACCTCCCCGGTAGCTGGGGGCTTAGTGGTCGGCGTAGCGCCTGACGCTCCTGTGGCAGGGATGCCATCAGTGTGAGCACTGGCCTCCTCATCGGCCTTCTCGGCGAATTTCTTGGCATCCTCCTCTTTCTATGCAGCCTTGGCGGCCTCAACACTAGCAGCCTCAACGGCAGCGTTCTTGGTGTCTCCAGCAGCCTCAGCTGCAGTACTCTTGATGGCCTCCTCGGCAGCGATCCTACCGGCCTTAGCGGCGGCATCCATGGTAGTCTCCTCGATGACAGTGTCGACGCCCATACCCTCCATCGAGGGAATGTCTAGAGGCAAAGAAAACAAACCAAACGAATCTAAGGTGGAAGTTCAAGAAGAGAAAAAAGACAAACACAATAAGTAATACCTGCACCAACGACGGTTGCCGACGAAGACCTGCTGGTGCTTCTGTTTGCTGGCTCCCCCTCGTCGCGGTAAAGCGCATTGAAGGAGGTCCTTGCCGGAGTGGCCTGGACTCACACAGGTGGCGGGATGCACCGTCGTCCTTGTCACCCACATCCACTGGTATTGCTTCTTCAGGACGTCCATGCCAAGCCCCGGCGGAAATACGACATGCTCCTTCCGCATCCTCACCATCTTATTATCCGAGACGGCCTCTGCTTCCTTGCCTTTGCTAGCTTTGGGTGGCGTGGTGGCGACGAGGGCGGGGACTGAGGATGAAGAGGGGGCAGGGGCGTGGATGGGTGGAAGGGGCTTTGTTTCGGGCTTGAGGAAGAAGACAACGACGGTTCTCAGATTGGGAAAGATGAGAGGTAAATGAGCAGTGCCTCTGCAATTTCCTCTTTATGGGGAAGGCGCGGGCCGGTCTGTTTACTAAAATAAGATAACACAGAAATGTTTCATGGGCACGCTGCTGTAACGGCTATGCCATGCACGTATCCCACGTCCTGCATTCAATGGACGTCATGGGGAAGTGTAGGGAGCGCAATGATCACAGCTGCAAGGCCCTGCCACGCACGTCCATGCATTGTTTGGGCCTATCCCAACAATGCCTTGTGACGTGTGTGGCCCAGCCCCAGGGGCTCCTATCGGTGCACTAGAGTTTTGGGCTCTCTGGTGCCCCTTACTCATGCACGGCAAGTAGTAGCCACCCTGGCAATGAGAACCCACCAGGTACAAAGACAGAAGAATCAAGACCGCCGGCAAGACCTTGCCGGAAGGGCTATTGAACCCCCAGGCAAGACAAGGCCCCAGCAAGGCGAGGCCCCGGCAAGGCCTCCCCAGTGCACAGGCCAGGTGTTGATCCGCCTGGACGCGTATCGCGGCTTCGACGTTGGAGGGGGGCTAAGGGGTGCTAATGGGACGGTCTCCCGTCATGTCCCACAGACGGACAGAGATGCTTGACGGTGCATTAAATGCGCCTGTCCTACTCCATCAGTGTTAGGTATGATAGCACTGTTGCTTTGTACACCCCGTGTATGCACTGTATGCCACAGTTGGGATCCCCTTCAGAGTATAAAAGGAGGCCCAGGGCGATATGATAGAGGACCTTTTTTTAGACTTTTGGACTTCTGGTCCAGGGAATCTTTGGACCTTCTAGCTCACATGCGTGGCAGCTGCTCATAGTGCCCCTGTAACAAGAACCCTAAGAACACTCTCAATACAACCAAGGAGGAGTAGGGTTTTACGCATCCTTGTGGCCCGAACCTGGGTAAAGATCCCCACATGCTATTCCTCAGACCTTCTCTTTGCGCGAGCCTTCTCCCCAGCCAAACCGAAAGGGGTCTTTCCGATCCCATAGGTTCTCGTTCCCCACGACACTATTGCATACCCTGTCTTCGATGGCACTGGCTACCCCTACTTGAAGAACAAGATCTACATGCATTGCGAAGCCGTTGACAATGACCTCTGGTATGTCATCATGCCTAGCATTCCAAAGGTTGGTGAAGGTATCATTTCTGTTGATGTGAAGAGATTTTCTCAACTAGACTAAACCACCAAGAACATCATCTGTGAGTGCTCTAGACACTATGAACCAAATCTAGGAATGGATTTCCTTGGTCAACGAAGGTGTCTCATCTCAGCGGGACTCATGTGTTGATGTACTTCACAACCTTTTCAACCGCTTCAAGAGGCTTGATAATGAAAATGTTCAGCTCACCTTTGATCGACTTATATTCATCTTAAATTTGTTGAATGGCCTCGGCGCCACCGATATCACAAAACATGAAGTTGTGAAGAAGCTATTAATATCTCATGATCCAAGAACGCCTTGACTTCAACAATTTGGATATTGTTGATATCCTTGGGAGGTTGAACACCCATGAGTTCTAACAAGCTGAGAAGAACAAATATATGGTTCTAGTTATGGTCGCTCTCGTGCCCTGAAGGCAAAAGTTTTATCTTCATCTAAAGTCAAAGAATTTGAATGCAGTTTCGATGATGCTGAAGGCATTGGAAAATAACTCGCTCCGCTCATGAGGAATGTAACATCCCCAAAATTTCATGTTGGAATGTTATGATATATAGCTATGCATCATCATCACATTGTTTGAAAGAATAAAATGGTGGAAGTGCTTCCTTTGAATTTCTGAAAGGCCACTTTCATCTTTCCTTTTCCTGTTTCACCTATTTGAAAATCTGTGGTAAAGTTCAAAGAAAAGAGGGGAGTAACATGACACTCCACACTAGGGGCATCTTGGTGAGATATTTGAGCAATTAAACCAGGGGGGTTATTTGAATTTTTTTTCTCAAAAGGGTTTAAAATCAATTGAACAATTTCTGAAAATAATGTTTTTCAAAGTATTCAATATGACAAAGGAAAAAATGTTCATTGAATAGCATTAATTCTCCTGATCATTTTGATATATATATTCCCTATATTTGGAAATGGTTTGAATGCTCTAAGAGAGTTTTGAATGCCCTGGAATAGAAAAGGAAACGTTTTAATTTGAAACGGGCTGGCCCACCTACGTTTAAGTCCCGAAATCGCTCCGAGCCGACCGACCGACGCGCTGATGCCGCCCTCTCTCTCTCTCTCTGACACCCTGTCCCCACTGCCCGACCCCGATAACCCCGCGGTCACCTTCCTCCTCGCGCCAGACAGAGCTCGCCGGAGATCCCTCCTCTCCAGATCTCCCTCCTCTTTCCCTCCCCGACCACCGCACCGGCCCTATAAATAGCCCCGACTCCCCGCGCTCCATTTCCACCCCGAGCCCCCACTCTACCTTGCCAGAGCGCTGCCCCACAACCTCGCCGGAGTTCGGCACTCGACCGAACCTCCCGAAGCTCATGCCCATCGCCACCCTCACCCCCGACCCCCTCCGACGCCGCCAATCGACGCCGGAACTTCGCCACCGTCGCCTGAGCACCTCGGACGCCGTCCCCAACCACCGGAGGGCCGCCCCCATCGAATCGCCGCCTCGGCCTTGCCGGAGAAACTCCACCGCTGGCGACCCTCCCTCTGTGAGCCCCTCTTCCCCTCCCTGGACCGTCCGATCTAAATCCAACGCCTAGGATTAGATTATTTTAAAACCCGAACCGATATCCTCTATAGCTCGGACGTCCGCTTGAATCGTCAGATCTCACACACCCCGTGACCAATCAGAGAACGCCACGTCACCCTGTCCGTTCGATCAGTTTTATTTTCTTTTTTGTTTTTGTTTTAGAAAACAGAATGCATCCTGATTTTGTTTTTATCATATCTTTTAAAATAATTAGTGTCTTTAATTGATTCTTTTTGCATTAGTTCAAATTTGATGTAGTTTATGTCTGTATGCTTATATTTCAAATTTGACCTTTAAATTTTGAATCTAATCAGATTTGTTTAAATTACTAAAATCTGTATAACTAGAGTTTAAAAATATATTTTTGAGTGAATCTATTTGCCACTGTTTGGTATTAGTTAAACCTATCATTCTACCTAATTTGAGAATTTGTTTGACTAAATTTAGTTAATATGTTTAAGAAAAATAGAATCTATCTAGTTCTTAACAGGTTTTAACTAAATTGTTTTTTATTCAATTTGAACCTAAAATTAGTTTAACTTTTGTGTTTAGATTTCATTAGGTTCTGTTGATTCAACTTTAGGTGTATTTTTTTCTCTGTTAATAAAATATGTTTTTTTCAAATTGTTTTGTGCTCTAGTTTGAATAGGTTCATCTTGTTTTCACCATGTATATTGTTTAAAAGAAGTTTTGTAATATTTCTTTTAGCACAATATTTTCATAATGAAATACCTTCTGGTTTCAACTAAAATTTTATATTTACTTTTCTGTTACCTAAATGTCTAGTTATTCAAAACCAAATTTTGACTTGTATGTCTTACTAGGGATTTTGACACCAAAAATTCTTATAGTCTTATACTTTAAGTGAATATTCTATTGATTGTGCTTTTGTTTTTTGAAACATTTTTTTACCTTGCTGTTGTATGAATTTTTTTGTGTTTATGCTTATGGTGTGCTCTTGTTTGATTCGTTAGATCATCCGGAGTGCGAAGCTTGTTATCTAGAGTCACTTGATTACGAGGATCGTCAGCAAGGCAAGTCACTTTGACCATGTATACCTATGTTTTATTGCATTAGTTCTTCCATTTCTCCAATTGCATGAAAAGTAGGTAAATTGGAAACTTGGTTACTTGTTGTAGTATCATGTGGTAGGTACCCCTCAACCCTTTGACACATTGGCCCCGGGAAACGTTGTTTTACATTTTGCTATGCTATTAGTAGACGGGGTTGGTTGTGTGATTCATGAGAGTTGTGAGTTAATAATTTCAAGACCTACATGATGATCAAGTATTCAAGATTCCAAGTTCTTCAACTTACCTCTGGGTGGATGATGGTTGAACGGCGCCCTGGAGAAACCAGTGGTTAGCCTAGATGATGTTGGAGAAGTGCCAGTATTCATGCGGAAAGGTCCACCCAGGCACAAAGAGATGGATGGATGCTTCAAGACCCAAGGCTTACCTGCACAACCACAAGCCATTATGGGCTCTAGCTTGGTTGGATATTGTGGTGACCCTGGACAGGCGGTGCCACGAGATGTAGAAGAATGTTAGGAAAGGATGGGCACCGACCGAGTCTCGGGGAAACCCTTTAAAAGACCATGTTTTGGTCATCCGTTTCTCAAACACCATGAAGTGCGAGAAGTCCAACGGAGGCGACAAAATCTTGTGCGGAACGTGTGCAAAACTCTGCAGAGTACCCAAAACCTAATTGATTAGCCGTGTCCACGGTCATGGACAGTTTGAGCCAAAGGAACTGAAACTATCTGGAAACTCTCAACACCATTAATTGTATTGATGTGGGTTAGTAATGTCAACTTGGGTATGAGAATTGGTCGGTGGAACTATCTCATTAATCAACCAACACCATCCCGCTCCAGGTCGGGTCGCAACAAGGAAGTAACAGAAAATTGCCAAGTAAAAGCGCTTTGGAAAATCTTCAAGGAATGATTCCAAGAAGTTTGGAGAAATGTCTTCACGTAACAACAAGAAGCAAAAATGCCAAAAGTGCGAGAAAGTTGGCCACTTCATTGCTGATTGTGCTCAGTGGAAGATGGAATCCAAGAAGAAGAGCAAAGACTATGATTTTGACGATAAGAAGAAGAAGAAGAAGGAGCATTACTAGTCTTCATCATATAAGAAGAGTTCATCTAGCAAAGCTCATGCTTTCATTGTCAAGGAAATGGACTCTGATACTAAATCCGAGTTTGAAGCTGAAGTGGAATCTGAGGAGCAGTCTGATTCTGAAGCTACTGGTCTAGCTATGGATTGTGCATTTGTCGCGTCAATTGTCTTCGAACCCGAAGACAATGGCCCCCTCATCAACACTGAAGCAAGTAACGACGACTATGCTCCAGCCTACTGCTTCATGGTTTTAACTAGTTTTAACTGTGATAACATGTCATCATTGATGAGTTATTTGACTCAAATTATAAATTGTTCAAAACTAAGAATGGTGAAGTGTTTGATAGATTTATTGGTACTAACTACATGAATGGTTCTCCTATGAAGAGGATCTGGGTTCCCAAATGTCTTCTTGAGAAGCTTTCTATGAATTTCATGATGACATCTCTTAGGAAGAAGACATACTCAAGATCAAAGTCTTCGAGAATAAAAAGGTCTTCATATGATCATACTAACAACTATGTTTCGCAGGGAAGGACAAAACAGACTCATGGGTATGAGCACTATGGCATGAACCATTATGTTCACAAAACTAATAATTTCTCTACATATTATGTTGAGTATTCTAATGCTCCCGTGAAGCATAATATTAGGGCTTCATTACCTAAATTCAATAATATCTCCTTATGTCTCATTGCCTCCAAGCCACCCCTTTAGATATGGGTTGTTAAGAAGAACTAACATCTTCATGCAGCATCGGGCCTCTAGATGGGATGAAGCTTAACTTGAAAATTATCTCTAAAGACCAGAAAACATTCTTGTCTCGACGCAAAAAAAACTAATGACAATAGTGTTAACATTTATATTGTCCAATATTACTGTTAACCACACTGTAATATCTTCATTAATGCATGATACTATTGCATGCCTTGGTGAACAAGACTCATTCTCGAATGCAGGAAGATAAATCCAACAACACTGGATGGAGTGTGGATAGTGGATGCACTAGTCACATGACTGGTGATCAAAGCCTATTGATGAAGTCAACTCTTCGACCTCCACCAAAATATCACGTCTTCTTTGCCGAAAAAATAGAAGCAAAGTTCTGGGACTAGGTAGAGTTTCTATCACAAGGGATCAACACATGGAAATTGTGATGCTTGTCGAAACCCTTGGTTACAACTTAATGTCTGTCTCAATGCTTTGTGATCTAGACATGCTCATCATATTGGGAAAATTGTGATGTGTTGTGCTAATGGCCTTTGTCAAAACCAAAGTCCTGGAAGGTTTTTGAAGAGGTGATCTATACATTGTACATTTCTCTATAGGAACACAGGTTGCCACTTGTCTTCTAGCAAAATCTTCAGAATGCTGGCTATGGCATCGATGGCTTGGACATGCTAGTATGAGGAATTTTCATACCCTAGCCAAGAAGAATCTCATCATTCGTGTGGAAGGATTCAAGTTCAAGAAAGATCATCTATGTGGTGCGTGTGAAGCCGGTAAGATGACTAGAGCCAAATACCCCTCGAAGACAATCATGACGACCTCGCGTCTCGTAGAGCTACTCCATATGGACTTATTCGGTCCCACTCATTATTCCACTTTCTCTACCACTGCAAATATATATGGCTTCATTATTGTTGTTGATTACTCTCAATATACCTGGGTGCACATCTTATTGTATAAGACTGAAGTGCAGGATGTCTTCACGCTATTTGCAAATAGGTGCATGACCAACTATGACGTCAAGTTCAAGCACATAGGGTGTGACAATGGAACCGAGTTAAAGAATACTAGACTTGACACCTATCTCGACACTCTTGGTGTGATGGCACACACCATCCTTGATGAATACAAGACACCACGAAGACTCTATCCTGAAGCCATTGACATTGTGACATGGCTTGAGACTGCGTCAGTATTTCCCTAAAGAGGAAGGAATGATGCAACATAGTGATGGTAAGTATTTCGCTCAGTTATGAAACCAAGGTATCAATTCGTAGAGCAACATCAAGCACCCACGTAGATAGCACCTGCACACAAATAACAAATACTTCCAACCCGATGCGAAAGATAGGTTGTCAAGCTCTCTATGATAAAAATATAGATTAGGTAATGATAGTTTTGGCAAATAGATCTCCCAAGAACACACAAAAAATAAGTAAACAAAAATTGCAACAAGGTATTTTTGGGTTTTTTGGATTAATAGATCTCAAAACAACAAAGCAAAATAGTAGATCGGAAAGCAATATGTTGGAAAAGTAGACCCGGGGGGGCGTAGGTTTCACTAGTGGCATCTCTCATGAGAATAGCGCACGGTGGGTGAACAAACTACTATTGGGCAATTGACAGAAGATCAAATAATCATGACGATATCCAAGCAATAATCATTATGTATGCATCACGTCCAAGATAAGTATACCAAAACGATTATGCATCTACTTCTATTACTCCACACATTGATCCCTATCCAGTATGCATCTAGTGTATTAAGTTCATGGGGAAACGAAGTAATGCAATAAGAATGGTGACATGACAAGATCTATTCAGGTTTGAATAGACCCCATCTTGTTATCCTTAATGGCAACGATACATGTGTGCCTTGCTGCCCCTTCTGTCACTAGGAAAGAACACCTCAAGATCGAACCCATCACAAAGAACCTCTTCCCATGAAAAGAAAAATCGATCTAGTTTCCCTAACTAAACCAAAGATTCAAAGAGAAATACGAGGCTATAAGTAATCATGCAAATAAGAGATCAAAGAAGACTCAAATCATATTCATGGATAGAAAATAATCATGAACTCAAAATTCATCGGATCCAAACAAACACACCGCAAAATTAATTACATCAAATAGACCTCCAAGAGACCATTGTATTGAGAATCATAGAGAGAGAGAGGAAGCCATCTAGCTACTGCTTACGGACCCATAGGTCTATGGTGGACACTCACGCAACATCGGAGAGGCCTATCATGCAAATGAACCCCTCCGTGATTGTGTTAGATTGGATGTCGAGGTTCTAGAACTTGCGGCGGCTGGAATTGTGTTTCGTTGACTCCCCTAGGGTTTTCCGAATATTTGTGAATTTATAGGCTCGATTGTGAATGGAGGGGGTTCCCGAGGTCGCCACCACCCACCAGGCCACGCCAGGGGGCCCTGGCGTGGCCTGGTGGGTGGTGGGCACCCTGGGCCCCAATCTCTGGTAGTTGTTTGGCCCATCGTGGGTATTTTGGTCCATAAAAAATCTCCAAACATTTCTAGGATGTTTGCGCTCTATTTGGTATTGATTTTTCGTGAAGTAAAAACAACAACTGGCACTTTCGCACTATGTCAATAGGTTAGTCCCAAAAAATTATATAAGATTGCTATAAAATGATTGTAAAACATCTAGGAATGGTAATATAACGGCATGGAACAATGAAAAAATTATAGATACGTTGGAGACATATCAGCGTCCCCGAGCCTAATTCCTACTCGTCCTCGAGTAGGTAAATGATAAAAACAAAATTTTTGATGTGGAATGCTGCCTAACTTGTTCATCACATATTGTTTTCTTTGTAGCATGGACATTTGGACTTTTAGATGGTTCAACATTTTCTAGGTTTAACATGAACTTTAATAATCAAGCCTATAAACAATCAACCATGTCTTTCAAAATATCAACACTAAAGCAAGTTATCCCTAGCCCATCATGCTCAATCATTGATCCATTCATGGAACACACTCAAATATTAGCTAAACCTAATGCTCAAGTACGATCATAATGCCTCCTAGTTGGTGTTTTATAAGAGAGGATGGAGACTCAAATTGAAAATAAAAATTGCATAAAGTAAATAGATAGGACCTTCACAGAGGGAAGTCAGTATTTGTAGAGGTGCCAGAGCTCAAGGTTTAAATTGATAGAGAAACATATTTTGAGTGGCATGCCTTTCCTATCAACGAAAATGACCGAGAGATTTCAATATATTTCCATGCTAGATACATCATAAGCGGTTCCCAAACAAAAAATAAAGTTTATTACTTTTTCCACCATCCTTTCACTTTCCATGGCTAGCCGAATCAACAATTGCCTTCCATACAAACTGTAGTGACCCGACCTGAAAGGTCGAATCTCCGGTGTTTCTGTACCATCCCAAGATCATGCTGGTACACACACGGTACATCAATGTATATATCAAAGCGAAATCACACAACTTTATTAATCGAAAATCTCATATCGAGTTCTTTATTACAATAAGAATTACAATAAATTGGTTGAAGGCTAACTCATGAGAATAACTAATCTTGCGGAAGCTTCAAAGGTTGTTGAGTCCATCTGACTCCAAGGGCATCTCACCGAGCGTAGAGCGTATCCTCACTCCTTGTCGGAAAAGTACTCTGCAACATGATATGTTGCAGCCGTGTAGGTCAGCATATTGAATATGCCGGCAATGTCACAAAAGAGGAGGTGTAAAGTAATCATGTATTCTATATGCATATTTGGCAGGTGGGGTAGTAAGTTTTGCATAAAGCCAATTTTTCCTACAACAAGAGAGGGCAAAAGTATTATTACTACAATGTTGGTTGATTAATGAGATGGTTCCACCAACCAATTCTCATACCCAAGTTGTCATTAATACCCACATCAATATGATTATTTGTGTTGAGAATTCTAGATAGTTTCAGTTCCTTTGGCTCAAACTTTCCATGACCGTGGACACGGCTAATCGATTAGGTTTGGGTACTCTGCAAAGTTTTGCACATGTTCCCCACAAGATTTGATTGCCTCCGTTGGACTTCTCGCACTTTAGGGTGTTTGAGAAACGGATGACCAAAACATGGTCTTCTAAATGGTTTCCCTAAGACACTATCGGTGCCCATCCTTTCCTACCGTTCTTCTACATCTCATAGCACCGCCTGTCCAGGGTCCCCACAATATCCAACCAAGCCAGAGCCCATAATGACTTGTGGCTGTGTAGGTAAGCCTTGGGTCTTGAAGCATCCATCCATCTCTTTGTGCCTGGGTGGACCTTTCCGCGTGAATACTGGCACTTCTCCAGCAACACCTAGGCTAACAACTGGTTTCTCCAAGGCACCGTTCAACCATCATCCACCCAGAGGTATGTTGAAAACTCAGAATCTTGAAGTCTTGATCATCTTGTAGGTCTTGAAATTATTATCTCACAACTCTCATGAATCACACAACCAACCCTGTCTACCAATAGCATAGCAAAATTAAATCAACATTTCCCGGGGCCAATGTGTCAAAGGGTTGAGGGGTGCCTACCACATGATACTACATCAAGTAACCAATTTTCCAAATTACCTACTTCGCATGCAATTGGGGAGATGGTAGAACTAATGCAATAAAAACATAGGTATACATGGTCAAAGTGACTTGCCTTGCTGACGATCCTCGTACTCAAGTGATTCTAGATAACAAGCTTCGCACTCCGGATGATCTAACGAATCAAACAAAGCACACAATAAGCATAACCACAATACAATTCATACAACAGCAAGGTAAACAAATACTTCAACAAATAAATAGCACAATCCAAAGGAAGCATCACTCAAAGTATAAGACTCTAAATTTTTTGGTGTCAAATCTCTACTAAGACATAACAAGTCAAAAATTTGTTTTGAACAACTAGCCATTTAGATAACAGAAATAAGTACAAAATTTTATTAGAGAGCAGAAAGTATTTCATTATAAAAAATTTGTGCAAAAAGAGTTACTACAACGCATTTTTCTAAACAATACTAAAGGTGAAAACAAGATTTACCTATTTAAAACTAGAGCACAAAACAAAATGAAAAAAATTATTAATAGAAAATAATACACCTAATGTTGAAACAACATAACCTAATGAAATCTAAAAACAAAAGTTAAACTAATTCAGATTCAAACTAAAACTAATATCAAACTAACTAAACTCTATTAAGAACTAAACAGATTTTGTTTTTGTTAAAAACACTAACCAAATTCATCCTAAAAATTCTAAAACTATGTAGGATCATAGGTCTAACTAATACAAACCTGTGGCAAAAAGATTCATCCAAAAATATATTTTTAAACTCTAGTTATATAGATTTTATTCATTCAAGAAAATTTGGTTAGATTCAAATTTTAAAGGTCAAATTGGAAATCTAAGACTATAGGATGAAACTACATGAAATTTTTGACCTAATGCAAAAAGAATCAATTTAAAAAACTAATTATTTTAAAAGATATAACAAAAATAAAACAGAAACAGAAAAAAGAAAAAATATTAGCTAACGGACAGAGGCTACGTGGTGACTTCCTATTGGTCGAACGAGCGCGCATGTGGGTGTTTGCAGGCAGACGACCGAATGTTAGAGGATAGCGGTTCGGGATTTTAAGTGATCTAATCTAACGCGTCGGATCTAGATCGGACGGTCCAAGGGGGGTGCGGTGGCTGGGGACGACGGAGATGATGGCCCGGAGCTCTGGGGTGTTCGGGTGGAGTCAGAACTCCGGCGAGGTGGTGCGCTGGCGTGCCGGCGAGCAGATTGGGGGCTCGGGTGGAACGAAGTGCGGAGAGGGTAGGGGATTTTATAGGCCAGGTGCGGTGTTGGGAGAGGGATCCGCGGGGGAGGGATCGCCGGCGAGGTCGGGGGCGAGGGGAAGGGGATGAGCGCGCTGATGAAGCTGTCGAACGATGGGTCCCGCGGGTCAGTGAGAGAGGGGGAGGGATCTCGGGGCTTAAAGGCTGTGGGCCGGCCGGTTTGCTAATTAAAACATTTAAATAGGTTTCCTTTTCTATTTTCCAGAATGTTTAAAATCCTTTAATGCATTCCAATCATTTCCAAACACACGGAATATATATATCAAAATGATCAGGGGATTAAATGCTATTTAATGAACATTTTTCCTCTGTCAAAATGAATACTTAAAAAAATTCAGAAAATGCCTAATTGATTTTGAATTCTTTTGAGATAAACTTTCAAATTAACCCCTTGTTTTATTGTTCAAATTATTCACCCAGATGCTCCTGGTGTGGAGTGTCATGTTACTCCCCTCTTTTTTTGAATAATTCCAGAGATTTTCAAATAAGTGAAACAAGTAAATGGAGAAAAGGGAAGGCGCCTTTTTAGAAATCCAAAAGAAGAACTTCAACAATTCATTTCATTCAAACAAGGTGATGATGATGCATAGCTATATTTCATAACATTCCAAAATGGAATTTTGGGATGTTGCAAACCTACCCACCTTAAGATGAATCTCGCCCTCGAGATTCGGGTTGGCTAGAAAATAGGTGCGTGTGGTCTCTACGAAGATCTTCTTCGCATTCCTAGGTGGCTTCTTCCTCGGTGTGGTGACTCCACAGAACCTTACAAAACTTGATGGTCTTGCTACGGGTAACTCTGTTGGTAGTCTCGAGGATTCTGACAGGCTTCTCCTCATAGGTCAGGTCACTGTCAAGTTGTATGGCCTCTAGGGGCACTGTGTCTCTCAAAGGAATATCAGCCATCTCAGCATGGCATTTCTTCAGCTGGGAAACATGGAAAACATCGTGAACTCTAGACAATCCTTCCGGCAATTCCAGCTTGTATGCAACTTCGCCTCTACGTTCACCAATTTTGTAGGGGCCTATGAATCTGGGTGCTAACTTTCCTTTGACACCAAACCTCTTGATTCCTCGAAGTGGGGACACACGAAGGTATGCTCGGTCTCCCACTTCATACGTCACCTCCTTGCATTTGTTTTCAGCATAGCTTTTCTGCCTAGACTGGGCTATCTTGAGTCGGTCTCGAATTAGTTTGACCTTTTCTTCAGAATCTCGAATAAGATCGGGACCAAAAAGTTTTCGGTCTCCAACATCATCCCACATCAATGGTGTTCTACACCTCCTTCCATATAAAACTTCAAAAGGGGCCATCTTCAGACTAGTCTTATAACTGTTGTTGTACGAGAACTCTGCGTAAGGTAAGTTGACATCCCAACTAGACCCATAGTCTAGCGCACAAGATCTCAACATGTCCTCCAAGATCTGGTTGACTCTCTCGGTCTGTCCATCGGTCTGCGGATGAAAAGTTGTACTGAATTCCAGCCTTGTACCCAAAGTTTCATGTAACTGATGCCAAAACTTTTAGGTAAATTGTGTTCCTCTATCTGACACGATACTCCTCGAAACTCCATGCAGACATACAATCCTGGTCATATATATCTTGGCTAACTTAGCACTGGTATAGGTGGTCTTCACTGGAATGAAATGAGCCACCTTGGTCAAGCGATCGACCACTACCCAGATGGAATCATAACCTAAACGGGTCCTGGGTAATCCTGTGATGAAGTCCATACCAAGCTTATCAAATTTCCACTCGGGTATCGGCAAAGGTTGGAGTAACCCTGCTGGTTTCTGATGTTCCGCCTTTACTCGCTGACAAACATCACATACCGCAACATGTTCGGCAATATCCTTCTTCATACCTGTCCACCAGTAACTTTCCTTCAAATCCAGGTACATCTTGGTGTTGCCTGGGTGTATCGAGTAGGGTGAATCGTGGGCTTCCTGAAGTATCAACTTCCTAAGCTTTGGGTCATTGGGCACATAGATTCGGTTCTCAAACCATAGAGTACCTTGTTCATCTTCAAGAAAGTCTTTAGCTTTTCCATCCTTCATTCTCTGCTTTATCTCAGCTATATCCTTGTCCGTTTTCTGGGCTTCACGAATTCTTTCGATCAAGGTGGACTGGATCTCTAGTGTGGCAACATATCATTTTGGAACTATCTCTAACCAAAGCTCTCTGAGATCATCGGTTAACTCCTGAGGTAATCCTCCGGCTATGAGTGTGTTCACATAACTCTTCCGACTCAAAGCATCTGCTACAACGTTTGCCTTTCCTGGATGGTAATGCAGTCTCATGTCATAGTCCTTGATTAACTCTAGCCATCTTCTCTGTCTGAGGTTCAACTCCTTCTGTGTGAAGGTATACTTCAGGCTTTTATTATCAGTGTAAACATCACAATTATTTCCAATAAGGAAATGTCTCCAGGTCTTGAGTGCATGCACTATGGCTGCTAGTTCCAAATCATGGGTGGCATAGTTCAACTCATGAGGTCGTAGCTGTTTGGATGCATAGGCTACAACTTGTCCCTCCTGCATGAGTACTCCTCCAAGTCCTTGACGTGATGCGTCACAATAAACCTGGAAGTCCTTCCGAATATTTGGCAGTATCAACACTCGGGCTGTGACCAAACGTTTCTTCAACTCCTGGAAACTGGCTTCACATTCCTCAGTCCAAATATACTTAGACTCTTTCTTCAAAAACTCGGTCATGGGCTTGGCAATCTTTGAGAAATTCTCAATGAACCTCCGATAATATTCGGCAAGTCAGAGAAAACTACGGATCTCCTAAACTGGGGTGGGTGACTTCCACTCAGTGACTGCTTCTACCTTAGCGGGGTCCACTGCTATTCCATCTCCAGAAATAACATGTCCAAGGAATCCGACTTCCGTTAGCCAGAATTCACATTTACTGAACTTGGCATATAACTGATGCTCTCTAAGCTTCTCCAGAACTAAACGCAAGTGTTCCTTGTGTTCTTCCTCGCTCTTGGAGAATATCAAAATTTCATCGATGAACACCACGACAAACTTGTCCAGATATTCCATAAACACTTTGTTCATCATATTCATGAAGTAGGCAGGAGCATTAGTAAAACCAAAAGACATGACTATATACTCATATAAGCCATACGTTGCGGTGGAGGCTGTTTTGGGTATATCATGTTCACGAATTTTTAGTTGGTGATACCCTGATCGAAGATCGATCTTGGAGAATACTTTGGCTCCTACTAGCTGATCAAACAGGTCATTAATCATCGGCAGAGGGTACTTATTCTTGATACTTACCTCGTTCAATGCATGATAATCGACCACCATCCACAAGGTTTTATCTTTCTTATCCACCAAAAGTACTGGGGCTCCCTAAGGTGAAGAACTTGGGCGAATATATCCCTTATCCAACAGCTCCTTAATCTGCTTCTTGATTTCTACTAAATCATTTGCGGGCATCCGATAGGCTCGCTTGGAAATTGGGGTTGTTCCTGGTAATAACTCTATCAGAAACTCAATCTCTCTATCTGGTGGCATGCCTGGTAATTCCTCCGGGAATACATCTGGAAAGTCTTGTACAACCGACACTTCCTCCTTAACAACTCCTATGAGGGAATTTAACCGAGCACTCATCTGTGTGCGTCGAGATACATACTTAATCCTCTTGTTCTCCGGGGTGGTGAGTAAAATAGACTTGCTGGGGCAATCAAGGTTTCCTTCATACTTGGTCATCCAATCCATGCCTAGGATTACATCCAATCCCTGGGATTCTAAGACGATGAAGTCGGTGGGGAAAACATGATTCCCTATATGGAGTTTCAATGCGTGGCATCCTATCCCTACCATCATCATCCCTCCTGGGGAATTGACCTTAATGGGCTGACTAAGGGTTCTGGTGGGTAAACCATACTTTTCCACAACTACCCTTGATATCAATGAATGAGTTGCACCAGAATCAAAAAGTACCATAACTGGACGTGAATGCGATAAAAACTTACCAACCATAGTCTCGGGCTGATCATAGACTTCTTCCACATCAATGTGGTTCACCTGAGCACGAGGAAAAGGATTTGTCTTCTTAGCTACGGTGTTGCCGTTGTTGTTGCCGTTTCCATTCCCTTGCTTGTTTTGAGGACATTCAGTGGCATAGTGCCCTGTCTTCAAGCTCTTGAAACAGGTGATATGGTTCAGATCCTTCTGAGCTAGAGCGGAACAGTGTTGGTTGCCATTCCCACTTCCATTACCATTCTTGAAGTTGCCATTGTTGGGACAATTATTCCCATTTCCTCCATGGTTGTGGCCTGCATGGGTGTGCACGTGATGAGTGTGTCCTCCATACTTACCGGTCCCTGATCCGGTATTTCCTGAGTACGGGGAGTAGAGGGGCTTCTGTTGAGCTCCAGAGTTAGACTTCCCCTGTCTATACTTTCTCTTGCGGTTTTCGATTTGCTGCTGCTTCCCTTCCAAGATGAGGGCCCTGTCTACCAGCTCCTGGTAGTTGTTGAAAGTAGCCACCATCAGCTGCACGCTCAACTCATCGTTGAGTCCTTCTAGGAACTTCTCCTATTTGGCTGCATCATCGGCCACATCTCCTGGTGCATAACGAGCCAACATGCTGAATTTATCCACATACTAGGCCACGGAGCGGTTCCCCTGGCGTAAGTTGCGAAACTCACGCTTCTTCAGACTCATGGCTCCAGCTAAGACATGAGGAGTGAAGAAAGATAGCTTGAACTGCTCCCAAGTCACACCAGCAATGGGGTACGTGGTGGTGTAGTTCTCCCACCATGAGGCTGCTGGTCCTTCCAGTTGATGGGCGGCAAAACGCACCTTTTCAGCCTTAGTGCATCCAGCGGTGGTGAGGTCCCTCTCCATCTTGCGGAGCCAATCATCCGCCACAATGGGCCAACTGCTGCTGGAGAAAGTTGGTGGATTCAGCCTCAGAAAACGGGTGCGGTTGTCGCCTTGAGGTGGAGGGTGGCTGTTGTGGTTGTTGGTCTGGTTCTGGATCAACAGCTGCATCAGGGCATTCTGCCGCTGGAGAAGTTGTGTGAGTTCCAGCGGGAAGGTGAAATCGGGCTCACGTCGCGGAGGCATGTTGTTGTTTTCAGAGGGGTGAGAATTAGAATAGAATAAGGACCTAAAAGAAAATTTCACTACCCATATGCAATGCAACAAACATATCACACGAAACACTCATTCATTTATTCAACTCAAGGTTCAAACATCGAGATACATGTCTCCAAATCAAACTAAGCATCGACCTACGCTTTAACGACAAAAATAAAGATACATGGGGCATAACTAAAGTTCTCCTCAAAAGTACATGGTGATGTGGCCTCCTCCGGTGACGCTCTCCTCATAGTCATCATCGTTGCTGATCAAGGGAGCCATGTCTCCTTCTGGGTGAAGATTTTCCCCCATGTCCAGTTGTTCCTCCAGAGTTGCAATGCGATTTTTCAGCTTCTCGATCCTCTCTAACAAATCCTCCACTTCATGCTCATGCTCATACTTGGCTTCCCGTAGGTCAGCTTCGAGGTCAATCTGTCGGTTCATCAGCCTCTTCATCGTCTTCGTGTCAGCACGTACCCGAAGCTCCAAGGTCCTGATGTACGTCTCCAAAGTCTGGATATAGGAAAGGGTGGAGTCTTCAGTGGGAGTGCTTATGATATTTCCATTTGCATCCCTGCGACAAACCACGTTGACTCCTGGCGAAAAGGCTAACCACTGGTTTCTCTAGGGCGCCGTTCAACCATCATCCACCCAGAGGTATGTTGAAACCATAGAGTCTTGAAGTCTTGATCATCTTGTAGGTCTTGAAATTATTATCTCACAACTCTCATGAATCACACAACCAACCCCGTCTACTAATAGCATAGCAAAATTAACTCAATGTTTCTTGGGGCCAATGTGTCAAAGGGTTGAGGGGTGCCTACCACATGATACTACATGAAGTAAACAAGTTTCCAAATTACCTACTTTGCATGCAATTGGGGAGATGGTAGAACTAATGCAATAAAAACATAGGTATACATGGTCAAAGTGACTTGCCTTGCTGACGATCCTCGTACTCAAGTGACTCTAGATAACAAGCTTCGCACTCTGGATGATCTATCGAAACAAACAAATCACACAATAAGCATAACCAGAATACAATTCATACAATAGCAAGGTAAACGAATACTTCAACAAATAAATAGCACAATCCAAAGGAAGAATCACTCAAAGTATAAGACTCTAAAAGTTTTGGTGTCAAATCTCTACAAAGACATAACAAGTCAAAAATTTGTTTTGAACAACTATCCATTTACATAACAGAAAGTAAGTACAAAATTTTATTAGAAAACAGAAAGTATTTCATTATAAAAAATTTGTGCAAAAATTGTTACTACAAAGCATTTTTCTAAACAATACTAAAGGTGAAAACAAGATTTACCTATTTAAAACTAGAGCACACAAAAAAATATTAATAGAAAATAATACACCTAATGTTGAAACAACAGAACCTAGTGAAATCTAAAAACAAAAGTTAAACTAATTCAGATTCAAACTAAAACTAAAATCCAACTAACTAATCTCTATTAAGAACTAAACAGATTCTGTTTTTGTTAAGAACACTAACCAAATTCATCCTAAAAATTCTCAAACTATGTTGGATGATAGGTCTAACTAATACAAACCAGTGGCAAAAAGATTCATACAAAAATATATTTTTAAACTCTAGTTATACAGATTTTAGTAATTTAAGAAAATTTGGTTAGATTCAAATTTTAAAGTTCAAGTTTGAAATCTAAGACCACAGGATGAAACTACACGAAATTTGTGACCTAATGCAAAAAAGAATCAATTTAGAACACTAATTAGTTTACAAGATATAACAAAAATAAAAGCAGAACACATTCTGTTTTCTAAAACAGAAACAGAAAAATGAAAAAATATTAGCTAACGGACAGAGGCTACGTGGCGACTTCCTATTGGTCGAACGAGCGCGCGTGTGGGTGTTTGTGGGCGGACGATTGAACGTTAGAGGATACCGGTTCGGGATTTTAAGTGATCCAATCTAACGCGTCGGATCTGGATTAAACGGTCCAGCGGGGGTGTGGTGGCTTATAGAGGGGGTGTCGAGGTTTCCAGCAAGGTCGACGGCGGCTGGACGTCGGAGGTGGTCGGAGATGGTTGTGCAATGGTCGGGAGCGGCGTCCGAAGAGCTCAGACGAAGGCGATGAAGATCCGGCATCGAATGGTGGCATCAGACGGGGCTGGGGACGACGGAGATGACGGCCTGGAGCTCTGGGGGTTCGAGTGGAGTCAGAACTCCGGCGAGGTGGTGCGATGGCGTTCCGGCGAGGGGATTGGGGGCTCGGGGTGGAACGAAGTGCGGAGAGGGTAGGGGCTTTTATAGGCTAGGTGCGGTGTCAGGAGAGGGAGAGGGAGAGGGATCCGCGGGGGAGGGATCATCGGCGAGGTCGGGGTGAGGGGAAGGGGATGAGCGCGCTGATGAAGTTGTCGGACGGTGGGTCTCGCGGGTGAGTGAGAGAGGGGGCGGGATCAGTGCATCGGTGACCGATCCGGAGGGATCTCGGGGCTTAAAGGTTGTAGGACGGCCGGTTTGCTAATTAAAACGTTTAAATACGTTTCGTTTTCTATTTTCCAGAACAGTTAAAATCCTTTAATGCATTCAAATCATTTCCAAACATAGGGAATATATATATCAAAATGATCAGGGGATTAAATTCTATTTAATGAACATTTTTCCTGTGTCAAAATGAATACTTAAAATAATATTTTTCAGAAAATGCCTAATTGATTTTAAATTCTTTTGAGATAAACTTTCAAATAAACCCCTGGTTTTATTGTTCAAATTATTCACCAAGATGCTCCTGGTGTGGAGTGTCATGTTACTCCTCTTTTTTTTGAATAATTCCAGAGATTTTCAAATAATTGAAACAAGTAAATGGAGAAAAGGGAAGGGGCCTTTTTAGAAATCCAAAAGAAGAACTTGAACAATTCATTTCATTCAAACAAGGTGATGATGATGCATAGTTATATTTCATAACATTCCAAAATGGAATTTTGGGATGTTACACAAACATTTTCATGGAATTTATTATTTGACAACATTAAGTAATTTTTTGTTTCTTTTTTTCATTTTGGGACAAGGCATCCATATTACCACCATACTATCGTGCAAAGCATGGAAAAATGTCGGTCACCACCTACCGTTTCATGAGAGGTACGAGCACACAAAAAGGAAAATTTATTTTGAAATTTAGAGATGACACATAGAAATTTGCTTGGAACGGCATGGAAATATCGTGTATAGGTAGGTAAGGTGGACTCATCTGGAAAAACTAGGTTTAAGGATTTTGGATGCACAGGTAGTATTTCTACTTAGTACAAGTGAAGGCTAGCAAATTGATTGAGAAGCATCCAACAACAACAACAACAACAACAACAACAACAACAACAACAAAGCCTTTAGTCCCAAACAAGTTGGGGTAGGCTAGAGGTGAAACCCATAAGATCTCGCGACCAACTCATGGTTCTGGCACATGGATAGCAAGCTTACACGCACCCCTGTCCATGGCTAGTTCTTTGGTGATGCTCCAATCCTTCAAATCTCTCTTTACGTACTATTCCCATGTCAAGTTCGGTCTACTGCGACCTCTTTTGACATTATCAGCATGCTTTAGCCATCCGTATTGCACTGGAGCTTCTGGAGGCCTGCGCTGAATATGCCCAAACCATCTCAGACGATGCTGGACAAGCTTCTCTTCAATTGGCACTACCTCAACTCTATCTCGTATACCATCATTCCGGATGCAGTCCTTCGTTGTGTGGACACACATCCATATCAACATGCGCATCTGCGCTACACATAACTATTGCACATGTCGCCTTTTAGTCGGCCAACACTCAGCGCCATACAACATTGCGGGTCGAACTGCCATCCTATAGAACTTGCCTTTTAGCTTTTGTGGCACCCTCTTGTCACAAAGAATGCCAGAAGCTTTGCGTCACTTCATCCATCCGAATTTAATTTGTTGGTTCACATCTTCATCAATATCCCCATCCTTCTGCAACACTGACCCCAAATATCAAAAGGTGTCCTTCTAAGGCACCACTTGCCCATCAAGGCTAACATCCTCCTCCTCCTCGTGCCTAGTAGTACTGAAAGCGCACCTCATGTACTCGGTTTTAGTCCTACTAAGTCTAAAACCTTTAGATTCCAAGGTTTGCCTCCATAACTCCAACTTCCTGTTAACCCTCATCCGGCTCTCATCGACTAGCACCACATCGTCCGCAAAGAGCATACACATGGGGATATGTCCTTGTATATCCCTTGCGACCTCATCCATCACCAAGGAAAAAAGTTAAGGGCTCAAAGCTGACCCTTGCTGTAGTCCTATCTTAATTGGGAAGTCGTCAGTCTCGACATCACTTGTTCAAACACTTTTCACAACATTATCGTACATGTCCTTGATGAGGGTAATGTACTTTGTTGGGAGTTTGTGTTTCTCTAAGGCCCTCCATCTTATCATAGGACTTCTCCAAGTCAATGAACACCATATGCAGGTACTTCTTTTGCTCCCTATATCTGTCCCTAAGTCATCGTACCAAGAAAATGGCTTCCATGGTTGACCACCTAGGCATGAAACGAAACTGATTTTTAATCACGCTTGTCATTCTTCTTAGGCGGTGCTCAATGACTCTCCCATAGCTTCATTGTATGGCTCATCAGTTTAATTCCACGATAATTAATGCAACTATGAATATCACCCTTGTTCCTGAAGATTGGTACTAATATACTCCGTCTCCATTCTTCTGGCATCTTGTTTGCCCAAAAATGAGGTTGAAAAGTTTGGTTAGGCATACTATCTCTATGTCCCCGAGGCCTCTCCACAACTCAATGGGGATACAATCGGGTCCCATCGCCTTGCCTCCTTTCATCCTCTTTAAAGCCTCCTTGACCTTTGACTCCTGGATTCGCCTCACAAAATGCCTGCTAGTATCATGAAAGGAGTCATCCAAATCAATGGCAGAGCTGCCACTCCCCCATTGAACAACTTTTCAAAGTACTCCCTCCATCTATGCTTAATCTCCTCGTTCTTCACCAGGAGTTCATCTGCTCCGTCCTTGATGCACTTGATTTGGTCAACATCCCTTGTCTTCCTCTCTTGGCTCTTGGCCATCTTATAGATGTCCTTTTCTCCTTCCTTCGTGTCTAACCTTTGGTAGAGGTCCTCATATGCCTATGTTGGTGTCAAAACCGGCGGATCTCGAGTAGGGGGTCCCGAACTACGAGACTAGGATCGATGGTATCAGGAGACGAAGAGGACATGAGTTTACCCAGATTTGGGCCCTCCTATGGAGGTAATACCCTACATCCTGATTGGTTGTATTGATGGTATGGGGGGTTACAAAATTTTATCTACCTCGAGATCGTATAGCTAACCCCAGATGAGTTGTCCTGTCCACACCCCTAAACCCTCCGGCTTATATAGATGCCATGGGTGTCCTGGGTTTACACATTGTCAGTTACACGCCGAAGAGATAAACATGCCTAACTAGAGCTAATAACTTGGAGAATACATCATGGCTCCTCGAAGCTTCCATCTAGCGTAGGTGGTCTTCGATCATCCATTGCCCGCCTTGCGGCCCTTACAGTCCGTCCCATGAACAATAGGTCGGCTATCCGAGGACCCCCTAATCCAGGACTCCCTTAGTGACCCCCGGACTAGCCTTCAACGCCGATATATATTCGGTTGATCTCCACATGTCGTGGTCTTCAGCTTGCGAGGGGAGTCCCTCATCCTTCTTCGTTCGGCAACCGACATGTCTTCGAAAATATCCCACGCATCGCGGGCATGGGTTTATTGTAATAACTGCGTGAGTTCCTCGACTTATGCGCGTCATGGGGAGATGAGTGGTCAGTGATTTTTACAATCTTACCCCTCCGTAACGGAGGCACCAACCCATTTCATCAAGCAATATCGTAGCTCATACCACATCCTCCTCCCTCTTCTCGAAAGATAGTCCTAGCAGAAGCTCCACGCAAAACATGGCTAACATTCCTGGCTCCTCCGCATATCCCTACGGCCAGCGCCTAGGGGACTGGACTAGTTGTTCCGTCACACTCCTGCGGCTCCATAATCTGGAGACCCAAGGATATCTTCCATCATCAGATCTAGCGGCGACCCACGCAGGTCTGCTCTCTTATGGTGACAATGTTTTCAATGAGCGCTTCCCCAATCCTAACAAGCGGGAGCACGTGTGCTTCATCCCCTTCCTCCTCTTGGGCCTTGGGTTTCCAATCCATCTGTTCCTGAGGGGTTTACTAGAGGTCTACGGGATCCAACTCCACCATCTCACTCTAGGGTCAATTTTACACATCTCAGGCTTCGTCGCTCTCTGCGAGATGTTCTTGGGCTACAAAGCACACTTCGGTTTGTGGAGGAAATATTTCTGTCTCGTCCCCCGAACTCGGGACAAGACAATTTTGGAGGTCGGCGGAGCCGAAGTATGCCGAATAGCAGGGACGGGGTACCCGGCAAGCACACCGAAAAAGTCCAAAAAAGGGACCTCGGAGTGGTTTTATATTGAAGATGTCCCCCTGTTCGAGTCAACTCGGACAAGCCTTCCTGAATACTCCGACGTTCTCCCAAAGAAGAGGTACAACTGGTGGCCAAAGAGCTTGTAACATCCCAAAATTTCATTTTGGAATGTTATGAAATATAGCTTTGCATCATCATCATTTTGTTGGAATGTAATGAATTTGTTGAAGTGCTTCTTTTGATTTTCTGAAAGGCCATTTCTATTTTCCCATGTATTTGTTTCACCTATTTGGAAACCTTTGGAAATGTTCAAAGAAAGAGGGGAGTAACATGACACTCCACACTAGGGGCATCTTGATGAAATATTTGAGCAATAAAACCAGGGAGTTATTTGAAAGTTTATCTCAAAAGGATTTAAAATCAATTAGGCATTTTTCTGAAAATAAATTTTAAAAAGACATTCAATATGAGAGAGGAAAAATGTTCATTAAATAGAATTAATTCTCCTGATCATTTTGATATATATATTTCCTATGTTTGGAAATGTTTTGAATGCATTAAAAGAGTTTTTACTACGTTGGAAATAGAAAAGGAAACTATTTAAACCGAACCGGGTCGGCCCACCGTCTTTAATTCCCGAAACCACTCCGGGTCGGCCACCGACGCGCTAACCACACCCCACTCTCATTGATGCGCGGGACCCACCGTCCGACCGCGGCGTGAGCGCGGTCATCCCCTTCCCCACGCCCGACCGCCGTCGCCGGAGATCCCTCTCCGTGGATCTCGCCCCTCGTGCCGTCCCCGACCACCGCACCGCCCCTATATAAAGCCCCGACCCTCCGCTATTCGTTCCACCCCCGAAACCCTCTTTTCCCTCACCGGAGCGCTGCCCCAGCCCTCATCGAAGTTCGGCACCCAACCGAACGTCCCCGAGCTCGTGCCCGTCGCCACACTCACCCCAGCCCCCGCTGATGCCACCAATCGACGCCGAAGACTCGCCGCCACCGTTTGAAGCCTTCGGACGTTGCCCCCGACCACCGCACCGTCGTCCCCGAGCATCTCCGACCACCGGCCGCCGTTGACCTCGCCGGAGACCCCGACCCCCTCTCTCTAAGCCTCCACCTCCACCCGTAGTCGTCGGATCCGTAGTCAACGCGCGAGATTAGATCTGTTTAATAAACAAACCGGTACGCTTTAGTTGTCGGTCATCCGCTCGTTAGCTCTCACACGCACGCCCTCGCGGCCAATCACAGCATGCCACGTAGACCCTGTCCGATCGATAGGAAATTTTTCTTTTTTCTTTTCTGTTTTAGAAAACAGAATGTATTGTGTTTTTGCTTTTATCATATGTTTTAAAATATTTGGTGTTTTTAGTTGATTCTTTTTGCATTAGTTCACAAATTTGATGTAGTTTATGTCTGTATGCTTAGATTTCAAATTTGAACTTTAAATTTTGAATCTAATCAAATTTGTTTAAATTACTAAAATCTGTATAACTAGAGTTTAAAAATATATTTTTGAGTGAATCTTTTTGCCACCGTTTTGTATTAGTTAAACCTATCATTCTACGTAGTTTGAGAATTTTTAGGATGAATTTGGTTACTGTTTTTAAAAAAACAGAATCTGTTTAGTTCTTAATAGATTTTAATTAAATTGATTTTTATTTAATTTGAACCTGAATTAGTTTAACTTTTGTTTTTAGATTTCAGTAGGTTATGTTGATTCAACATTAGGTGTATTTTTTTCTATTAATAAAATATGTTTATCAAATTGTTTTGTGCTCTAGTTTGAATAGGTACATCTTGTTTTCACCATTTATATTGTTTAGAAAAGGTTTTGTATGTAATTCTTTTAGCACAATACCTTTATAATGAAATACTTCTGTTTTCAAATAAAATTTTGTATTTTACTTTTCTGTTATCTAAATGTCTAGTTGTTCAAAACAAATTTTTGACTTGTATGTCTTAGTAGGGATTTTGACACCAATATTTTTATACTCTTATACTTTAAGTGATTCTTCTTTTGATTGTGCTTTTGTTTGTTGAAGCATTTGTTTACCTTGCTGTTGAATGAATTGTATTGTGTTTATGCTTAGGGTGTGCTCTTGTTTGATTCGTTAGATCATTCGGAGTGTGAAGCGTGTTATCTAGAGTCACTTGATTATGAGGATCGTCGGCAAGGCAAGTCACTTTGACCATGCATACCTATGTTTTATTGCATTAGTTCTTCCATCTCCTCTATTGCATGCAAAGTAGGTAAATTGGAAACTTGGTTACTTGTTGTAGTATCATGTGGTAGGTACCCCTCAACCCTTTGACACATTGGCCCCGAGAAACGTTGATTTACATTTTGCTATGCTTTTGGTGGACGGGGTTAATAATTTCAAGACCTACATGATGATCATGTCTTCAAGTGTAGCGACCCAACTCAAAACGAGTCAAGCCCCTGTGTTTTCTGTGCCATCCCTGGATCAGTATGCTGGCACACACAGTACATCAATGTATATATCAAAGTGCAATCACATGTAATTAACGTAAAACTGATATATACCTTAAAATAGCAGCGACTACAGTCAACGGGAGTGGAGTCCCAATAACACCAACGGCAAGTTGAGTGCGGACCGTAACCCTGAATCGTACTCTTACCCGTCGTAGAAGAGTATCTGCAACATAAGACGTTGCAGCCGTGTAGGTCAGTACATTGAATGTACTGGCAAGATCACCATAGTAGAACAGAAGAATAAAGACTATTCTATATGCAAAGGCTTTGTGGCTCTGTGTCTGAGTTTTTGCGTAAAAGCTGATTTTATTTTCCTACAACAAAAGGAATATCAGGAATTTCACTATAGAGTTACCTATCATGACATGGTTCCGCCAACCAATGTCTCAATACCCACAAGTATCATTAAGTTGCCCACAATTAGTTATCAGTCCAGTGTTGAGAGTTCAGAGATAGATCCAAGTCTAGAAGCTCAAATTGACCGTAACCGAGGACACGGCTAATCGATTAGGTTTAACTCTGCAGAGTGTTGTGTACTTTACCCACAAGATTCTTTCCCTCCTGGTAAGTCCTCGCACTACCTGGTGTTTGAGAACAGGATGAAAGAAACATGGTCTTTCAGAGTGTTTCCCTGACTGTCCGACAGTGCCCATCCAATCCTAACGTCGACTACATCTTGTAGCACTGCCTAGCAGAGTCACAACAAAGATCAACCAAGCCAGAGCCCATAATGACTTGTGGCTACATAGGTAAGCTTCCGGGCATGAAGTATTCATCCTTCTCTTTGAGTCTAGGTGAAGCTTTCCGCAAGATGTCATGGCGCTTCTCCATGCATCCCGGCCACTCACTGGTTTCTCCAGGGTGCCCATCAATTCCATCCTTCACCCAGTAGTGTGTATTGAAAACTTGTCTTCTCGAGTCTTGAAGACTTGAGGTCTTGAAGATGTAGGACTTGAAGATGTCTTCATGAAGTTGTCGTCTTGACGTAGAGTCCTTCTTCACACCACTCACGAACAGTCATACCAAACCCCGTCTACTTTAGCATAGCATAAAAGTAACTAACGTTCCCGGGGCTTTAGTAACCAGTGGTGGGTTCCTACCTCATGCATTCTACTCAACTACAAGAATTTCAATAACACTATGGGAGGTTTGTGCTGAATGATGTCACTACATGCAATAAAAACATAGGTATGAAATAGATGGTCAAAGTGAACTTGCCTGTACTGTTGATGAAGATAAAGATTGCTCTCAGAAATATAACTTGATAGACTATACGTCACTCTCTGATGAAAATCTATATAACAAACGTTGCATACATAAGCAATCACTTCTAGCAATCAAACTAACAATCACAAGATAACACAAGAAACAAAAACAACAAGGTTGATGAAGGAAATAGTTAAGACAAAAGTTAAAATCAAGAAAGTTTTCATAAAAGCAACTAAAGTAGTTTTCCTCTACAACAACTAGTAACAAAACAAAAACAAAGTAGAATATAACAAAAGGATTTTAGTAAATATTTTACTAGCAAAAAGAATTACTTTTGAAGAACAAGTAAAACTATGAAAACATTATCCTAAACAACAAGAGTGTTTGTCTAATGAACTTAACTACAAGCACAACCATAAACTAAGAGAAAAACAAATTATGAAACAACTAAGTTAACAGAAAATAATTAATAAAATATATTTGTTACAAAACAGAATTAGATCATCTAAAACTTTGTGAAAATAATCTCTACTAAAACTAAGTTGTTTTATAAAACATTACCTAATGATAGAGAATATAGTTCTAACTAATACCAAACAGTAGCAAAAAGAATCATGTCAAAATCTATTTTCAAACTCTAGTTATTCAGATTTGAATGTTTTGAGAAAATTTGATTCAATTCAAATTTTATAGTTCAAATTTGGAATTTAAAAGTACAGGGTGAAACTACATGAAAAATGTGAGCTATTGCAAAAAGAATCAACTCAAAACACTGAACAGATTAAAAGATATAGCTAAAACAAATTCAGAATAGTTTCTGTTAACTAAAACAAAACAGAAAAAGGAAAAAATCTACCGGACGGCCAGGGGGTGACGTGGCATGATCCTATTGGCTGGCTAGCGTGTGCGTTGGATGGTTTCGAGCGGGCGACCGAACTCTATTGAAAAATGATTCGGGGCTAAGTCAATCTAATCAGGACCGTTCATCTAGATCCGACGGTTGAGGGGGTGGTAGAGCTCACCGTGGTGGTTGCCGCCGGCGACGAAGTTTTTCCGACGAGGCAGGGGCGTCGAGGTCGTCGAGGCTGGCGCTCCGGCGGTCCTCCGGCGAAGTTGTGGCCTCCAATCGAAGCAGGAGGGCACTGCGGCGAGGATGGTGGCGTCGGTGAGGCTCGAGAGCGACGGAGTCGACGGGCAGGAGCTCCTCGAGCTTCAGGCTCCGGCGAGGTCGAGGGGAAGGAGAGCTCCGGTGGGGTGTGGGGCTCGGGGAGGGCACTGGGGTGCGAGGGAGAGCGAGGGGAACTCGATGGCGTGCTCGGGATGGGTCGGAGTGGTCGGAGGGGAGCGGCAGGAGAGGAGGGGCGTGGCGGCGGCTTCGGACTCCGGCGAGCTATTCCGGCGAGGAGAGGGCATGGTGGTTGGGGAAAAGGGGTGGAATGGAGGGAGGAAGGCTCGGGCTATTTATAGGAGGGGTCGGGGCGGCCAAAATGGAAGGAGGGGAGGAGGTCTGGTGATGGCGCCGGCGACGGATTAGGGGAGGTGATGGAGGAGAGGGGTGAGCGCTGGGATCTCGGGGTCAGACGAGGTGGGCTCCACTTGCCAGAGAGAGAGAGGGAGGGAGGGGTGCGTCGGTTGACCGACCGGTAACGGTCTCGGCTTTAAAGCCGTTGGGCCGGCCTTTTTTTTCTAATAAATGTGAATTAATCCGTTTCCTTTATTAATTTCTAGCGCGTTTCAAAATCATTTAAAGCATTCAAACCTTTTCCAAATATAGGGTATAAATATATCAAAATTAACAGAATAATAAATTCCATTTAATGGACATTTTTATTCTGGCATTTGAGTAATTTGGAAAAAAATATTATTTTCAGAAATTGCCCTTTTGCTTTTAAATCCCTTTGCAAATATTTTTCAGAATAACCCCTGGTTTTTATTATTCAAATAAATCACCAAGAAGTCCATGGTGTGGAGTGTCATGTTACTCCTCTCAAATTTTTGTTAGGGGTTTGAATACTTTGAAAATTGGAATAGGAACCAAATATGAAATGATTCCAAAAGAAAATCCAGAGATTTTCACATTCACTATTCAAAGATTTATTTTAAACTTCGAACTCATATTTCATATAATTTGAAGAAGTCATTTTATCTTCTCTCATGAAAAATCATTGAGTTGCTTAAAGTTTTCTGAATTTGAAATATTTTCAAAATGGAAATTCAAATCATTTTCAAATCCCTTCTCATTTCTTTAAATGGAAGAAGTCATGTCATCTTCACTCTAGGGTTTTGTGATGAAATGAATTTGAATTCCTGGTGATCAAAATGCAGATTGAAATTTTTGGGAAGGTCATTTCATTCCCTCTCATTAAACTTTCAAAAGTTTCAAAAAGTTTCAAATTTCACTCAAATTCAATTACTAAAAGCAAACAAACAATCATTCTAATATTATTATAACAATCCAAAGTTTGGGATGTTACATCAAGATTCCGAGTTTTCAACATACTTCTGGGTGGATGATGGTTGAACGGTGCCTTGGAGAAACCAGCGGTTAGCCTACATGATGCCGAAGAAGTGCCAGTATTAATGCGGAAAGATCCACCCAGGCACAAAGACATGGATGGATGCTTCAAGACCCAAGGCTTACCTGCACAGCCACAAGACATTATGGGCTCTGGCTTGGTTGGATATCGTGGTGACCCTGGACAGGCGATGCTACGAGATGTAGAAGAACGGTAGGAAAGGATGGGCACCAATAGAGTCTCGGACAAATTGGTTTTATGCAAAAACTTACTACCCCACCTGCCATATATGCATATATACTAGATGATTACTTTACCCCCTCTTTTGTGACATTGCCGGCATATTCAATATGCTGACCTATACGGCTGTAACATATCATGTTGCAGAGTACTTTTCCGACCAGGAGTGAGGATACGCTCTACACTCGGTGAGATGCCCTTGGAGTCAGATGGACTCAACTACCTATGGAGCTTCCGCAAGTTTTTGGTTTAGTTTATCTCATGAGTTGGCCTTCAGCCACGTTATTGTAATCCTTACAAGATTTCGATTAATTAATGTCGTGTGATTTCCCTTTGATATATACATTGATGCATCGTGTGTGTACCAACATGATCTTGGGATGGTACAGAAACACCGGAGATTCGACCTTTCAGGTCGGGTCGCTACAGGCCAAAGCTGTGGCCGAATCAGAGGCCAACCGGGACCCTACGAAGGAGCCAGACATGGGGACGAATCCACTTGCCCGCTCATCCCGAAGGTACATTGTTTAGTTATTCGCTTATCATTGTAATCAGTAGAGTCTCATGGCCGCTTGTTTTATTGAAACACTTAGGCGAAACACTCAATCACCTCCTACCGAAGGGGTTAACCCGGTGTCTGGAGATGCCTGAAGCTGCCGAGCCACGACCCGTGCGGCTGCTGCTACAGAAGCCCCCGTGGTCAATCCGGCGCCTACCGATTCTGAGATGGTGTCTCCATCACCAAATCGTAGGTGGAGAGTGCCATGCATTATCGGCAACGATGGGAAGCCATGCGGCACCCAATTTTATCCGATCAGGAGTTCGGTGCCCTACGCTCGGCGGATGCTCACCTTGGCGCTGCCCGAGCTGAATTCGGCGAAGCTATGAAGTTGATAACAACCAACATAGAGGTAACTGATCGGATTTTCTAGAATCTAAATATTTGTGTAAGCCTAGTAGCCTCTGAGCCTTAATTTGTTTTGGAGCAAATGAATTAAGGATCTCCGCACTGTTTGACTGCTAACGCAGGCCTCAAAGCAACAGTTTGAGCAATCGGACAAGGATCTCGAGAAGAGCCGCACGGAAGTACAATCCGTGAAGACCGAACTAGCACAGGTAAAGAACTTCACGCGAGAGGCCCATGGTGAGTATGCATTTACTGCTAATCTTTATATATCATCATGCCTAACATACGGATTCCGTGTAGCAGCCGAATCAATAGGACATATGGAAAGGCAGCTGGTAGAAGCCCGGGATTCTCAAAGGTATGTGGAGTCTCAGCACCAGGTTGGCTACCTTGTCATACCAAAACAGGCTAAAGAAATAGAGAGTCTAAAGATTCAATTGGCCCAAGATCAAGAAGATAATCGAAAACTTCAGAGGGGCGTGTTCAGTAAGTACAATTCCACTATCAGCAAATATTTCTGATGTAGGGAGTAATAGTAAGCACACTGATATCTTATGTGTGGGCCGCCTGTCTGGGCATCCTGAAGAGGCGATCGAATCATACCAAGGGGGCCTGCTGAAGGAGCTCACCTCTCTCTATAAGCGAGTGCAAAAAGCCATGAAAGGAATGGTGAAGGCAGTATAGCCCACCAAACAAGCACCTAAAGGGCTAGCCACACTCGTGGATAGATTTAAGGGGGCTCGAAATAGGTTCGAGTTGTGGAATACCTCGGCTTGCCGTGAGGGAGCACAAGAAGCTTGGGTAATGGTCAAGACCCGGTTCACCAGCCTTAACCCCGAGCATATGGCGCGGGTTGGTCCCGTGGGATTGGATGGAAAAGAAGTGCCACTCCACTTGGTATATGACCAGGTGATGCCATCCGCCCGTCTTTCGCAAGCGAACTGCCCCCTTAACACAATAATTGATAACCTCGATCAACAGCCGCACATGTAATTTATAAGTACATGTGTATAAACAATCCGTGTTGTAAACTTTGTCTTAACCGGCCATCGGCTTCTCCCTCCCGTACGAAGATCTCGGGAGTGTTTCTCCTTATTTTTTCCTCGGAAAAAATAGTCAACTATATTCGGGGAACTAGGCAATCCGGCCATGTGGTGCGAACATACAGAAAGCACATAGAAAGATATGTTATATTACAACATAGCATAAGAAACATCTTGTGAGGAAAATAGGACTTGTATCGATACCTTTCGTCAGAGCTCTATGAAGAGCATAGATAGAAGTCTGCATGCTTGCAGTATGCAGCAAAGTGTCCCTTGGGAAGAAAAGACCCAAACAATGGTAATAACGACCAGAGCCGTATAAGGTGTTTCCGTCATAGCCGACCAATTGTCTACGTAAGATAGCTAGCTTTCGGCTTCACCCATCTGAGGTCCGTGTCCGGATGACCCGGTCGTAACAATCATAGAGGTGCTCACTTTACTCTCTACCTGAACAATCGGGAACGTAGAGAGTAATCACAGGAGCGAGGCAACCGAGCTTGGCAATGTCTTAGTTCGAATTGATGCATACGATGGCTAGAACATGAAAAAAGAAACATATGCGCCAGGTAAGTATGAAGAAATAAAAATTCTGACTCTTAGAAGAAGCCCCCACGTGTTGTGTTCTGATTTAACCCTTTATGGTGTATGCTGATCCTCTTTAATACAAGATTGGTTTAGCCAAACATAGGGTGACAAAAGACATTGGCCCTGTTGAATAGCAAAGTGGGAAGGGAAAAGGAAAAAAGGCAAAAAATAACAAAAGCAAAAGGGAAAAAATGTGGGGGAGTTTAGACGACACTGCTTTATCCAGAAGCGCCGAAGACGAGCTGCATTCCACGAGTTTGGTTGAAGGCGGTTATCAGATGGATTCCGCAAAAGATAGGCTCCTCCCGCGAGCACTTCGTCGATGATGAAAGGACCCTCCAATTTGGGGTTGAGTTTGTGCTTCTGTTTCTCCGAGAGCCGTATGACGAGTTCCCCTATGTTGTATGTTTTTGCCTTGACCTCCCTACTTTGGTACCATCGAGCTTGCTGTTGGTAAAGAGTGGAACGAGCCAGAGCTATGTCCTGCTTCCCCTCCAAGGAATCTAAGTCGTCTTGCCGATCCAACTCAGTCTCCTTTTCCTCATACATGTGCACTCTTGGTGCACCATGGATAATGTTGCAAGGGAGAGCTGCCTCTGCCCTAAAGACCATAAAGAATGGTGTGTAACTTGTTGATCTGTTCAGGGTGGTACGCAGGCACCATAGAACGGAGTCAAGTTCCTCCACCCAATGACAGTCGGACTCGTGAACAGATCGGACCGAACGCGGCTTGATGCCGCTAATAATGAGATCATTTGCTCGCTCGACCTGTCCATTGGTGTGCGTATGATAGACCGATGCATAATCAAGCTTTATGCCCATTTTTGCGCACCAGTCCTTGACCTCTTAGGCCGTGAATTTGGATCCATTATCCATTATTATACTTTGTGGGACATCGTAACGGTGTAATACGCTAGATATAAAGTCGATTACTGGTCTGGATTTAGCCGACTAAATGGGCTTTGCTTCTATCCATTTGGTGAACTTTTCCACCATGATGGGTAGGTATTTATTTTTCTTGGTTCCCCCTTTAAGGGGTCCGACCATGTCCAGGCCCCAGACCGCAAAAGGCCAGGTGATTGGAATAGTTCGAAGAGCTATTGGGGGCATGCGACTTTGATTTGCAAAGAGTTGACACCCAACCCAATGTTGAACAAGTTACTGGGCGTCCGTCCGAGCTGTAGGACAAAAGTAACCAGCTTGGAAGGCCTTGCTGACAAGGGATCTTACCGCGGCATGATGCCCGCCCATGCCTGCATGGATTTCGGCGAGGATCTCCCGACCTTCTTCCTCTGATATACACCTATGTAATATTATGGTCATGCTTTTCTTGTATAACTCACCCTCGTGTACTTTGTAGGCCTTGGATGGCCTAACTATGCGTCGTGCCTCAGTTTGATCGTCGGGCAGTTCCTTGTGAAGAAGGTAGGCGAGGAAGGGCTCTGTCCATGGTGCAATTACTGCCATTACCTCATGAGTCGAGGCCGTCTCATTCATCGTGGATCCGCCGATAATACCATCATCTGGATCGTTTATAGGGGGAACAACTTCATCCACTGTATTCGCACCTGCACCATTGTCATCGTCCTGCCACACTACAAGGGGCTTAAAGAGCTGCTCTAGGAAGGTGTTTCTCGGGATGGGATCGCACTTGGCTCCCATATGGGCCAGTATTTCGGCAGCTTGGTTGTTGTCTCGAGCGATATGGCAGAATTCCAACCCCTCGAACATAGCAGATATCTTGAGGACGGCGTTTCTATATGCCGCCATCTTCGGATTTTTGGCGTCAAACTCGTCGTTAATTTGGCATCTGGCCAAGTTTGAGTCTCCCTGTACCTCTAGCCATCGTATGCCCATTGATACCGCCATACGAAGACCATGAAGAAGAGCTACATATTCGGAGGCATTGTTGGAGTCGCCATACGTGATTTGCAACACATATCGCACATTGTCTCCTGTGGGGGATGTCAGAATAACTTGAGCCCCTAGTGTGACAGCCCGAGACCGAAACTCCAAAAGATTCCAGAAGATTCCCCTTTTATTTCCGTTCTCGTTTGTGTTTCGTTTGGTTGTTGCATTATTCATCGCCTCATTCGCAATATCTGCATAGCATCGTCACTCGTTTTCGAAAACTTGCATCCGTTCGTAGTCGCTCGTTCTGTTCTTTCTTGCCGTTGCCCG